>JADRCH010000744.1:180135-397265 GCA_019843965.1 Rhynchomys soricoides | reverse complement strand
GGGGTGGCCCTAGGTCCATCCCATGCATGCTCTTTGGTTGGTGGTTTAGTTTCTGTGAGCCCTTAGTGGGCCCAGGTTAATTGAAACTGTAGGTCTTCATGTGGTGTCCTTGACCTCTCTGGCTCCCTCAATACTATGGCTCCCTTTTTTCCACAAGACCCCCTAAGCTCTGTCTGATGTTTTGCTGTGTGGCTCTGCATATGTTTTCATCAACTGCTGGATGAAGCTTCTCAGAAGACAGTTATGCTAGGCTCCTGTCTGCAAGCATAGCAGAGTATCATGAGAGTGTCAGGAGTTGGCTCTCTCCCATGGGAGAGCCAACTGTCTCAATTTGGAACAGTCATTGATTGACTGTTCCTTGATTCTCTACTCCATCTTTATCCCTGTATGTTTTGTAGACAGGACAAATTTTGAGTTGAAGGTTTTATGGATAAGTTGGTGTTTCCCTTCCTCCACTGGAAGTCCTGCCTGGCTGCAGGAAGTGGCCACTTCAGTCTCCATACCTCCAACTGCTAGGACTCTCAGCTAGGATAATCCCATAGACTCCCAGGAACCTCCCCATTGGCTGGTCCCAGAGATGCCCCTCTCACCTATTTCCATTCTCCCTCTTGCTCTATTTCTTCCCCCTCTCCCCACACCTGACCCTCACTTCCATGTTTTTTGTTTGTTTGTTTTTTGGCAGTGAAAGAGGATTTTGCTAATAAATATGCCAGAATGGCAAACACAAATTAGGACTATCTGGGGAAACCAAGACTTCTATTTGTTCTAACTGCCCCATTGCTTGGCATCCATGTTTCTATATGCATGAATGTCTCAAAAAGCTGACATAAGAGGGAATAGGTTAAATCAAGGCACCACAGAATCTTGGAAATTAGTGCCAAGCTTCCTTGCATTTCCATGGGTCACAGCCCTTCTGCATCAATCAAATGGAAAAAAGTTAATTATAGATCTAGAGGAATTAAGCTGCCACAGGAGTGGAAAAAAAAGGAAGTTTCTCCGGAAGTTCCCTTGTTTGCTGGGTAGGAGAGTCTGGATAGAAAGATAAGCTGAGCCCCCAGGATCATAGCTGCTGCCTCTACCCTTCAATTTTGAAGTTGAAATTTTGAGCTGTTGGCAAAACACAGACATGCCCATTATATACCTTTCTTGGAAAACAATCTTAGCACCTCTCAGTTACCCACCCACAATCTTCAGAACTTATTTGAGTCATTAGGTCAATGGCTGTAGATCAAGAAGCAAGGAAGGAGCAGCTGCTGTGTTAAGTCTATTTCTGGAGCTATATAAACAAGCAAGGCCACAGTCCTGTCACTCCAGGAATGTAGTCTTGCAGGAAGCTACAGGACCAAGCGAAGTGTGACAAGAGGGAGAAAAGATGCTTTGTGGAGAATACTGTTCCAGAACCTCTTTTTTAGAGCAATGAAGGCTATTAGGACCTCCCTTTAAAGACAAGGTAGTTGTCTATATTACAGCATATCCCTAAGACTGTGAAGTTTTCTGAGTGGTTCTGCCAAACATTCATGAATATCATAGGCCAGAGAATCTGTTCTCCGCATTTGAATTCTAATTCTTCCCACTCACAAATTGCTTATTGTTCAACAAGTTTCCTTACCCTTTGAGATCTCCTAATCCATAAAAGATAAACTTAACAGCATCTACTTCATAAAGCAGGACCTGATAAATATAATATATGAGCAACTCATCTGACACCATGCAGGAATGCAGATTTTGATTCCATAGATGTGGTATGTAGCTCAAAGTTCTGTGTTTGTAAAGCCTTCTCTGGCAACGTTGATGCTGCTGGCCTGGAGATCACACTTTGAACATCAAGGTGATAGAACACAGAAATGCTCTTATTGTTAATTTGTTTTTCAGAACATATATGCCACACAGAAAGGCACCATGTAGATGCCACATGCACAGCTTACAACATAGCCCATCTCTCAGTCATTGAAATCCTGACATCAGGCCTTAAATGAAAGGTCTTGAACATTGTTCCACCTCCCGGTTATTCATGTCAGCCCAGACACTGATCAGCGGAAACCATATTTCCTGCTGGGCCTTGACCCCTGCATCATGAATGGATGCAGTGCTGCTTGCTTTGTGCCACTGCTGTGCAGTGGTTTGTTACTCAGCAATTAATAATCCAAACAGAAGCAAATGTTGGCTGGGAAAATATGGACACAATGTTTTAAAACTAAAGTTTATATTGAAACTTTATTTACTTTCTATGGAGTCAGTTATTCATTAGGGGATATTTTTTCCTATTGAGTGTTTAAAAGTAAGCATCTTGTCTTTTACCAACATCTTTACTTTTAATTTAAATTATGTGGTTAAGTATGGTATCATTAGAAGAAGAGGAGTGAATAGTAAAAAATCAAGCTTTGGAATCACACCTGGTACATTCATTCTCCTCTGTTGCTGACAAATCCATGACAAAAGGAAGGGAGGGTTTATTTTCGATCATAGTTGGAGGATTCCAGTCCATCATGGCAGGGAAGTCTTAGCAGCAAGACTGTGAGCTGATCACATTGCATTTACAGTGGGGAAGGAGGTGGGTATACTAGTAATCAGCTCGCTTTCTTCTTTGTATTTAACCCTGGACCTCAGTCTATAGCATGATGCTGCTCATGTTCTGTATGTGTCTTCCCTCTTCAGCGGAAGCTCTCTGGGAATGCCCTTACCAACAATCACAGAAGCATATCTCTTACATGTTTCCAAATCTGATCCAGTTGACAGTCTAAATTTATAATCACATCTTACCATTGCATCTTTAAAATTGATTACCTGTGTTTTCTCAGGCAACTCAGTTTGTTTTTTCTACAACTTAATTTTTTGTTGTATTTTGGTTTTGAGCCCAGCCTTTAACAGCTGAGCCATCTCTCCAGCCCAGTTTTTTGTTGTATTAAGTGATATGATACCACATAGGGACTGTGAGCTATATTAAATAACTAATTATTGGACATAAGTAATAGCTGCTATTATTATTTTTACAATGATTCCTGAGGGAAAAAAGTGCATTGGGAGGTATGAATCCAAGAAAGAATGGAACTAGAACAATCTATAGTACATACAAACGAAGGATCTCCATGAGCTACTCCAAAGTGAAATCTTAAAGTGCATAATAAATAGCTAGGTTAGATATTCTCATAATTCAGAATTCAAATCTTTTCAAAATCATTTGGACATATATTTATGGAAAAAATGTTTAAAACTCAATTTTCTAAGATTTGTGTTGTGTTTAACTTCAGAAGCAAAAATGGTAGTATCAATATCTATTCTAAAGGTATAGTAATTAATGAAGATAGTGAATTTTGGAACAGGCAGAGATAAACTAAAGAATGGGATAGAATAGAATTTTAAAACACATCATTTATATTTTATCTTGTTTATATGAAAGTGACCACTCAGCGACTGTGAAGAATGTGAAAGGGTCAGAAAGAAGTAAAGGGAACATGAAGAGTGATCAAAACCACAGGACAATGCTGCTTTAAGAAGAAGAGAGAAATCAAAACAGTAGCACCAAATATAGCAAGTATTCATGATCTGATAAAGTGCTTTAAATTAACTTTCTGTGGATTGTTGATGCTTTAGATGAGCTCCCCTGGCAAAGTGGACCCGAAGCCTGTTGTGGTTTGCAGTGATGAGCTAGAGAGAGTACACTCAGGCAATAGGTACACGAGGGACAGAAATTTCGTATTTCACTGTTAAGAATAGTAGAGCTTTCAGCATATTTATAATCTAAGAGAGGATGGAAGCAGAAAGGAGGCACCTGCCAGATATCTACACAACTAGACACCAACAACTGTAAAAAAGAAAAACATTTTCGCTAAAATCGCTTTCTTTCTTTCTTTGTTTCTTTTTTCTTTCTTCTTTATCTCTCTGATTTTTTTCATTTATACATTGAACTTTTGTTCCTTAAAGATGTATTTTGAAGTATTCCAGGCATTTATAAAAGGTGCTATAAAGAGTAATATAATTAATGTAAGTTTATTATATTACTCCACTAAGGTTAAGAAATGCAACATACAAAGGTCAAGTAAAACATGATCTGTATGATAAGAACTTCAAGTCCCTGAAGAAAGAAATCAAAGAAATTCTCAGAAGGTGGAAAGATCTCACATGCTCATGGATCAGTAGAATTAACATAGTGAAAATGACCATCTTACCAAACACAATCTACAGATTCAATGCAATCCCCATTAAAATTCCAACCCAATTCTTCACAGACAGGAAAGATCAATTCTCCATTTCATATAGAAAAACAAAACCCCAGGATAGCCCAAACAATTCAGAACAATAAAAGAACTTCTAGGGAAATCACCATCCCTAACTTAAATCTGTGCCACAGAGCAATAGTGATAAAAACTGCATGGTATTGAAACAGAGACAGACGGGTCAATCAGTGGAATAGAATTGAAGAACCAGAAATAAACCCATACACCTACAGACAAAGCCAAAACCATGCAGTGGAAAAAAAGAAAGAATCTTCAACAAATGGTGCTGGTCTAACTGGCAGTCTACATGTAGAAGAATGCAAATTGATCCATAGTTATCACCCTGCACTAAGCTCAAGTCCAAGTGCATCAAGCACCTCAACATAAAACCAGATACACTGAATCTAATAGATGATAAGGGGGAAATAGCCTTGAATGCATTGGCACAGGGGAAAATTTCCTAAACAGAACACTAATGGCTCAGGTTCTAAGATCTACAATTGAGAAATGGGACCTCTTGAAAATGAAAAGCTTCTGTAAGGCATAGGACACTGTTAATAGGACAAAACAGCAACCAACAGATTGAGAAAAGATCTTCATTAGCCCTACATCCGAAAAAGGGCTAATGTATAATATATATAATGAACTTAAGAAGTTAGATTACAAAAAACAAAACAACTCAATTTAAAACATTAGATAGAGTTAAACAAAGAATTCTCAATAGAGGTATCTTGAATGGCCAAGAAGCACTTAAAGAAATGACATCCTTAGTCATCAGGGAAATGTAAATCAAATCAACCCTGAGATTATACTTTACACCAATTAGAACAGCTAAGAACAAAACTCAAGTTGGTGAGGATGCTGGTGAGGATGTGGAGAAAGGGGAACACTCCTCCATTGCTGGTAGGATTGCAAACTTGTACAACCACTCTGGAAATAAATCTGGCCATTCCTCAAAAGACTGGAAATAGTTCTACCTGAAGACCCAGCTGTGTCGCTCCTGGGCATATACCCCAAAGATGTTCTACCGTACCACAAAGACATGTGCTATGTTCATAGCAGCCTTATTCTTAATAGCCACAAACTGGAAACAACCCAGATGTCCTTCAATTGAAGAATGGATACAGAAAAGGTTGTTCATTTACACCATGGTGTACTATTCAGCTCTTAAGAATGAGGATATCATGAACTTTGCAGGCAGATGGATGGAACTAGATAATAGCATCCTGAGTGAGGTAACTCGGTCTCAAAAGGACATGCATGGTATGTATTTGTATTGATAAGTGGATATTAACCAAAAAAGTACTGAATACCCATGATATACTCCACAGAGATCTAAGAAGTTAAACAAGAAAGACCCAAAGAGGATGCTTGAATCTTACTTAGAAGGGGGAGCAAAATAATCACAGGAGGCAAAGGGAGGGAGGGACTTGTATGGAAGAAAGAAAGAGGAGAAGGAGGGGAAAGGAGGTCAGGATCAGGCATGGGGGGGGGGGGGAGACAGGAGAGAAGCCCAGAGGGCCAGAAGAATGAATGGAAATATGCGACTGCCTTGGGGTTGTGGTATGTGGAGAACCTCTAGAAAATCCCAGAGACCTGGGAGGTGAGAGTCTCCAAGGACTCAATAGCAGAATTGCCCAATAGTGGAGAGATAAAACCTGAAGAGACTACCTCCCATAGTTAGACAGGGCCCCCAGTGGAGGAGTGGGGACACCCATCCACCTTCAAAAATTTTGACCCAGGATTGTTTCTGTCTAAAAGAAATATAGGGACAAAAATGTAGCAGACTAAAGGGAAGGCCTACCAGAGACTGGCCCAACTTGGGATCCATTTCATGGACGGACACCAAACTCTCACATTATTCCTGATGTGCTTGCAGACAGGAGTCTAGCATGGCTGTGCCCTCTTGAAGGCTCTACCAGCAGCTGACTGAGACAGATGCAGATACTTAGAGCCACCCATTGGACTGAGGTCTAAGACCGCTGTGGAAGAGTTAAGGGAGGGATTGAAGGAGCTGAAGGGGATTTCAACCCCACAGGAAGACCAAAAGTGTCAACTAACCTGGACCCCCTAAAGTTCCCAGAGTCTAAGACACCAACCAAAGAATATACATGGCTTGTCCAAGGCTCCCGGCACATATGTAGCAGAGGACTGCCTTGTCTGACCTCAGTGGGAGAGGATGTGCCTAATCCTTTAGACTTGATGCTCCAGAGAAGGGGGATGTGAGGAGTGGGGTGGGGTGGGTGAGCATACTTTCAGAAGCAAAGGGGAAGGGGAGGGGGTGAAGAACTCTAGGAGGGAGGACTAGGAGTGGGCAACATTGGTGATGTAAATTAAGAAAATAATTTTAAAAAGAAATGCAACATACAAAGAGCAAGAAGGAGTTTATGAGAGGGTTTGAAATGAGGAAAGGGAAGGAGAAAATGATGTAATTATATTATCTCAAAAATAAAAGAAATAATTAAAAATAATAAAATACAACTCAGAAGTTAAAAAAAAAAAAGTACAGCATCATCAATACAATGGAGATTCCTCATTTCTGATCATGACTTCTCCTTGTCCCTCTACTTTCAAAGGTAGTCACCCTCTGAGTTTTCTATTTATTTGTGTCAAGCTCTCCCTACAACCAACTCCGTGTGTGTGTTTCCTTCCTTCTCTCTTTTTTCTTTTATTTATTTTTATTGTGTGTGTCTGTGTTCATGTGGGTATGTGTAGGTGAGTGTACATGCTTGTGTGTGTATGTGTATGTCAATGTTTGGGGGTCTTCTTCAATAGATCTCTACCTTAGTTTTAAAGATAGGGTCTCTCATTAAAACTGGAGCTCACTAATCTGGCAAAAGTTGGTTATCCATTAAGCCTTGGGAGGGTCTTCCTTTCTCTGCCTTTCTAGCTCTAGGTTCACAGGCACAATTCTTGCCTGGTGGTTTTTTTTTTTTTTTCTTTTTAATGTAATTTATGGGGATTAAATTCTGGCCACCTTTTGCCCTAAAAGTGATTTATTGGTAACCTTTATTCCAGCCCCTTGCCCTTTTGAGTCAGGGTTCTTCTCTGTTACCCAGGCTGAATTGAAATTTACTATGTAGTCCATACTTGTGTGATTTCAAACTTGTGTCAATTTTCCTGCCTCAGCCTTGTGAGTCCTTAGATTTTGACACACAACTGGATATTTTGAAATTTTCTTTTCACTTACAGTGCATTTGTATGTATATGTAACTGCTGTACATTTACAAGAAAGTTTATTTTAAATAAATAGCCCAGTACTATATGTATTCTGTAGTTGATTTGATTTGTTAATGTTTTGTGATATTTATTTGTTTATATATGTACTTCTTATTTATTAATCTTTAGTGGTGAGTGGTATTTTGTTATATATGTTTAAATATATTTTCTTTTCCATTGTTATTTTCACCATTTTAATGTTGTAAGCACTAATAAAATGAATGTCTCTGTGAATGTTCTGTTTATCCTCATCAGGTCTGGAAATGGCTCATTTATTATCTCTTCAAACATTTCCAGTGACCCAATTCTTTCCTTTGAATCTGTGATAGAATTTCTCAATATATCCTTTTAATTTTCTTAGCTCCATATTTATTTATTTTTTCTTTCTCTCTCTTTTATTTCTTTGAATATTTGAAGTGCATTTTAGAAATTTCTGCATTTCTGTTTTACTATGCACTAATTCAACTAGTTCCTTCTTCACATATTATTTTAAACCTATGTAACTTAAATTATTGTATTTAAGATATACATTCTATGTGTATAAATCTTGGGTTTTAAAATATTTTATTTTCAGAATATTATCTATCAGTATTATAAGGTTTTGTGATGGTTGGTATATGCTTGGCCCAGGGAGTGGCACTATTAGAAGGTGTAGCCCTGATGGAGTAGGTGTGACTTTGTTGGAGTAGTTGTGTCACTGTGGTTGTTGGCTTTAAGACCCTCATCCTAGATGCCTGGAAGTCAGTATTCTGCTAGCAGCCTTCACAGGAAAATGTAGAACTCTCAGCTCCTCCTGCACCATGCCTTTCTGAATGCTGCCATGTTCCAGCCTTGATGATAATGGGCTGAACCTCTGAACCTGTAAGCCAGCCCCAATTAAATGTTGTCCTCATAAGAGTTGCCTTGATTATGGTGTCTGTTCACTGCAGTAAAACCCTAACTGAGACAGAAGTTTGTACCAGGGACTGGTGTATTTCTGTGATAGGGCTGACCAAGCTTTTGTTTGGAAGAATGTGGATTTGGGGCCTTTGGATTTGGAAAGCAGTAGAATGCTTTAAGTGGGGCTTAGTGAGCCACCCTAGTAGGAATATGGAAGACTTTGTTGCTGAGGGTGATATGAATTGTGGAATCCTGGTTCTAGAGGCTTTCGAGGAAAAGAATTTTAATATGTAGCCTAGAGACTGTTTTTGTGATATTTTGGTGAAGAATGTAGCTGCTTTTTGCCCTTGTCTAAAGAGTCTACCAGAGGCTAAAGTAAAGAGATTTATCTTAATTGCATAGACAAAGGAAGTCTCAAAAAAGCCCAGCAGAGACTTTCTCTGGTTAAGTCTCATGAACATTTTGAATAAGCATAGCAAGTTTAAAAAGGAAAAATATAAAATATATGGTTCTAGTATTATAGGGGCACCAGGACATGAAATGAAGATGGATCCTGTGTTCTAGGAGATAGCAGAAAAAGGGAGTGGGACTTTGGGGCAAGATCGTACCCAGCTAAATTTAGATCTAGGCATGGTGGTATACACCTTTAATCCTAGGAGATAAAGTCAAGCAGATTCTGAATTCAAGGCCAGTCTGGAATAGAGCAAGTTCTAGGTGAAGAAAAGCTAAAGTCCAGGCATGGTGGTAAACACTTTTAATTCCAGGAGACAGGCATGCAGATCTCTGAGTTCAAGGTCAATCTACAGAGCAAGATCCCAGGACTACCAAGTTTAGGCAGTGAAGGAGTTGGAAAACAGTAAGCTATTGATAATGCAATAGAACAAGAGAGCCATGTTTTAGCTCCTGCAAGCAGCAGAACTCGGCAGCTTTGACCATGTGGCTCTGACTTTAGAATGAAAAATAGAAGGGACTACTGGGACAATTGATGCTGGTTAGCTGGAGCTAAGAAATTAGCAGTGATTGAGAAGAGACCAACATCCCTGAGGTGAAATCTTCTGGGAAGTGTTTTCTGAGAGCACAAAGAAGCATTGTTCCAGAGATAGCCAAGATTGTATCTCATGCTGCAGCTGCACTTGGTAATGTGAAAGTTACCCAGGTGGTACTGGTTTTGAAGACAAGAAGGGGTCATGAAGAACAGCTGAGGTTTGGCATTGTGAGAGGCCATGGAATGTCATTTGTGAAGGTCCAACCTCAGTTGTAGTTGACACTCTAGGATTGAAGGGGTCATGTAAAGGAACTGAGACTTGGCACCATAAAGAGATCCTATGGGAGGCTATTGGTAAAGCGAAATTGCAGCCGAAGACCCCAGCGTATTGGAGATGCCAGTAACCATGGGATGGTCACCATCGACAGCAGCAGCAGTGGAGTGGATCAACCTGAACTTAGAGTGCTACGGAGGGCAGAGCTGGTGGGCAGAGCTGGGGAAGTGACGCCAGCTCTTTGGAGCAGCCCAGATCATGTTTAGATCCTAGACATTTAAACAGGAAGCTGTAACATTGTAACTGCCTTAGAGACCGCAATACAGAGCCATAGGGTATCTGCGGAGGAATGCTGCAAACTGGGATTGGAATCAGCCCAGGAAAAGAAGTGTGTTGCAGTCAACAAAGATGAAAAAGGAATTGGAGATCCGAAGACTGCTTTGACATCAGACATGGAGATGCAGAGTTTGGAGTTTGCCCAGCTGGTTTCCTGTCTCACTTTGGGGATTACAGTTAAGTGATTGGATGAATCTCAGAAAAGACTTTGAACTTTTAACATTGTTGAGACTGCTATAGACTATGGGAACTTTTGAAATTGGACTAAATGTACTTTGTATTATGCTATGTTTAGATATGGCTCCCATAGACTCATGTTTGAACAAGCCTATGGGGGCCAGGGAGTGGAATGTGATGGTTTGTATATGCTTGGCCCAGGGAGTGGCACTAACAGGAGGTGTAGCCCTGTTGGAATAGGTGTGTCACTGTGGGTATGGGCTTTAATACCTTCATCCTAGCTGCCTGGAAGCCAATATTCTGCTAGCAGCCATCAGATGAAGATGTAGAACTCTCAACTCTTCCTGCACCATGCCTTCCTGAATGCTGCCATGTTCCTGCCTTGATGATAATGGGCTGAACCTCTGAACCTGTAAGCCAGCCCCAATTAGATATTGTCCTTATAAGAGTTGCCTTGATCATGTTGTCTGTTCACAGCAGTAAAACCCTAACTAAGACAGGTTTTCTCCCGGCTTGTGATTTGTCCTTTTAAAATTGTTTGTTTTTTATAATATGGAAAGTTTGAACTGTAAGGAAGTTGAGTTTATCAATCTTTTACTTCATGACCTGTGTTTTGTACTTTATGCAAGAAGTTCTTCTTGTTACAGTGGTAAAATCATCCTGCTATAATTTCATAACAAAACCTAAGTGTTGCTTTCTCACATTTAGCCTTTGATAACACTGGAATGGTTGTTGGTATCTTTAAGATGAGGTGTGGTATAGTCATTCTGCATGACATTAACTAATCCTGCATGCACTATTAACTCTGAGTCTGCCTGTTGCTTACCATTTCTTTGTTTTATTGTTCTTTATATTGTTATTTGAAACAGTATCTCATGTAGCCCATACTGGCTTTTGACATATTACAGATGTATATCACAGTATCTGGCTTTGCTTACCAATCTTAAATGTAACCTCAAACTTAGATAAATTTTCAGTGCTGTATTAATTTATCTAATTACCTGGCTACCTCCTCTCATTTATATGTCTATCAGGAGCTGATACCCATATAACTAGTATAATTTTAAAATAAAACTTGACATATAGATAGATGGATAGATGATGGATGACTAGTCTGTTATCATAGGTGATAGGTAGTAAAGGCAGGTCTTTCTACTTCATTCTTTTTTTTTAATTTTATGACTATTATTGAACTTCAAAGATTCCATTTAAATTTTATGATCAAATTACCTCCAAAATTATTTTTGAATATGTTATAATTATAGTAAAATGTATAACTACCTAACTAATTAAAGGGCTAAGGATATGCAAATCTAAGCAATCCTGGTCGAAATGTGGTCCTGCACCCCAATCTGGGTTTCCATGCCATCCTGTAAAGTGAGCTGCCATGTTGTTAGAACTGTGTGAAATTTCTTCCCATTATGATAGTTAGATTAAGAGGCATAGTGTCTTTTTAGAATATCTTTTCTGCCAGACCAGTTACTTATACTGGTTGATTTTTGCCAACTTGACACAAAGCACACTCATTTGGGAAGAGAAAGTAAAGAAGATGCTTCCATCAGATTCTCCTAAAGGCAAATCTGTGAGGGCATTTTTCTGATTAAGATTGATGTCAGACAGCTCAGCCCACGGTGGACAATGTCACCCCTGGGAATATGGTCCTGGGATATATAAAAAGGCAGGTTGAGCAAGTCATAGTGAGTGAACAAACTAGTAAGCAACATTCTTCCGTAGTCTCTGCTTTAGTTCCTGCTTCCAGGTTTTCCACCTTGAATTACTTCTCTTCACAATGGACTATAAGCTGTACAATGAAATATACCCTCCCCCAAAGTTGCTTTAAGCGATGGCATTTATCATATCAGCAGAAACCAAATTAATGCAGTCTCTTCCTCACTCTTTCCTCCAAGTTCAAACACAATAGAGAAATTATCTTCTAATTTATCTTTGAATATCAACTAAGAAGTAGAAATAGACTAGTCAAATTGCACGTATGTAGCAGGACAAGTAAGTTGTAAATCTAGATGGGTGCTGAAGGAAGGAGATAGAGAAGAGGAAGAGAACTCACCATGCCTTTTGAGCTAGGGTCCAAGAAAGCTGCCAGGTTCAGCAAAGCAGGTTGCCCAGCAGCTACATTGGAGTCTTTAGAGAAAGAGAGAGTATGAGACTTCAGTTTTGAGGGGCTTATTATAAGATGAAATAGAAATAAAAACAAAAAAGGAAAAAGAAATGTCTACCTCCGTTCCTCTCTTCATCTAAGCCATCTCTCTCTCTTTATCCAATTCTTTGGGCATTTCTCTTTAAATTTCTAGATAAGATGTCTACATTTATTGACTTTTCTTTTTAATCATTATTCATAAATTCCCTTGGTTGATAGGTGAGCTATGACTTTTCACTTGTATTTTTCAGTTCACTCTTCTTGCCCTACAAGATTAATTCCAGGAAATAAAATAAGTAGTTCATTTTTCATAGTCACATTTTACTGTTGACCTGTAACATTCAGATCATTCACTTGTTATTCTCTAGTTATATATGCTCAACTAGTAGATAACCTAAGTAATGTTTTTATTTCTTTGCTGTTTCCTGAACTTTAAAAAAGAATGTTTTCTGGAAATAGCCATAGGTTGAGTTTAGTGGGTTTTTGTTTGCTTATTTTGTTTTGTCTATATTTATTTATTTTTTATGTATGTGAATGTTTGCCTGAATGTGTGTTATGTGTGTGCTTGCATGGGCAGAGAGTAGAAGAGAGCATCAAAGCCTCTAGAACTGGAGTTACAGATGTTTGTGAGCTACCATGTGGATGTTGGGGATCAAATCTGGACCTCTGTAAAATCAGCGAATGTTCTTTTAAATTTTTGGGGGGATTATAACATAATTGCATCATTTATTCCTTCCCTTAAAAATACTCCATTGTCCCCACTCCCACATTTTGTTCTCTTTCAAATTCAGGGTCTCTTTTTCTTTAATTGTTGTCACTCACTCTCAAGACATCAAGATGCAGAGTTACTTTACCTATTAAGTATCATAAAGCAGCTATTCTTTCTTGGTTCTCTCTTGAAGTAAGGGGGAAGAGCATCTGCAGGGGAGGGGACAAGACTTGGTCTTGTGAGATATTTGGAGTTGTCTTTTCTATAATAAAATGTCCATCTGTCTTAAGTCTAAGTTACTTTGCCGTGGTAGCTGACCTGCCTGAGTTTCTCTGGGACCAGAAACTGCAGTCTCTGGCATTTAGCACCTCAAAGTAAAACAGCAGGATTCAATAAAAGAATTTATTGCTGGTACCCCTTTCTCTAGTGAATCAGCCAGAAACCTCTCTGGCTAAGCTGGTTAATTCTTTGTGAACCAGAGAAGAAAGAAAGGAAAAGAATTAAGATGCTTTATACAATCAAATATGAACAAACATGTATACATTCAAATATGAATGAATAATTCACCCACACCCTGCCTGGGCCTGACTGTCTGTCACAATCAACTCCACAAATATTCATGCATTTTTACACATATACACATATACCCACACACAAACATATAGACATATATACATTTGGGTGGATGGATGGATGGATGGATGGGGCAGAACTCACCAAGCCAAACCATTCAACCAACAACTTTATTTCTTTTCTCTGGTCTTTTATACCTTCTTAGACACAAAGTTCTTTAGAAAATTACCTCAGAGGTAAAAAGTTACATAGAATGGGAGTTACAGAAGGATTTTGATATTAACTTCAAAGCAGTGTTTCATTATAATATACTCATTACAAGTTCAAAGCAACAGTTTTTTCATGGCCTTGACTTATCATATTGCACACCTGGGCTTTATCCTTGGACCTAAATGTTTTTCCTTGAATACAAAACTGTCCCAAGTCTATTTCTTTCTTTCTTTTTTTCTTTTTCTTTTTTTAGTGTAATTATGAAATCTCATTGTATTTCTTATTATGCAGTCTTTACTTACAATTATGAGGACATTCTATTCTTGATTCTTACTTTACTACATCTTTCTAGCAACTAAGACTGTCTCTAAAAACTTTCTTCCTAAAATTATTTGAATCAAATCAGGAATCCTATAGAATCATTATTTATTTGTCTATATAGCATCACTACAAGATAGTACATCTTCATAGGTCTGCAAAATTCTGCTCAAAAGGGTAGGTCAATACCTAGTGATTGTTACATATTTAATAATAACAGGAAAAGCATTTTAATAGCAGGAACCTTTTCTCAAATGATATCTCCTCATCCTTGCCTAAGAAAGCAAGTCCACCGTAGATTTATTCCATGGCAGAACCATCTCAAGAAGATCACCTGCTAGTTTTTAGCCTCTCCTAAACTAGGCACAAGCTGCTCTGTCTTCCCTGAGCCTGGTGCTGCTCTTACTCTGGGCTTCTTCAGGTCCATCCAGGATGCTGCATTCTGCTCTCTTTGGTTGGATTTCCTGCTTCTCACCTTCTCTTGAATAGCTCACTTTATCTGTGAGGAGCACAGCACCCACCAGCTTTCTGAGAAGACCCTCACCACAGGCAAACATTAGAATAGCATATCTATTTAAAACTACCTTTGTCTACTCACAGCTAGTTAAAAATTGTTGACTGGAATTGGATTAGCTTCAGAATCCTGATACTATTTCTTTAAGATCTCCTGAGGTCCTAGTGTTGCTGTTAGGGAAAAGTCTAAAGCTGTTCTAACCCTGACCTTTGCATGTTACACTATCTTTTCTCTCAGAAAACTTGTATGATAATTTTGTTGCTGCTTAGAGTTTTGAGAATCTTTGATATGCCTTGTGTGGCTAAGGTCTTCTGTACAGCTGGGCTCTCAGGGATCCTTTCGGGGGAGAACTAGTTTGAATTACTTTGGTGTCTGAATGCTAAACTTTCTTAACTGGTTCTCACAGTTGTCTTTTCAATACTATTTTGTTTTCATATTTACTTTAGTCTGGGTAATTTTGGAAGCTTTTATCATGCTTTTAATTTCTGTCATAGTGGTTTTGCAGTCGTTCTAGAGTGCTTTTTGTTTTATTTTCTGAATATTGATTTTATCTTTGTCTTTATTTTGGCATTTTTTCTTTGTTTAAATGACACAGTATCTTTTAAAATTTTTATCTATTCTCTCATTCAATAATCCAGTCCATAGCTTCCCCTCTCTACACCACTTCCCTTCTCCCCCAGATTCAAAGCTTTTTAGTTTCCCTTCAGAAAAGAGCAGGCCTCCAGGGATATCAAGATGCAATAAAGCTAGGCACAATCTGTCATATCAAAGCTGAAGGACACAATGCAGCCCAGTAGGAGTGAAAGGGTCCCAGGAACAGGCAAAAGAATCAGAGACACTCACCATTAGGAGTCCCACAAAAACGCCAATCTAAACCATAACATATATGCACAGGACCTAGTGCAGACCCATGCAGGCTCTGTGATTGCCACTTCAGTTTCAGTGAGCTCCTATGAGCCCAGCTTAGTTGATTCTGTGGGCTCTGTTCTCCTGAAGACAAAGTATCTTTTGCAAGTTTATGGATGATGATAGCACTTCAAAAACATTTTCTTTGCCTTCCTGAATGGGCTACATTTCCTTTAAGTTGCCATTTATTTATTGATTGATTGATTGACAACTCATTTGTTTTTGTCTTTATTTTTCAAAACAGAGGCTTTCTTATGTCTGATGATCCTTTGATGTTCATGTTTAATAGTTACTGGGGTTCTAAAGATCTGATAAAAAAAATCTGAAAGTCAAGGTTTGGGATGTGGAAGAGATCTGTTTTGGTATCCCCTCCCATCAGTAGCTCACTCACTCTATCTATCTATCTATCTATCTATCTATCTATCTATCTATCTATCTATCATCTCTTGTGTATGTATGCTATACAGGTGTGTGTTGTCCGGTATCATTTCTCAGGAATCATCTACTTTTTTCTTTTTTCTTTTTTTTTTTGAGATAGGGTTTTGTACTGGCTGGTTTTGTGTCAACTTGACACAAGCTGGAGTCATCACAGAGAAAGGAGTTTCAGTTGAGAAAATGCCTCCATGAGATCCAGCTGTAAGGCATTTTCTCTTAGTGATCAAGGCGGGGAGGGCCCCTTGTGGGTGGTACCATCTGTGGGCTGGTAGCCTTGGACTCTATAAGAAAGCCAGCTGAGCAAGCCAGGAGAAGCAAGCAAGCCAGTAAGGCACATCCCTCCATGGCCTCTGCATCAGCTCCTGCTTCCTGACCTGCTTGAGTTCCAGTCCTGACTTCCTTTAGTGATGAACAGCAGCATGGATGTGTAAGCTCAATAAACCCTTTCCTCCCCAATTTGCATCTTGGTCATGATGTTTGTGCAGGAATAGAAACCCTAACTAAGACAGGTTTCTAATTAGCATCGTTAGTCAGTCAACCCCAGGGTTTATTCCATCTCTGCCTCCCTGGTCCTGAAATTACAAATGTGCACTAACATGCTTAGATTTTGCTTTTGTGTTTTGTTTGTCTGTTTGTTTTGTTTTTATTCTGACAAGAATCCTGGGCACGGAACACAAGTCATTGTACTTATGTTTCAAGTACTTCACTAACCAAACCATTTCCCCAACCCAGTAGCTTTCTGTCTTCTTGTGCTTGTTCCAGAGGCCTCACAGCATTTTCCGAGCATTCTGGAGTATTTCATCCTACTGCAGGCAGAAACTAGTAGAGAGGCTGGGAAGGCCTAGGTTCAGCTAGGTTCAGAGCAGGAACACTTCCTAAACATGGACAGGAATGTGACCATCCAGAGACATCTGCTTCAGTACCTAAACCCTTGGCCACTTTGCTGCAGTTGGCAGAATCTGCCACCCAAGAATGGCAGGATGAAGGAGGTGGTGAAAATTAGCTGTTCTGAAGCAGGCTTCCAACCAGTTCTTTCATTTTCAACTTAAGCTTTATCACCATTTTCTAGAGTTTTTCCCATGCTAGGAACTTTCACCTGTGGAGAAACTATATCAAAATTTTGTTTAACTTTTCCCACTGTCTAGGATGGTGATCTCCTAACCCTCTCCTTCTATTATATTTAGAATGGAGCATGATTTTTTTCTGGTCTTGCTTCACCAAGTATCAGCCCTCAAGTTTTCCTCACAGTGCTTTCCAGAGCAGGAGACCCCTTACACAGGAGGGAGCCTTATTTCTCTGCTCTTCATGGTTCTTCAAGCCAAAGCTTCTATGTGGCCAATTGGGAAGATTCTTCTGACAGTTGAGCATTGAACTCAGACTTATGAATCTGGTTCCTTGTTCCTTTAGGAATTTCTCTTATTTTCTTGTAAGCTTGGTTTTGCCAAAGGGGATATGTGTGTGTGTGTGTGTGTTCATGGCAGAACATTTTAGGATATCTCATCCATCTTCATTGCATACTAGAACTCCCTAATTTACCTCTCAGTCAACACACTTCAGGCATCCTTTAATGTCCAGATCCTAATTATTCCTAAAAATGCCGTTAGTTTTTTGAATTCAGATTAGCTTGAGTATAAATTTTTTCAAATAAAAATGCATTTTAAAAGTCTCAACCAATTTCCCCACATATTATTCATTCAGTAATGTTTATAATAATCCATGGAGATTTAGGAAAGTTAAAAAAAATATTTGAAACCCCACTATATTCAAGAACTCATTGGTGAATAGTTGTGATTGCTACATGGAACCATCTTGTGCAAAGTCTGCAGTAAGTCAGGGTGTCCTTCCTTCCTTCCTTTCTTTTCTTTTTCTTTTTTTCTGGTTTATTTTCCTCTCTCACCTTTTCACTTTCACATTCCTTTGTCCTTTGTCATGCTTTTAGGAGCTTTGCTGAACCTCTTTGTTTCATGTACTTTTTTGTACAGGCTTTTCTATTTCTGAGAAGACTTTTTTTTTTTTTTTGCTAAGCATTGTGAAAATGTCAGCTATAACATAAGTTTAAACAACAGAGTGAACAATGCAAGCAAGAATCCGTGTTATACTGGAACAACTGAAGATCAACTGAAGATGTCCCACTTGCCCAGACTTGTATTCACATCCTAAGTTTCACTGGCCCCAGCAGGAAGATGTCTTACAGCAGGATTTAAGTGAGGGTAACACATACAGGGAGATGCATGCAAGCTATTACAGGAAAAATTGGCATGTGCGACTTTATTAGTAAAGGCTGTCTGTGTATGTCTGTAGATCCACTGACTTTTCTAAAAAAGGAAGTAAAAGAGGTTTTTTGTTTTGTTTTCTTGTTATTAAGGAAAGGTTTAAAAACAAAATTCAAAGAGGGGAAATAATTATTTTTATTTAATTTCTTATGTTTTGCATTCTGTTTGCCAATTAGACAACAAATCCCTCTATGGAAATGACCTCATTTTACAATTCTCCTAATAAACAATGCTAGCTGCCTACATGGTGCCCAGCCCCAGGGCACAGAGCTCAGTGTAAGGAAGACCTTGTATGGAGGCTTGCTGTGTGAAGCTTTGTTTCTTCCCAGTTTCCATGTCTGGAATGTGTCACATTCTACAACTGCATAAATGGGTTAGCTCTCCATTGTACTCTACCTCTCTAAAGTAAAGTAACCTTTCCCAGACCGCAGCTAACAAGACAAAACGACATTCTGATCATTTATTCTGATACCTCCATGTAATTCTTAAAACATAAGCATAAATTATTAGGTCCTTATGATTCACATTGCTAGGTGAAGAAATACAGATACAGGAAGGTAGATCAAGTGTCTTTCTCTTGTGAAACTTGAGCCTTCATCCTTAATCACTTCTTATCTAACTTCACATTTTTCCTTTATAAAAACAGACTTTTACTTTCTAAGGTGACATTTTCAATGCCACAGAGTCCTAGATTTTCATAGTTCCAGAAAATCAGTTTCTTTTCTTCTTTCCTAAGAGCCTCTGGTAGTTCTAGGGACAAAGATGTTCAGGCCTTTCTTATACTTAGTAGGGATGGTCATTCAGTGTCTCACCTGGCTTCTCTTATACTTAGTAGGGAAGAGCATTCAATCTCACATCTGGTTTCTCTGAATAGAATATGACTATATTTTAACTAGTTAGCTAGATGTCCAGAGGAAATCTGGTTTTAAGCTTCCATAAGTGACTTTCCTTTGATTTTCTTTTAGAGTTAAAAGAGGAAGGTTCAGGAAGACAATGGCAAACAACAAACAAGGCTGTAAAAATACCTACGAGGAAAAAAGAGCTCTCTCACTCCAGTTGGGAATCTAGTGGTGTCTGTAGTTAGCAACTCTCAGTGGCTCCTACACCAATATCCTGATAGAAATTCATTTTAAACTCATGTATGTAATTGAAATTCTTTGCCTGTTATCTTTATTAGCATATATTAACTGTGCATTTACTTGGTTTTACTATAACATGTTCCTACATGTATACAATGCATTTTGATCATATTCATCTCATTACCTTCTTTTGTCCCATTCCTACTCCTGCTGACCTCCCTCTTCCAAACTAGTTCCTCTTCTACATTCATGCCTGTTAAATTTAACTTAATTTATTTTTCATTGACTTTCATTAGGATTTCTTAAAGGATAAGTAAGATATTGTTTTCAGGAACATGAGCAGTATACCTGTGACTATACAACTGAAGTAAATATTTCTCATAATTTAAAATTTTCTAATAGTTATACTTTAAAAAAGCAAACAGAACCAGTTTAAGTCATATATTTTAAGTCAAATTAGTTTAAACCATATATTTTATATAACCCAATGTACTCAAATATTTCTTCTAATGTGTGATGAATATAAAAATATTTAAGTATTTTACATTTCCCCCTTCATGCTATGTGTACTTTATATACTTTTAACCAGATATGATGATATATTACTTTTTAAATGATATGTGTGTGTGTTTCTATGTACATGTTTGTGTATACACAAAGGCCAGACAAATATATCTGATGCCTCCTAGCTAGAGTTATTGGCATTTGCAAGTCACCAGGCTTGTTCTGTAGGTGCTGGGATCTGAACTTGGATCCTCATGATTATGCAACAAGCATTTTTAACCCAACCATTTCACATTTAGAATTGAGTATCTGAGCTGGAGAAATGGTTGGGTTAAAGCATTTGATTTTATAAATTTATAGTGAAAAAAAATCACACAGACATGCACACACACAGGCACACACACACAATGTCCCAAACATACTTACAAACTCTGTTAACTGAAATTATTCTTCAATTTCCACCCAGATCTGGTCTGTCTTCCTCCACAATTCATGATTTTTGAAATACTGGATCTAATGTAGAGCAGGCTGACCTCAAGCTTATTATGTAGCAGAGGATGGCCTTGAACTCCTAGTCTTCTTCCCTCAACCTCCTGAAAGCTGGAATTGCAAGTGTGTGCCATCACACCTGGCTCTGTCATTTTACTAGTAATCACTTTAAGAAAGAAAAAACTACTAGTTTGAAAACTATGTCTGACAAAGTAAATTAACTCTTACATGAAGTTAACATTGAACTTAAAACTTGGATTGATTGATTGATTGATTTGTTGGTTGATTGTAGGAAATCCACTTGTTCTCAGCTGGCAATCTCTTCACATTTTTTTACAGTTACTTTTTAATGCAATTTACATAATGCTATCAACTACAATTAAAATGTTGTGCATGTAAACAACAACTAAAAATGGCAAAGTGATTTAATTGATTTTATTATGAAAAGTCTTCATCTCAATTAAAAATATCAAATTTAATTAGCTAGATTGAAAGTAAGCATTCAATTCCTTAAGGTTTTAAATTTGGCTCTTTCAGGCATATTACAAATGAAATTACAAATGAAAACATAAATCATACTGCCTTTTTGGTCTTTATCTTATATTGAAATATTCAACAAACTTTTCTTTAAAAGAAAATCTTGTATTTAAGTAAACAGGCAGTAAATCCTTATAAAGCTCTTTCATGACTCAATACAAGAACATTGGCAAAGATGTCAAGAAGCTATTAAATTCATTGTCTTTTACTTCTTTCAAATGACTCATTGCTTTTGCATGTATATGATGAATGATTTAACAACAGTATCCAAGGCATACTTCATGGAGTGCTTCAACAAAGAGCATAAATATTTTTAAGATGTATCATAGAATGAAACAAAGAAGTAAAGGAAACACTAGTCTGCCTTTGAAAATTCCAATAAATCTGATTTTGACTAACCTTAGCTGGAAAAGTATTTGTTTAATGTTAAGTATCTCTCTAAACTTCCTCTTTGACAGATGTAGAATATTTAAAATAATTGTGGAATGAGTTTGATAGTGAATAAGCAACATTTTTTTTTTTTTTTTTGGAAAATAAACATTCTTTGGATTGAAACATATCTAAAGTACTTACGGAACAGTGTCTTTTACATCTTCTGACTTATCTAAATTTAAAACAAAAACACAAAACAAAACAGAAAACCAAAGCCCACATGGGGGAAAAAAGAAAAGAAAGTTGGAATTTTTCAGAATTTGAACTAACAGATCTTACATCCTTTTCCTTGAGTAGGGATGTGCAGATATGTGTGTGTTGCACACACTTACCTGCATATATGTGCACATGCATGTAGAAGTTAGAGGACCTCAGAAGTCATTCCTGCTATCTATTTTTTAAAATTTTCCTTTAGCATCTTTCTATCTAAGAATGTGTATGTATCTTGTATGATGTATGTGAAGTAAAACACTTTAATATCTGGCCAATGACACAAGCTTGGTTCTTGTGAAAACTCTTATATATTTAAAATTAACAAAAAAAGTTCTTGGGAGTGGAGAGAGAGTTCACTGGTTAAGAGCACTTGTAGCTCTTATGGAGGACCCAGATTTAGTTCCCAGAATCCACACGGTGGTATACAACCATCTGTAACTACCGTTCCAGGGGCTCTGATGTTTTCTTCTGACTTCTGTGGGCACTAGGCATGAACATGGTACACATGCATGAATCAGGCAAAACATACATATAAAATATTTTAAAAATTAAGTTTTTACATTTTTCCTTAAATATACAATTTTAATAAATAATTTCATCATTTCTTCTTTGAATGCTGAGAGGAGTTTGTCAAATCTACTGTGCCTTTGCTAAAAGTCCCTCTTAATGGAATATACTTTATTATTGTTGAATGAAATACACACAGCAATTATCTGTCTCATTTTATTCTACTTCAGCAAATTACAGCCGCCATGCATTGTGGAATTTGCAGCATATCACTGATCTTCCCTTTTTCTTTCTTTCATTTTTACTGCTGTGAGCATGGAATGTGCACATGTGGAGGAGAGAAGAAACTTGGCTGCTGTTTCACTGATGCTACTCTTCTTGTTTAGTGACACAGGGTCTCATTGCCCTGGTCTCTCTGGGGACAATAGGAGCTAATCAGGGACCCAGGAACCTACCTGTATCTACTACCCCAGAGCTGAAATGACAAGTGTTTAGCATTCTATTGTGTTTGGCTTTTTCTTTGTTTTTAATATGGGCTTGGGGGTTAAATTCAGATCTTCATGAATGTCAGTGTAAGGCAAGCATATTACCAAACAAACTATCACAGACTTAAAACTGTCCATATTTACATTTAAGCTTAAAAATAATTGTTATGATAAATATAATATCTTTTCATTCTTATGATTACCACTTATAGATGTCACTGTAGCTTGTTATATCTGATTAAAATATTAAGAATACAATATAATGTTATACAGTAAGGAAATCATCAAACAATTTAAGTCAATCAGTATGTAGACATGAACTAAATCAGTGATGTATGTGTAACACTAAAAATAGCACACCCCACCCTCCGACACACACACACACACACACACACACACACACACCCTGAGAACATGGCAAACCACCATATGTGACAGATGCTAAGCAACATACATGTTTTGCCAAAGCATTTTACAGTGCTTCAGTGTTTACTAGCTTTCTTGTTGTCCCTGAGAAGTGCTCACTATACAGTCTTGGACTGGTCTTCACCTCATCATTTTCCTCTTCAGCATCCCAAGTGCTGGATCTGTACTATGTACCCTAATTCTCAGTTATTGCTTCAGCTTTTAAAGTTAAAAGCAGAAACATGGCACCACAACAGTTCTAGCCATAATTCACATGCCTCAAAGCAGGGTGTAGCTAGTAGCACCATATTATAATCTGCAACCTCTGATGGTATGGGCATGAGTTAGACCTTATCATCTCCCTGTTCAATCAAAAAACCTGGGTTAAAAAGCATTCAGCTCCTTAAATAAATACTTTTCTTTTTAAAAGCATTATTGATGTTATAATTTACAACATTTCTCCTTCCCTTTCCTCCATCCAAACACTCCCACACACCCCTCCCTGCTCTCCTTTAAGTTTGTGATCTCTTTTTTCTTTTTAACTAATTATTAGCTATATACATATGTATTCCTAAATATAACCTATTATGGTCTAGGTAACAGTCTCAGGGATGACCGTTTGGCACTGTCCAACCAATTGGCATTCTCTTCCCTGAGGAAAGCTCCTTTCCCATCCCCAGCTTTCCTTGGTTTCCTATAGTTCTTTGTGTAGGGTTGAGGCCTACACATCTAATTTTCTCCATCTAATTTTAAATGAATACTTTTAAACACACATGAACAGATGTTTTGAATATATAGCTAACCTATAATTGATGATGACTCTTCTAAATAAGGATGAAATAAAGTGAAATATAAACTAAACATTAAAACATCTTAACTTTCAGAAATTTGTCTTCCATACACTTCATGTTTTTGTTTATTGCATAGTATATTAAGTAAGAGTTCCATGTAAATCATTAATTAAGCACAGCGCCTGGAATCTGATAAGCCACATATCTGCTTGATTTTTCTCTGTCATCTGATTATGGGTGATTTTGAGCCAAAAAAGGGTGGTACTGTTGTCTTGAACTGTTGCTGCTGAAGATGGTGCAGGACCAAAGGTGAACAATGATTGAGGGTTAAGGCTAGACATTCAAGATGTCAGAGGCTCCTACTTCTGTCTCTTTCTAGAGCCATGATTATTTACTGTGGCTGTCTGGTTGGAGAGTGCTCACAAATTGAGTCATCTTTACAGGTTGGTGTCTTGTTATTACTGCCACCTCTGGAACTACATGTTCAGGAAATGCTGGATATCATGAAGGGCCTCACTTAGTGGGCTGAAGAGGAATTCTAATGTAGTAGTTAATCTGGAAGATAGAGAAATTTCCTTTCCTTGGGCAGATCTTTGTGTTTCTTGATCAGGAACAACAGCTGTGTGTCCTCACTTCTTTGACTCCATGGTTTACCAAGCTTTGAGACACTTCCACAATCACAACTACTCTACCCTACATACCCTATCATTTAGACAGATACAGCTGTTAAAGATCACCATATAGCCAGGTATAGAGGTTCTTAAGAGACAGAGGGAGGAAGACCACAAGCTAGAAGACAGCTGGGGCTACATAGTGACTTTGTCTCAAAGCACAACAAAATAACCACAAAAGATTGTCATGATCTAGATAACTATAATTTGAATAAAGAAATCTCTATGGAAAGAAAGATTAATAGGTTTTCCTTTTCAAAATTTGCTTCCATTCTCACCTTATTGTATATAAGTCTACTGTTCAAATCTAGTATGTGACTATTAATCATGCCATGGTCTTTCTATGATAAGTAAAAAAAAGGGGAGCTAAAATAATAAAAACCAGTGTTTACTGGGAGCTTACTGCCCATGGGAATGCCAAGAATCTTTAAAAGTATTAGTTGAGATTTTTTTTTTAATCTATAATTTGAGATGATGAATCTGAAGCAAAAAGAAGACAAATAATTTGCTCAGAATATAAAATTGGTCAAAGCACATTGGTATTCATAAGCCAACTTTGAAGCTTTGGGGTTAAGTACCTATCCCCACCTTCACCCCACATAGATGTGTGTGATATGTGTCTACACAAAGCATGTCTTGGTTTTTACTTTCATGTAACTCTTTGGAACAGAGATCTTACTTATCTACACTGCATTTGACTCACGTTTGTTTGTAAGACTGACACACTTATGCTATTTATTGGTACTGTTAAATGAAATAATGTTTGTTTTTCATTTACAGTTTGAAGGTTGTCCTGCTTCCTTCTCTCAAAGAGCTTACACAAAATGCAGTGAGAGATAAGATAATTAATTGTGAAGTTCTTCAAGCTACATGAGAGAATGCAGCAAGAGAAGGCAATGAAGACTTAATGGAATGGAACAGACACTTGGAGACAAACTGAATATATACTTTTTGGAAGTCCAGACAAAAGTGTAAGACGTTGGATTGTATGGGTTTTATTTCCTGACAACCAGAGGATAAAATTCCTCTGCTGACAGCTCAAACAGGAACTGATTACACGAGTTATAAAATGGAAATTGAACAACAATATGGAAAATATCTCACTCTGGCTTTATTAGACACGGAAGAGTCATTTAGATACTGGGTTGTCATATTATTCTTAAATAAGAACAGCTGCCCTTACATATTGACCTGATAGTTGTTAAATCCTCTCCACAGGCTGAAGAAACAGAGTATCACACTTCCTCCAAGGCCTGAAATTACATTACTAGAGCCTGGAGAATGAAAACTGGTAATTTATGTGCTTCAACTCTCTCAAATACCAGATGCTGAAAAATTTATCAGGCACATGTTTAATATATATAAATAATAGGAAAAGTCTCTAAACAATACAGAACTTTTCTGACCTATTTGTTCAAATGAGAGCTACATACTTTTAACATACATACTTACATACATGATGGGTAAAAATAAGCATGTCATGGAATTTTCAAACCTGGACTTGTCATCTTGCCCAGACAGACTGACAACTTCCAACTTCTAGTGAGATTTGAGCCACTGACCAAGAAAGGCAGCAGAATAAAGAATAGTAGATTAGCCGGGCAGTGGTGGTGCATGCCTTTAATCCCAGCACTTGGGAGGCAGAGGCAGGCGGATTTCTGAGTTCCAGGCCAGCCTGGTCTACAGAGTGAGTTCCAGGACAGCCAGGGCTACACAGAGAAACCCTGTCTTGGGAAAAAAAAAAAGAATAATGGATTGAGCTGTGCCTAAAAGTCAATATCACTGTTATCTCCATTCTGCAGGTTAGAAAACTGAGGCACAGGGAAATTAGATCCTAACTGCTCTGAGTAACAAGTCTTCTCTTCCCCAAGAACAATACTAGTTCTTGAAAAATCTTTAAACTGCTCCAACCTACTGGATAAAACTATTGCTCAAATACATGTGATCATCTAGGTATATCTTCCAAAAAGATCTTCTAAATTGCTATAAGTAATGTAAAAAAAAAGGAACTTAAATAGCAGAATGTTGCTAGCTGAAGTTGGGTGTGGTGGTTCACATCTGTAACTCCAGCACTTGGGAGGCTAAGCCAAGAGTTTAGAGAGTGGGAAGCCAGCCTGGAATACCTAGTAAGATCCTGTCACAAAACCAAACCAAACAAATAGGTTAAAAATAAGTATTATTCTCTTTTTGCTCTGCTAGACACCTGGAGAGTGAAGCTGCTATTACAGGGCTATTCTCTCTTAGTTGCTAAAGGAACAGAGGCAGTGCTCTGATTAGCCAAATGATGTTGACTTAAGCAGGTATTCGTGATGATTTTACACAGCGGAGGAAAACCTATTTTCTTTTTCCAATCAAGTATATAGACTTGAGTTTATCCATATTTAAATATACACAAACACACACATGCAAAATAATAGGTTGTCACAGTATTTAGTTTCAAACATGAAGATTTCAAATTTTATTTTAGGTTATTTATTGTTGGTTTTTCAAGACTTTTTTTCTGTGAAGTCCTGGCTGTCCTGGAACTCACTGTGTAGACCAGGCTAGTCTCAAACTTACATAGACCCATCTGCCTCTATCTCCTAAGTACTGAGATTAAAGACATGCACCACCACTGCCTGGCTTCAAACATGAGCTTAAAAATTAATTTTATAAGCATATAGCATGATTTTTACTGCCTTATAATCTGAATGCTATAAAGAACAAATACATTCATGCACTGATAAGACTCATCTGAAAATAAATTCTCATGGTGATCAAATATTTTTGTTATTAGTGCATATTAATTATATCAAATAGCAGGATTCATTGTGATATTTCTTTCATGCATCTACCATACTTTGATCATATTTACACACATGCCACACACAGCCATTTAGCTCTTACCCTGCTTTCTCCCCTGATCTTCTTTTCTATTAGCCTCTACCTTGATATCATTCCTATCTCCAAGAAGTCTATAGATAAGAAAAAAAAGTGATACTTTACTTTCTGAGTCAGGGTAATTTGGATGATGATTTCTAGTTCTATTCATTTTCCTGCAAATGACATAACTTTTATGTGATTTAGGGTTAAATTATATTCTGATACACACACACACACTCACACAAGCACACACAAACACTAGGTTTTAGCTACTCATTTATTGATGGGGATCTAGGCTGACTCCATATCTTAACTAGTATAACTAACTTACAATCCCACCTGCAGTTCCTCTTTTCCCCACATCCTCATCAGTATTTATGGTTTGTTTTTTTTTTTCATTTTCTAAGAGACAGTCATTCCAACAAGTGAGTAGAAATTTCAATGTTGATTGGATTTATGTTTTCCTGTTCATTGTTCACTTCCTTACTAGATTATTTGTTCCTGGTGTTCAATTTGTTTTAGTTCTTTCTAGATTATTTATTAGAGCTACATTACATACAAACCACTTTAATGGATGTGTTTGCATGTGTATATTTTTTGTAGGTGTATGTTCATGTGTGTTAGAAGCTAGAGGTAAACTTGTGGGGCCATTCCTACCAAGCCATGCACATTGTTTTCTGAGTCAGAGTTTTTCACTGGGACCTTGCTCTTGAGCACCAGAGATCTTTCTGTCTCCACATCTCCAGTGCTAAGATTACAGGTGTGTGATACCACACCCAGCTTTTTAAATAAGGGTTCTAGGGATTGAACTCAGGTCTTCATTCTTGCTTGGCAAGTCTTTATTGACTTATCCAACTTCCTAGCCCACAAAGTACTTCTTAATACTAACAATAGGACTGAAAAGGGAGTATACATGGAAAGTGCAAAGTTTGGATAGAGGAGGTGTTGTGGTTTGGAACGACTGGTGAAGCCAGTGATGACAGGAATTTTAAGTAATTCAGGCTGTGGCACTATCAACAACAGCAAGAAAGTTAAGAACCACGTGGTGGTAAGATAAACCTTTAATCCCAGCACTCAGAAGCCAGGCAGAGCCAGGCAGATCTCTGAATCTGAAGCCAGCCTAGTCTACAGAGTGAATTCCAGGACACCCAGAGCTCAGATAAACTGGGTCTCAAAAAACAAAAGATGAAAAAGAAGGAAGAGGAGGAGGAGGAGGAGGAGGAGGAGGAGGAGGAGGAGGAGGAGGAGAAGCAGAAGCAGAAGCAGAAGAAGAAGAAGAAACCACTACCATGCTGGTTCAAAGGGTGGTATGGAGACAAATGTAGACATCTTAATAGTGGAGGCTTGAGAGCACCAATGATTTTAATGGTTTCCCTACTTCCTTTGTATGGGACCTGTGCTACCAGTAATTAATATTTATATATATATATTCCACTCATCAGTGATTAACATGGGTTTCCTCTTCACTTTTTTGCTGTTATAAATAATGCTATAATGAACATTGATATAATACTGGTCCTGCTTACAGTGCTTTTATGTATCTACCTCATAGCAAGCATTGCTGGAATTGTTGGATTGTGGTGTGTGTGTGTGTGTGTGTGTGTGTGTGTGTGTGTGTGTTATAGTACTGTGGTGTTTTTAAGATGAGTCTTATGTTCAGGATGGTCTAGAATTCCTAGATTCAAGCAGTTCTGTTTTCTATTCTCTCAAATAGTTGATATGTGCTACCATACTCAGCTATGTTTAGTTTTTTGAGGAGCCTCAAATTATAGAAGAATGAAAACACAAGTCTTTTAGAACAGAAAGGTTCATGGAAGGCTAGCTTTTTATTATTATCTTAGGAGGTAAAAGCAAGTAAAAAAAAATAGTTACCGATTTGAGCACTGGCCATATATGTCAGCCATTTTTTAATGTAACATTCCATCTAACTCTTCCAAATCGTTATGAAGTGTTTACTATCTTAGTTTTACAGAGGAAAAAACTGAAAATAAGCCTGGCCTTCACCAGTGACATATGGCAGACTTCTAACTTAAGACTCTAATGGAGGTGTGCGGTCATGCAGTTTTACTTGCTGAAGTTGTTCTTAGGTTTGTATAGATTGAGTAGAGATTCTTGTGCATTTGTGAAAGCTCATCATTACTTTAAATTTATTTTCTGTCTTACCGTGCATACACGTTCATTACCTGGATTTATATTCTAACATGCATGTTCATTATGAACAGTGGAACATGGAACAGGTAGGAAAAAATGCTTTGTTTTGGTTGGGCAGATATAGTATCATGCTGACTTTCCTTTACCAACTGTCTTCCAAAAATCTTTCCCTGTGTTGCAACTATAATGAGATTTATAATGAACATTCTCTAGCCTAGAGGCTGTTAGTACTTGGAGGAACTCACCTACTTTCCTTTTGTCCTTCATGGGTATGCTTATCACTCATCTCTTGTCTGTGTTTTTTTTTTTTTTTTTTCATAGATTGGATTTCGTAATGCGGGCTCCACCATGCCTGCAGCCTGTTTTTCCAATACGCTTACTGTTTAAGACCTGTCACACACATTGTTTAAGCACAGACATCTTCAGCCAAGGATAACATTTCCAGGACTTCTGCCTCTCCTTTGCTTTATGGGTGTTTTGATTCTTTCTTTCTTTCTTTCTTTCTTTCTTTCTTTCTTTCTTTCTTTCTTTCTTTCTCTTTAATGTCCCTTTTACTCATGCATTGTCTTGTAGCTTTCTTTTTTCCTTCCACCTTCTAAGCAATTTACTCGATCATTTGGGATGATATAGCATACTTTTTTTTTTTTTCACTTAGGCTTTTATGTTTTGTTCTTGGAAATGTTGAGAAATCATCTATCATGGTTCTTCATCTGCCCTTTTCCCTTGAGAATGGAAAGTGCACTGAACAGGAGATATCCCCCTTGCAGCTCATCTCAGATACTTTCTCTGAGAGGCATTTCACCTCTCTGCAGAAGTCTAGATGCCCTAGTCTAGATTTTGCTGGATTTATCTGATTGCCCTAAGTGACCTGCTAGTTACTTTTTTGGGGAGGTAATAGTTAGCATTTTTGTCCAGCATGAATTTCAGAAAGAACATTGAGTATGTTGTCTGACCTGAGTTTTACTTAAAGTGCAGTGAATAAGCATTATCATTTCTATTTGCATATGAGGGTCTAAGGTACAGAAAAGTGATCCTCCCCCCGTTTCTCTTCAGATAAGGGTAGGTCTCCTATAGATATCAATCACAGTATATAAAGTTGCAGTAAGACTAGGCACCTCCTATTGTATTAAGACTGGATGAGGTGACCCAGTAGAAGGAAAGAGTCCCTAAAATAAGCAAAAGAGTTAGAGACAGACCCTGCTCCCACTGTGAAAACCAAACTATAGGGGATGTATGAAGGAGGGGCTGGGGTAAGAGGAGAGAGGGGAAACTGAGATAGAGAAGTAATAAGAAACAAAGAAAATAAATGTATTTATACAAAAATAAAATAAAAATCTAAAAGGAAAAAACTGACTTCCCTAGCTAAACAAACTATACCACAGGGTATAGACTTATAATTTTTATGCATGAATAGATGTGTGTGTGTGTTATATTGTTCTTGTTGAGATAAGAACTTATTATGTAGCCCAGGCTTGCCTTGAATTTCATGACCCACCTTTCTCAGACTCCCGAGCTCAGGCATTACAATATACACCATCATATCCAGCCATTTTTCTAATATTTTATCAATATTAAGGTGTAGCCAAATTATTTATGGCTTCTAGTAATCATATTTTGATTTAAAATATTTATAAATATCTCTCCTATGAAAAACATTTGTGTTCAATTTATAAGATATATTTATTCTTGTTTGATATTAGAACATAGCTATAGAATTTAATTTGATCATACCCTGAATCTGGATATGGCCTTCTGCTTTGCTTTTGTGCTTTCCCAAATATATCTATAGTACATGTCAAACAATTGTGTTTAAATTGGTCCATCCTGAGAAAATTTCTGGGAAAGAGCTGTTCTCTTAATATTTAGCATGTGCTTATTGGCGTTTATTTACATATTTTTCTGATCATGTTTCTCTGAACTCAAACAACCTTCCTTGGATTGTTGCTTTCTTTCTTATATTCATGTGTAAAAATACACTAAAATTTAAATAAGTTTGTCTACAGCATTAGACTGTAGTCCACCCTATTCTTTCAAGCTCTCAGATCCCAAGTCCAGCAGACAAGATCTGTACAGATTGATCAAAAAGTCAACTAGTGACACCTGAAAAGGGATTTGAGTGAAAGGTTAGAGGAGCAAGCTAGAATCCCTGCAGAAGAGGTAAGCAGGGGTTAACATGGGGCTAAAAATAGGAAAAGCCAGTACCATACGTTGAGTTGATATATCATTTCTAAAAATGAGAGGTGCTGCAATGTCTAAAGCCCAGCTGCAAGACTGGTGGGATTTAATAAATAAATTTAATAAATGTTTTAAATTCTTGGTTTTCTGAAAATGACACTCTAGATCCTGGACTATGAGGTCAAATTAAAGACAACAAAGTAAAAGCCTATAGACAAGGAGAAAATAATTCAATGCAATTCTGGGTCACTTGTGCATTGGTCCATATTGTGATATGGGACAAGCTAAAAGCTTTAGAAAAGGCTCTGATGGAATTCTTACATGAGTATGAGTTAGATAATGATAAACAAGAGAAAAACCTTACTGGCTAAAAAGGAGATTTTTCTAGTGCAAGGTCAGAAGGAACCAGATGGAGAAAAATAGAAAGTCAAAATGTTGGTTCTGCTTGAAGATGAACACGCGTAGCCATCTTGAAACAGTACATCTTCTTCCTCTACCTGGGGAGTAAAATGATGATTGGAACAAATGGGGGAAAGAGGGAGATGATGCACTGTCATCCCTGAAAGGAGCACTTTTGTTTTCTGAAAGTGAGGGCACAGACTTTGGAATAAAAAAAACACAGCAATTTTCTAATATTAGACAGAGGCCAGATGAACTATATCAAGATTTTGTTTCTTGTCTTTTACAGATGGTCAGTTGTCTTATGGTTGAAGCAGAGGCAGAAAGCAACTGGCATATGATAATGCTAATGTCACATGTCAGATGGCCATCTACTCCTTTCAAAAGAAAGGAGAAGGGAGATTAATGATGACAACCACCTTTGTGGAGAGACACCATGACCAAGGCAACTCTTATAAAAGAAAACATTTAATTGGGGGCTGAATTACAGTTTCAGAGGTTCACTCTATTATCAAGTCAGGAAGCCTGACAGCCTACAGGTAGACAAGGTGCTGGAGAGGGAACTGAGAGTTCAATATCTTCATCCGAAGGTAGCCAGAACCAAAGGCAGCCAGAAGGAGACTGTCTTCCCCAGGCAGCCAAGAGACTCTGATTTTTTATTCACTTGGCATAGCTTGAGCATAGGAAACTTCAAAGCCCACCCCCAGTGACACACTCCCTCTAACAACAAGGACACACCTCCTAATAGTTCCACTCACTGTGGGCCAAGCATTCAAGCACATGAGTCTATGGTGGCTAAACCTATGCAAACCACCACATTACACTCCTTGACCCCCATAGGCTTGTAGATATAAAATAATGCAAAGTGCATTTAGTCCAACTTCAAAAGTTCCCATAGTCTTATCAGTCTCAACAATGTTTTTAAAAGTTCAAAATTCAAAGTCTCTTCTGCAATCCATGCAATCTATTATCTGTAATCCCTATAAAAGCAAAAGCAAAAAGCAAACCACATGTATATCATGGCATAGGATATACATTCCCATTTCAAAATGCAGGGAAGGATGCATAGTGAGGAAATATTGGAACAAAGCAAGACCAAAAGCTAGCTGGCTGAGCAAACTCCAAACTTCATCTCCATACCTGATGTTAAAATGCTCTTCAGATCTCCAACTTCTTTCAGCTTTGTTGACTGCAACACACTGCTTTCTCTTGGGCTGGTTCTACTCCTTGTTAATAGCTTTCCTTGGCAGATATCCCATGGCTCTATCACTTTTTACTTCTCAGGGACTACAAGGCAATCTAAGCTTCACTTTTACAGATTCTGGGACTACTGTTATTGGTGTTCACCCCTTGTTACTGGCATCTCTAAAACAATGGAGTCTTCTGCTGAGCTGTACTTTCACTAGTAGCCTCTTTTAGTCTCTTCATGGTGCCAAGACTGAACTTCTCTGCATGACCCCTTTAGTCCTGGGCCTTCAACTGACACTGAGGATGCACTTTCACCAATGGCCTTTCCTAGCCTCTCATAGTGTCAGCCCTCCACTGCTCTCCATGACCCCTTTATGCCTTCAAAACCAGCCTACCTTAGTGACTCTTATACATTACCAAGTCCAGCTGCAAGCACAATGTCTATCTCTAAAACACAGCTTCTTTGTGCTCTCAGAAAAACGACTCTTCTTAATCACCACTAATTTATTAGCTCCAGCTAATCAGCATCAATTGTCCTAGTAGCCTCTTCTATTCTAGACTCTAAAGCCAGAGCAATGTGGCTGAAGCTACCAAGTTCTGCTGTTTTCTGGGGCTGGAACATGCCCCACTTGTTCTATTACATCTCCATCAGTTTTCTGTTTTCAATGGTTTCCATCACTGCCTAAGCTTGACTGTCCTGGAACTTGATCTGTAAGACTGACCTTGAACTCAGAGATCTGCATGCCTATGTCTTCTAAGTACTGGGATTAAAGGTAAGTACCACCATGCCTGAATCTATGCTTTTCTTTACATAGAACATGCTCTGTATCAATCTGGTCTTAAACTCAGAGATCTGCTTGCCTCTGTCTCCAGGGATGAAATGCGTGTACTATCATACCTGGACCTAAACTTATCTTTAATTCCTTTTCACAAGAACTTTATAAGTTCTGGATTGTAGTTAATTCCAGACAGTCAAGTTGAAAACTGAGAATAGCTATAACAATCCATCCCTTGTCAATCATATCTTCTTATGTCTAAACAAAAACAATAACCAGGTCATAATAATGCCTAACATGATATAACTATCCCTTGTACAACTGCAAACACACAAACAATAAACTTATTTGGGTGGGATCTTGCTCCAAGGTCACTACTTTCTTAATTCCATTTAATATTCTTGAACAAGGATTTAGCTCCATTCCACTTTAATCTTTTTTTTTTTTAAGATTTATTTTATGTATATGCATGTGTATACTGTAGCTGTCAGAAGAGGGCATCAAATCCCATTATAGATGGTTGTCAGCCACCATGTGGTTTCTGGGAATGAACTCAGGTCCTTTGTAAGAGCAGTCGGTGCTTTTAACCACTGAGCCATCTCTCCAGCCCACCCTTTTAATCTTTGAATCATACATTTTGTATTTTTCCTTGCTCTGTTTGCTACACCTGATCAAAATGCTCTTCATAAAGTGAACACATACCAGAGTCTATGCTAGGCAGTTTTGAGATTTCATTTGTCCATGCAGTTTACCTAAATATCTTCACTTTAGCCTCAGGCAGACACTTCAGACAAGGGCAAAAAGCAGCTAAATTCTCCACAAAAATACAAGAACAGTCTCTAGACCACATACTAAAAATCTTTTCTGAAACCTGTTGAGCCAGATGTTCCCCACATCAGTTCAAATCACCCTCAGCACCAATCTCTTCCAAGTTTCTACTAGTATGACCCATTAAGACTCACTTAGAGCATTCCACTGCTTTCCAAAGTCCCCAAACCCACATTCCTCCAAACAAAAGCATGGCCAGAACTATCACAGCAATACCCCAGTCCCTGGTACCAACTTCTGTTTTAGTTAGGGTTTTATGACTGAGAAGAGACACCATAATCAAGGCAACTCTTATAAAAGAAAGCATTTCATTGGAGCTGGCTTACAGTTTCAGAGGCTTAGTCCATTATCATCATGGCAGGAACTATAGCAGCCTTCAAGCAGACATGGTATTAGAGAAGGAGCTGAGAGTTCTCTATCTTGATCTGGCTATGGCCCTCCAAGAGCAGAATAATGCCTCAATTGGTAGTCATTCAGAGGATAAAGTAATAAATAATGATAAATAGCCAAACTTTATGTCAAAAGTTTGTTGCTAGTGCTTTAAAAGGAGCTAAAAAGCCATTTCCCTTTGCTTTTATTATACATTACAGGGATCATGCTTAATAATAATGATGATAATAATAATTATAAATAATAATATGACAAGTGCTAATTACAAAAAATTTGAATAAACAACTTAAATTTGTATTTCTTTATATAAACCACATCACAGGCATTCCACATAACTCGCAGGATTTATCTTTTGTGGAAAAAGCTAATAGATAAACAATATTTAAAAATAAAGTAGTGGGGAGGTAGTATGATTACTTCTCACAATATCTTCTATTTTGTATACTTATTTTTTTTTTTAAAGATTTGGAAAAGGATGGCTTTACTGCTGCACAACAATTCTTTTGCACCCCTCAAGAGCAATCCAGGGAACAAAATGCATCTGCGGTCAAAGGCCCTCTGCCTTTTTTCCCTTGAGCCTCTCTTACAGTTCCCCAAGGCATTGTTCACCATGCATCATTCCTTTGACTGTGTTCCAAAAACACATTTGTCAAAAATTATCTGTAGTATGAATATTTTGGGCAGTACCAGTTTGCTTCCTATGTGGATGCATGAGTGTACCAGGGGCCATGCTCCCGCTGTTCAGCTGTTCATCTTTCTTGGTTCTTTCTTGAAGGTAAGCTGACAGGGATAAACATTGGAAAGGGTGAGATATTTAAAATTGCTGTTTAATAATAAGACATTTATCTATCTTAAGTCTACGTCACTTCACTTCTGTAGTTGACCTGCCTGAGTTTCTCTGAGGCCAGTAGTTGCAGTCTCAGGCATTAGCACCTCATCTTAAAACAGCAGGGGATTAACTAATGGATTAATTGCTAGAGCTTTTCCCCTCTTGTCCAGATGCCTTTCCGCTTGCTTGCCAGGCTAGGGGGGAGCTTGGAGCAATAAACTTCTATTGAACCAGGAGAAGAGAATCATACTTACAGAGAGAAAAACTTTTATACAAGCAAATATGGATAAACTCACATAAATTCATATACATAATCATGCTTTCCATTCATACATCTTCATTCACATCAGTTGGACCCAGCTTTCATGCTATCAATTACATACTTATATACACACATCCATACTTACATATGTATATGGAGCAAAAGACCAAGCACCAGTGCAGAAAGAACTCACCCGTTCTGAATGAAAAAATGAGCTCCAATCTTTATTGTATAGAGAAAGAGAAAACTTCTACTCTTTTATTGCTAAATGAATTAAAACCAAGTCTGTAAGAAGAAAGCTTTGTTCTCTTTAGTAAGACTAAGGCTGCCTTTCTATTAAGAAATGACCTGTTCTAGTCCATGGTACGGAGAAGCCTGACTGCTCCTTCTGCTCTCTCTGTAGCTTCTTCTTTTTTCCTCTTTTCTTCTGCATCCTGCACATTGCTCTCTTAATATTTTAGGTTGCCTTATAATTTCTAAGTTATTCCACTCTGCATTCTCCTTCTAATCTTGCATTCTTCTGCTCTGATGTAACAATGCTCTTGCTCCCAATGCTTTTACTTCTAAGTTCTTCTTGAGTTCAGTTCCGAATAAAAAAGTTATTTAGGTTGTTTTCTCTCTTTGTCCTCAGCACTTATACATTTCTCAGAATACATGATCACATGGTAAAAAGTTTGCCACAAGTTTACACAAAAATTAAAATCATAAATTGGATAAGAAGTTTACAGCAGAGAATGTTTACATTCACACCCATGTAATTATTTTACTAAACATTCATCACCTGTTACCAGCTCTACAGGTTCATGGAGAGTTAAAAACTATAGCTTTTGTGACTAAGTAATTATTGAAGTTTTATATAGATAAACCTAGTCAATATTTGATCTTCTGTCCTTGTACCTATAGTATATCCTTAGTTCCATTTTTATGACCTTTGGTTAATTGTTTTACAACCTCTTGGAATGTGCTCTAAGTAGTAGATGCCTGTTTGCTATCTCAGAAGCAATTAGCTCATAACCCATGAAGACCCGCAGAGTTCTTGTAGTTTTGACTATCAGAAAAGAGCTTAATAATGACTATAATTTTGGGAAGTCTTATAGGATCATCATTAAGAGTTAAGAAATCATCTATTTGTCTATATAGTATGGCTGTAAGACAGTACATCTTCATTGTTCTGCAGAGATATTCTCAAAAGGGTGAACAATACCTAGTAATTATTATATATATTTAATAATAACAGGAAAAACATATTAGTAGCAGGAATCTTTCCTAAAATGAATTTTTCCTTGGCCTTGCCTACCATAGCAAATGCAGCACAGATTTAATCCAAGGCAGCCCTATTTTCTAGTTTTCAACTTCTTCCTGATGGCTCCTGACATGAGTGGGTGGACCTAATTTGGAGATGTTTTGTGAAGCTATGTGCAAAGTTGTAGCTGGGGGGGGGGAGGGCTATGGCTGGGCATCTCACTTTTGGGTGTGTAATATTTTTACAACATAGAGATTTTGGTCAGTATGTCTATTCATTGCTCCCATATGAAGGCTCTGCTGTCATGTCTGTCTTTTGCAGCTCCAATGGAACATTTTTTTCCTTCTAATGGAGCTTTCCTAGGCCATAGTTCCTGAGGCTGAGTAGAGTTGCCCATGTACTGTATCTAACCTCTTGATTCAAAGACACCAACCCATAGAAGAAGCAGAATGTATGAGATGACTATGAAAAACTCTCTTATTAGGAGCCAATTAACTAAGGTATTCTCTTTCCTGGCAGTCTGAACTGGAAGTTGTAGAAAGAGACAACCAGTTGGTGAAAAGAGAGAACAGCAGACATAAAAGGGGGAATATGATAGTAGAGTAACTAAGCCAATTTTAGTGATGAGGCACTATTAAGGTTTAAATCTAAAATGTTCCTCAGAGGGTCTTATGTTAAATGGTTAGTTTGCAGCTGATGATGCTATTTTGGAAGGTACCAGAAATTTCAGGAAGTGGAGAATAGCTGACGTATGCCTTCAAAGGCCATATCTGGCTCAGTTATTGTCTTCTGCTCTGTTTCCTATGCGCCATGAGGAAAACAGCTTCTCATACCACATTCTTTCACTGCCATGGTTTCCTTCCCAAATACACAGGGCTGAACAACTGTGGTCTAACTCATATGAAACCATGAGCAAAATATGTTTCACCTCCTTCAAGTTGTTCTCTCAGGTTATTTTCATCACAGTAGTGCTAAGCAATTAACACATACATCAGTGCTCAAAATAAGAAACTTCTTAGATGTGGAAGTTCCTTATATGAGACAAGATGACCCAGTGTTTGTTGAGAGTTGCCAGGAACTTCAAATCTCTTGACCGACCCCTCTTTGCTTAGCCAGACTTCTTTTTCTGCTTGCATATTCCATTGAGAATCCAGTTTCATAGTAGGATATTGAGCTTCAAGTAGCAGAAAACCCAACTATAATTGATCTAAATATGGAAAATGTTTCATCTTTAATAGCAAGAGAGATCCAAGGCATTCATTGAATCTTGTGGTGCAATAATGTCAAGAAACTCCATGAATTTCCTAACTTTCTTTCTGAGTACCTCAGTATTATGCTTGTTATTCTGGCCTATATCTTTTATGATTGTAGAAGACTGCAGGAACTCCAGGCAAAGACATAGAGAAACAGCAAAGGAACTTTATCTTTCCTGTGTCCTATTAAACAGGAAGAAAAGTTCTCTATCAACTAATGCCTCAGCATGCTTCTCCCATGGCTTCCTGGGCAGCATATGTTCACAGTACATTATATTTATTCCCAATCACTTGAAGGAGACAGTGAGGAAAAATTAACTTTCCATGAAGCTTAGATAATCTGCCTCCAAAGCACCAGTCTTCAGCTGAGGCAAGCCAAGCAGCAGTATCTATACCAATTACCACCTTAAGTACTTATGGTGGCTTGAATGAGAATGGCCCCCATAGGCACATATATTTGAATGCTTGTTTGCTAAGGAGTGGAACTGTTTGAAAGGATTACAAGGATTAGCAGGAATGAATTTGTTGAAGTAGGTGTGGCCTTGTTGGAGAAAGTATATCACTAGAAGGGAGCTTTGGTGTTTAAAAAACCCATGCAAGTCTCTCTCTCTCTCTCTCTCTCTCTCTCTCTCTCTCTCTCTCTCTCTGAACCTATGGATCAGGATCTAGCTCTCAACTACTGCTCCAGCATTATGCAAGCAGCCATGCCCCCCATTATGATAAAAATGGACTAAACCTCTGAAATGTAAGCAAGCCCCAATTAAATGCTTTCTTATCTAAGAGTTACCTTGGTCACAATGTCTTTTCGTAACAATAAAGCAGTGACTGAGATGGCAATGGACATAATGTTCTCTTTCAGGAGATAAGCTGGTTGTATGTTTTGTTTTCAATTCGAATGAATCAAATAACATGCTGGTCATTATTAGCAAGCTGAGGTTTTAAGCAGATAAGGTTGGGATATCAGAGGTTATGCAAATGCAGTATTTCCTGGAAACCTAAAAGTCCTCATTATGTTCTATTATTTTTTTGTAATCTTAAAGCATCACATGTGTTCACAGTTAAGAGAAACTGAAGAAAGGATCTGCCCTAGTCAGTTTCATTGGTGTGAAGACACTATGACCAAGGCAACTCTCATAAAGAAAATGTTTCAACTGGGGAGTTGCTTATAGTTTCAACAGTTGAGTCCATTATCATCATGGCAAGGAGCATGGCAAGACACATAGCACTGGAGCAGCAGCTGAGAGCTACATCCTGATCCACAGGCTGAAAGAGAGAAAGAGAGAGATCCTGGACCTGGCATGATTTTTTTGAAACCTCAAAGACCACTCGAAGTGATACAGTTCCTCCAACAAGGCCATATCTACTCCAGTAAGACCACACCTCCTAATCCTTCTAATCTTTCTTAAATACTGCCACTGTCTGGTGACTAAGCAGTCAAATATATGAGCCTATGGGGCCATTCTTATTCAAACTACCACAGGCCATATCATACTACCCCTAACCTTCCAGTTACGCCAGTAGTCTGGTGGATTCAGGACCTACCTCCAGTCTACACAGGGGCCTTTATAGAATAGAGGTTCTCAAAACTTCCTTGTGTCTCATAAAATCACCTGGAATTTCCTTTGAACAGGAACTATGGGTCTCTATCTCTAGAAAGATGCTTTCAAACTTGAGAAGTTTGCTGCTGTCCAGAACTACTGATGATCAGTTTCCCATATGAGGACCTAACATTCCTTCCAATTTGGAGAGAGGCATCTAAGAAGGCCACTGCACAACTTTTACCCCCAGTAAAACCTACTTCACTGGCAGCCATTCCACCACACAGCAGGGCTGGCTGTCCAAAGACACAGAGGGCTCTCTTCCCCCAGAAACGTGGGGGTTGAAAAATTCCTAGGAAGAGAGAAAAGAGAAAGTTTGTGGTCTTACTAGGTGAACTGCCACTGAACTCCATGCCTATTCTGTCCCTTTGTTTCTTTCACCCAGAAATACCTAGTTACCTAGTTACCATTTCTGAAGGCTACACAGGGGTAAAGACTGGTGGAAAGCACCAATAAAGACAAAGCTCCACAGATCTAGAATCCTAGTCACAGTGGAGGTGGGTGGGGGTGAAGGGAACAGAGCTGTGTAAAGACGCCTTGTGGAGGAGGGACTGGTGCAGAGTCTGTCCCGTGTTCCTTGTTAGTACACGTGCTCTGAAAGCAGGTGTGAACATTAGAAGTACACTCCTACCAAGCATGCAGGTGTGCCTGCGATTTTCTTTTGCAAAGAACAATGCTGTCTATTTTCCGATTTCCTAGTTCCTCCCACAGTCAACTCCAGATCCCTTCAAGGGTTGAGAAACCTAGGGATGATACATGGTGAAAGAAAGCTGGTGTCTCCAGGCACTAGAAGATGCATCAGGCCTTTGGGCAGTGCCCTGGGAAGCCCTGGCTGTTCCTTGTCCCTCCAGGACATCTGCAGAAAACACAAGGGCTACAAGCAAGGCAGCTCCAAATATTGTTCATAGCCAGTGTCAGCCTTGGCCAGTCACTGGCCTCCTTGGCCCTGAGTGAACTCTGTGGGCTAGAGGCCAGGGCAGCGTTGAGACCTCTTCCCCATCTCTCCACTTGCAAAGCAAGGGCTGTGCCTCTGGGTTTGTGCCCAGCTCTGCACTTGTGACTCAGTAGGTTCTAAGCTCTAGTTTGAAGCACCCACACTGCAAGAATCACACAAAGAGCTCCTCCACAAAGCTGGAGCTCCCCACCACCCTCTGAGGGAGACCCCAATCTTCCTCTGCACCCCTGCAGTTGCATACGGACTCCAAGCCCTTAGGCTACATTTGGTGCTTGGGCGAGGACACAGAGGCAGCCCTGAGGTCTCTTCTCTGTTTAAGTGGTGGAGGGGGCTAGTCTGGGGGCCCTCTTCTGGCAGGAGACTTGGTTCTCCAGGGAGCCTGTGGAAGAGTCTTTAATCTTAGTTCCGCCCGCCGGCTGTGTACCAGCTGTCCAGCCTTTAGAAATCCACTCCCCCTCTCTGTGTTTTCTTGAATATAACTAACTATAGCTACCATTCGAACTCCTAATTATTTTCTATGTACTTCACATATATTATTTTTGTCTACACAACGATTTTGCAGGCTTGGTGTTATTGCCCACATTCTGCAGATGGAAAAGTAGGATTGCACCCAAGGAATCTGATTTGCCAAGTTTATACCACTGTTAAGTGGGGACACATGACTTGAATATGTCTCTGCCTGTAGACACTGTACTGTCTCTCTGGGAGAACACTGATACTATGCAGTGTTTAAAAGGTGAAACACTGACAGTGTCATTCTTTTCTGTCCTGTCTTCTTCTGGCTAGGTCCTGAAGGCAGGGTGGATAGCATAGCCATCCTTAGTGAAGGTCAGAGAGCAAGAGGAAAGGGATCAGGTTGCTAAGCAGTCAGTCTCATTTACCTTCTGCCACTGAAGTGGAGTGTTCACTTCTTTCCTGTCAGTCCTAGAACACATCAACCAAGTCTTTGAATGATGCAGATCACTGTTGTGCAGTTTCCTGACCCCCCGCCAGATAAGCAAAAAATATTCTCCTTTGTTCAGGATTGGGAGACCAAAGAGGACCATAGATGACTCTAAGGTCCTAGACCCCCAATCTTATGACCATTACTAGGAAGCCAAGGGTGCCTTGATTTCACTTTTGTGTTTTTATTCACTTCCTAGACAAAATGTGAAATACTGTGAGATGAGGGTGTCAATGAAATCTGAATGCTAGTCTTATAAAATCAAATTTGTTAATAGTATAGCCAGTCTAGCCTGGACCACAAGTGGTGATACTCAAAGTAGATGATGGACAAACATGTGCTTTGGGAAATACAAAGTGCCTTGGAAATATAGATGATGGTATTATTAATACAGGGTTCTGGAGGAAATGGGAATAAAAAGATGAATGCCATTTTGGAACCCTTCAGACTGGCAGATAAAGCAAGTATGGCTACCCAGGAGAAAGAAGAACACTCAGACACCACTAATGGGAGTATAAATTAGTGTACCTATCATGGAGAACACATGAAATTTCCTTTTAAAAATTAGAAATAGCTCCAGACGCAGGGACTGAGGAACAGCAGGGAGGTAAGAGGCTGTCTGCTTCCAACTGTGGCAGGAGACCTCTGCCTCGCCCACCAGGCCTCCATTGCCCACCTTCACAGGGAGAAAGTGACCCGCCCACTTATGCAAAAAGCCAGTGAAAGGTGGGCTCCAGACACAGGGACTGAGGAACAGCCAGGAAAGAGAACTGGTCTCCAGGCAACACTGACACCTGGGCCTGTAGGAAAGACAAGCCACAGTCAGACAGAGAAAGACCAGCTAACACCAGAGATAATCAGATGGCGAAAGGCAAGGGCAAGAACACAAGGAACAGAAACCAAGACTACTTGGCTTCATCAGAACCCAACTCTCCCACCACAGCCAGCCCTGGATACCCCAACACACCAGAAAAGGAAGACTCAGACTTAAAAGCACTTATCAAGAGGATGATAGAAGACCTTAAGAAGGAAATATATAACTCCCTTAAAGAAATACAAGAGAACACAGGTAAACAACTGGAAAACCTTAAAGAGGACACACAGAAATCCCATAAAGAATTACAGGAAAACACAATCAAATGGGCAGAATTACAGGAAATCACACTCAATCAAATGAACACAACCATTCAGGAATTAAAAACAGAAATAGAAACAATAAAGAAATCACAAAGGGAGACAACACTGGAGTTAGAGACCATAGGAAAGAAATCAGGAGTCATAGATGCAAGCATCACCAACAGAATGCAAGAAATGGAAGAGAGAATCTCAGGTGCAGAAGATACCATAGAAAACATGGACACAACAGTCAAAGAAAACACAAAATGCAAAAAGCTCCTAACCCAAAACATCCAAGATATCCAGGATGCAATGAAAAGACAGAACCTGAGGATAATAGGTATAGAAGAGAGTGAAGATTCCCAACTTAAAGGACCAGTAAATATCTTCAACAAAATTATAAAAGAAAATTTCCCTAACCTGAAGAAACAGATGAACATAAATATACAAGAAGCCTACATAAAGCCAAATAGAGTGGACCAGAAAAGAAATTCCTCCCATCATATTATAGTCAAAACACCAAATACACAAAACAAGGGAAGAATATTAAAAGCAGTAAGGGAAAAAGGGCAAGTAACATATAAAGGCAGACCTATCAGAATTGCACCAGACTTCTCACCAGAGACTATGAAAGCTACAAGATCGTGAGTAGATCTCATACAGACTCTAAGAGAACACAAATGCCAGCCCAGGCTGCTATACCCAGCAAAACTCTCAATAATCATAGATGGTGAAACCAAAATATCCTATGACAAATCCAAATTTGCACAGTATGTTTCCACAAACCCAGGCCTACAAAGAATAATACATGGAAAACGCCAACTCAAGGAGGGAAACTACACTCAAGAAACAACAAGAAAGTAATCTTTCAACAAACTCAAAAGAAGATAGCCACATAAACAACATCAAAAATAACAGGAAACAACAATCACTATTCTTTAATATCTCTTAACATCAATGGTCTCAACTCCCCAATAAAAAGACATAGACTGACAGACTGGATCCATGAACAGGACCCAGCATTTTGCTGCGTCCAGGAAACGCACCTCTGTGTGAAAAACAAACACTACCTCAGAGTAAAGGGCTGGAAAACAATTTTCCAGGCAAATGGCCCCAAGAAACAGGCTGGAGTAGCCATTCTAATATCAGATAAAATTGACTTTCAACCAAAAGTCATCAAAAAAGATAAAGAAGGACACTTCATACTCATCAAAGTAAAAATCTACCAAGAAGAACTCTCAATTCTGAACATCTATGCCCTGAATGCAAGAGCTCCCACATTTATAAAAGATACTCGACTAAAGCTCAAAGCACATATTGCACCTTACACAATAATAGTGGGTGACTTCAACACCCCACTATCAACAATGGACAGATCTTGGAAACATAAACTAAACAGAGACACAGTGAAACTAACAAATGCTATGAACCAAATGGATTTAACAGATATCTATAGAACATTTCATCCTACATCAAAAAAATATATCTTCTTCTCAGCACCTCATGGTACCTTCTCCAAAATTGATCATATACTTGGTCACAAAACAAACCTCAACAGATATAAGAAGATTGAAATAATCTCATGCCTCCTATCAGATCACTATGGATTAAGGTTGGTCTTCAATGGCAACAACAACAACACAAAGCCCACATACACATGAAAGCTGAACAATGCTCTGCTCAATGATAACATGGTCAAGGAAAAAATAAAGAAGGAAATTAAAGACTTTCTAGAATTTAATGAAAATGAAAGTACAACTTAACCAATCCTATGGGACACAATGAAAGCAGTGTTAAGAGGAAAACTCATAGCTCTGAATGCCTCCAAAAAGAAACTGGAGAGAGCATATACTAACAGCCTAACAGCACACCTGAAAGTTCTAGAACAAGAAGAAGCTAATACACCCAAGAGGAGTAGAAGGCAAGAAGTAATCAAATTAAAGGCTGAAATCAACCAAGTGGAAACTAAAAGAACTATACAAGGAATCAACAAAACCAGGAGCTGGTTCTTTGAGAAACTCAACAAGATAGATAAACCCTTAGCCAGACTAACCAGAGGGCCCAGAGACAGTGTGCAAACTAATAAAATTAGAGATGAAAATGAAGATATAACAACAGACTCTGAGGAAACTAAAAATATTATCAGATCCTACTACAAAAGCCTATACTCAACAAAATTGGAAAATCTGGATGAAATGGACAAGTTTCTAGACAGATACCAAATACCAAAGTTAAGTCAGGATCAGATAAACCATCTAAACAGTCCCATAATACCTAAAGAAATAGAAGCAGTCATTAAAAGTCTCCCAACCAAAAAAGCCCAGGATCAGATGGATTCAGTGCAGAATTCTATCAGACCTTCAAAGAAGACCTAATACCAATACTCTTCAAGCTATTCCATAAAATAGAAATGGAAGGAACACTACCCAATTCATTCTATGAGGCCACTGTTACACTGATAGCAGAACCCCACAAAGACCCAAAAATAAAAGAAAACTTCAGACCAATTTCCCTTATGAATATCGATGCAAAAATACTCAATAAAATTCTTGCAAACCGAATCCAAGAACACATCACCACGATCATTCACCATGATCAAGTAGGCTTCATCCCAGGGATGCAGGGATGGTTCAATACCTGGAAATCCATCAATGTAATCCACTACATAAACAAACTCAAACTAAAAAACCACATGGTCATTTTGTTAGATGCTGAAAAAGCATTTGACAAAGTTCAACATCCCTTCATGATAAAAGTCTTGGAAAGATCAGGAATTCAAGGGGCGTACTTAAACATAGTAAAAGCAATATACAGCAAACCAGTGGCCAACATCAAACTAAATGGAGAGAAACTCGAAGCAATCCCACTAAAATCAGGGACTAGAAAAGGGTGCCCCCTCTCTCCCTATCTATTCAATATAGTACTTGAAGTTCTAACGAAAGCAATCAGACGACAAAAGGAGGTCAAAGGGATACAAATTGGAAAGGAAGAAATCAGAATATCACTATTTGCAGATGATATGATGGTATACTTAAGTGACCCGAAAAAAATCCACCAGAGATCTCCTACAGCTCATAAACACCTTCAGCAAAGTGGCTGGATACAAAATTAACTCAAGTAAATCAGTAGCCTTCCTATACTTGAAGAATATACAGGCTGAGAAAGAAATTAGGAAAATGACACCCTTCACAATTGTCACAAACAGTATAAAATATCTTGGTGTGACTCTAACCAAACAAGTGAAAGATCTGTATGACAAGAACTTCAAGTCTCTGAAGAAAGAAATTGAAGAAGACCTCAGAAGATGGAAAGATCTCCCATGCTCATGGATTGGCAGGATTAATATAGTTAAAATGGCCATCCTGCCGAAAGCAATCTACAGATTCAATGCAATCCACATCAAAATCCCAACTCAATTCTTCATAGACCTAGAAAGAGCAATTCTCCAAATTCATATGGAATAACAAAAAACCAGGATAGCAAAAACTATTCTCAACAATAAAAGGACTTCAGGGGAGAATCAGCCTGCCTGACTTGAAGCTGTACTACAGAGCAGTAGTGATAAAAACTGCATGGTATTGGTACAGTGACAGGCAGGTAGATCAATGGAATAGAATTGAAGACCCAGAATTGAACCCACACACTTATGGTCACTTGATCTTTGACAAAGGAGCTAAAACCATACAGTGGAAAAAAGACAGCATCTTCAACAAATGGTGCTGGTTCAACTGGCAGTCTACATGTAGAAGATTGCGAATTGATCCATTCCTATCTCCCTGTACAAACCTCAAGTCCAAGTGGATCAAAGACCTTCACATAAACCAGATACACTGAATCTAATAGAAGAGAATGTGGGGAAGAATCTCGAACACATGGGCACAGGGGAAAAGTTCTTGAAGAGAACACCAATGGTTTGTGCTTTAAGATCAAGAATCGACAGATGGGACCTCATAAAATTACAAAGCTTCTGTAAGGCAAAGGACACTGTATATAGGGCAAAACAGCAACCTACAGATTGGGAAAAGATTTTTACCAATCCTACATCCGATAGAGGGCTAATATCCAAGGTATACAAAGAACTCAAGAAGCTAGATTCCAGAGATCCAAATAACCCTATCAAAAAATGGGGAAGAGAGCTAAACAGAGAATTCTCAACTGAGGAAACTCGAATGGGCAAGAAGCACCTAAAGAAATGTTCAACATCCTTAGTCATCAGGGAAATGCAAATCAAAACAACCCTGAGATTCCACCTCATACCAGTCAGAATGGCTAAGATCAAAAACTCAGGTGACAGCAGATGTTGGGGAGGATGTGGCGAAAGAGGAACACTTCTCCATTGCTGGTGGGAATGCAAGTTGATACAACCTCTCTGGAAATCAGTTTGGCGGACCCTCAGAAAAATGAACATAATACTACCTGAGGACCCAGCTATTGCACTCCTGGGCATATACCCAGAAGATGCTCCAACATGTAATAAAGACACATGTTTCACTATGTTCGTAGCAGCCATATTTATAATAGCCAGAAGCTGGAATCAACCCAGATGTCCCTCCACAGAGGAATGAATACAGAAAATGTGATACATTTACACAATGGAATACTACTCAGCAATTAAAAACAATGACTTCATGAAATTTGCAGACAAATGGATGGATCTTGAAAATATCATCCTGAGCGAGTTAACGCAGTCACAAAAGAATGAACATGGTATGTACTCACTGATAAGTGGTTATTAGCCCAAGAGTTTGAAATACCCAAGAGTCACTTCACAGCAACAGTAGGGCAGAGTGGGAGGTCCCAGATGGAGGACTTGGAGAAGGGACTGAAGGAGGTGAGGGAGTTTGCATCCCCAGAAGGCAACAACAGTGGCAACTGGCCTGACCCCCGATACTCCTGGAGACTGATCCACCAACCAAAGAATACACATGGAGGGATCCATGGTGCTGGCCACCTATGCAGCAGAGGAGGGTCTTGTTAGACATCAGGAGGAGAAGAGGCCCTTGGGTCTGAGGGTATTAGATCCCCCAGTATAGGAGAATGCCAAGGAGGGAAGAGGAGAGTGGGTGAGTAGGTGGGGGAGGAATACCCCCATAGAGGCAGGGGAGGGGGAGGGAATAGGGAAGTTCCAAAGGGGAGATCTGGAAAGGGGAAAACATTTGAAATGTAAATAAAGTAGAAAATAAATAAATAAATAAATAAATAAATAAATAAATAAATGTTAGAAATAGAGCTAACATTGGATAGTTACCTTACTATTTGGTAATTGCCCAAAGGAGATTAATTTTGTGAATCAGAGAGACATCTGAACACAATGTTTACAACATCATTATTAATAATAACTTTGAATTGGATTCAATCTAGATATATAAACAGGTGAATAAATTAAGAAAGTGAGGTGTATATACACAGTGAAATATTACTCAGTCACAAAAGAATGGCAGCCTATAATATTACAGCAACATGAACGGAAATGGAGAACATTCTGTTAAATAAAATAAGTCAGACATAGAAAAACAAGGGCCAAGCTATTTCATTATTATGCAGAATTTAAAGAAGCTGGTTTCATAGTGGCATCCAAGGCTGGGGTGGCATGGAGGGAACAGGTACTGCTAAGGTGGATGAGAAGGAAAACTAGCACTACAGAATCATATGAATTTACAGTAATTCATTGTGCATTTCAAAGCAGTTAGTATGATCTGGGTCTGCTGGTGCCATGTCTGTAATCCCAGCATTTCATTCGTGGAGGCAGGATGATCAAGAGTTCAAGGTAATCCTTTTAGAACTTGTAGTTCAAACTACATAGTAAGAGAGTTGGAGGCCAGTCTTAGATACATGAGATTCTGTTTAAAACATAGCTATCAACTACACACATTATTTACATATATAACACATGAAATATCACAATGTGCCTATAATGTGTAACCATGTCAATTTAAAATATGTTTTAAAATAAGCATACAAGTAGTTAAAATATAAGATACAAAACATCCAAGTACTACACAGTACATACCCCTTTTGCAAACTTCCCTGCTTTTGAAATAATAAAGAATATACATATCTGGCTTTTTCACAATGTCAGACTTTTACTACTAAAAGAACTCCTCTTTACAATAGGTACTATCAATTCATCTCAATTAGCCCCATGTTTCCCCTCCTGATGGTCTGTGGTAGGTACCTTTTTCTTTAAGGAGTTGGGGGTTAGGGTACTTAACCCTGGGTGAGCATCATTTCCCTCTTATTTCTATTAAAAAATCCAAACTTTGGACTATAAAACAGCATACATTTGGTGCTTACAGTTCTGGGTATTACAATCCAACATAAGTCTCACTTGTCTAAAAGTGCTGGCAAGACTGTTTCTTATGCAGGTTCCAGGGAATTCTTCTTGGCCTGTCTTGGGTTTTAGAGTGTCTGTGTCTTGTTCACTATATTCTGATGTCATCAGCCAGTTCCTATCTGTACTCTAAAGCTGCATCCCCCTTCTTTTAAGGGGCCTTCTAATTACATCAGCCCACTTAGATATGCAAAAGTAATCTTCCTATTTCAAGAGTCTTTTAAATTTTTTATTTGTATTCTTTGAGATTTCACACATGTAATGTATTTGATTATGCCCACCCTGTTCCTCCATCTCCAATCTCCCATGCTCTCTTAACTTAATACCCTTAGTTTTTCTTTTTTCTTTATAACCCACTGCGTCCAATTACAGCTTCCTATAAATATATGAGTGTGGGGTCATCTACAAAGACAGGACAATGTACCAGAGGTTGATTCTCTTAAGAAAATGGACTCTCAGTTGGTACCCTCAGCAGCTATCAATTGCCAATGGTTATGAGCTAGGGGCAGGGACTTGGTACATCTTAAGAGTTTTCCTGCAATCACAGGTATAAAGATTCTTCAGCCTGAGAATACAACATAATCACAGACACCAAGGACTAGGACTAGGACTTCTTTGAGCAAGAGGGTTGGGGGATGGAGGTGGGGGGTAGGGGACATTTGCAACATCAATAAAATCTAGAGCTTCAGATAAATATTTAAAAGGAAATATTCCTGGGTGGGGAAGCACAGATTTATAATCTCATCAATTGGTGAACAGAGACAGAAGATTGTTTGAGATCAGACTGGGCAAAAAAAGAAAGTAACAACTAAAACCAAAACAAGAAGAAAAACATCTATATACAGTGGTGAGCTCTCCTTCTTCTTCAAGTAAGTCACAGAGTAACTTTCTCTATAAAGATTTTTCTCTGCTTTTATATAACTAATAAAAACAGACTTAACTGCTATGGGGAAGAAGCTATTGGCAACATGGAATGTAGGTCCCGCAGGAGAGAAAGAAGGAACTCTCTAGGTTGGGAAGTTATGATCCTATATGTGCCTCACTGAGGTCTGGCTACAGCCTTTAGACACCAGTGGTTAACAATTGCTCACAGTTCTTCAGCTACTCTAATCTACAGTTCTCTGGCTCCATCGACTTCAAAACACTTAAAAAACCATTAAACTGCATTTTGTAGGGCAGTTTCAGGTTCACAACAAGATTGAGCTGAAAGTACAGAGAGTTTCCATATACACAGGCCCCACACCCACACCCTCCTCCACAAAAACATTTTTGAAAGCAGTCTTTGGCTTCTTTTCGTTTCCAAAAGTAATACCAAGATAAAAAAAATTCAAATGTAGCTGCTCTGGCTGAAGTGTCATTTGCAGTCTCTCAGCCTCTGTCAGACCCTATGTATGCTTTGAGATGTCTGTTTTAGTGTTCCTTCCATGAGTGAAACATGGAGAATAATGTCAGTTAGAAATTACTCTCTGAACTACAGAAATAAGAAGAATATGTTGGAAATTATTCTTCAGGCTGCAGAAGCAATAAACAATAATGTTCTGCCAAGAACGAGAAAAGAACAAGCTTCCATTCTGAGACTTGGTTTCCCATCTCTGTCACAAAGCTGAGGCTTTTCTATGCTATGAATCAGTTTATTTTAGCTACATGAGTGAAAGGCTCTGGTAGGCTATAACTGAAATGTGTATCCCTACCTCAAGGTTAATCTCATCCACTCATTATGTATTTAGGGAGTTTCTTTGCTGTGGGCTCCTTGCATGCTGAGGACAAATTGATTAGTTGTTTTGGGGGAAGAAAGCCAGAGAAATAAATAGAAGTAAGTGCTGAGCGTCCCTGGAACACAGTGTTGGAAGAGCTTCCAGGAGAGGTACGGGCCTAGAAAGTTTCCCAGAAGAAATAGTGTTTTGCCCAATATCAAAAAGGCAGAGAAGAGTTAGCCCATTATGGAGGTTTGGTAGGCTGGGATACTAAAGTTGACTGATCAAAACCAGAAAATCGAGAAGAGCTAAAATAGTTTTTGTTGTTGTTTTTTAAAGTAAGCAGAGCATAACTGGCATTTAGGGGAAAGGCCCTGGCTCCGGATAAGCCCAGTGCACTCTAATATGCTAATTAGAGTACTGGTAAAGAAGAAGAAAGGAGATTTAGCTAAAGCATTAGGAAGAGGAACAGATAAAGGGGCCAGTGACCCCAAGTCCATCTTCAGGGTATTGACAGGAGCTTTAGGTTTAAATAGAAGACATTAGGACAAGAGTGAATACTCACCACTAAGCAGTTCTAAAGATGTAACCTGGTTGATTATCATTATCTACTGCCTCACCTCCCAAGGGCTAGAATTAAATGTGATTGTTTCACATTTGATTAGTCTTCTCAGTTCTTGTTCTGAAAAGTGAAGAAATTGTCAGGGCTGAGATCACTTGAGGGGAGCAATGTTGGTCTTGCAAATGATTACTTCTGCTCCAAGATGCATCCTCATCTGGGGGTGGGGTTAGAATAGTCTATTCTAAAAGGATTTGATCTTCTTGAAGTCTACAGTGACTGTAGTTTGGACAATAATTTCCTTTATGTTTTTATCTTAAAATGAGAGTTAGACAAATTAGGTATACAGACTCCTAAGCTGGGTCCAGCAGGAGATGGAGACAACGTGAAACGAAGACAGAAATGCCAGGCTTTCATTCTGCTTTCAGCCACCTACTGGGCCCTGTTGAAGAGGTAGGTGGGCATTTTTAGCAAAAGTATCTTCTAATTGCCTGTTACAGGGGCAGATGTTGCAACAGACCTCAAAGTGTATTTAATTGTGGACTTTGTCTAGGAGCCAACACAGCCGTTCAAGTTCTTAAAGGACCAATGGGGTGTGTGTGTGTATGTGTGTTCTGATTTGCTCTTCCTTGCCTTCTGAGGATTGCAAGACTCAGATTGACTATGAATTCCCAAGGTTCATTCTTTGCTGTGACCATGAGCTGTAATATATGCAGCCTTTTGGTTGGTGGGGTTCTGTGAGCAAAAGATTGAGGCGACTTGCTCATGCAGAATAGAATTCAAAGGGTGGGTCTAAAGGGGGTTTTGGGTTTCTATGTGCTGAGGTTCTAAACCGAGGTTTAGGGCCTCAGGGGAGAAGTGATGAGAGTTGAAATGGGATTGAGGACCAAGGGCCAGGGTTGGGGATTCTGAGGGCCAAGATGGCAGTTGAGGGCTCAGGGCAGGGGTAGACTGCTGAGGGCCTGGACTGTAACTGAAAGCCAGAGCCAACTTTGAGGGTAAAATTGGTTTAGAATAGCCCTGCTATTCACTCTCAAATCCTCACGTCTCAGTTTCAGCTCTTGTTTTCTTTATGGAGACTCTCGACCCCAGATAAGGGATTCTTGGTTAGAAACCTCTCAACCTGCCTACTGTTTCAGCCAGGCATCTCAGAGTTACTTCTCTGGAGAGCAGCTACTACCAGCACAGGCTGGCCTTTTGCGCAGGCGCAAATTGCAGCGCGGAGCCTGCCTGGTGGACACTGCAGCTCGCGTGCACTCTCTGGTGGATGCTTAGAGTAATGGCTCGTGGCTGGAATGCACAAATCCACTTCTGACGCCGGGCCAAACGCAGTGATTTTCCAGGTCTAAGCAAGCCAGGAGGAGCAGATTGAAGGGAAACTAGACAGAAGTGCCACACAAACTCGCCTGTTCTGCATTGTTTGGGAGTCAGGTGAGAGCAGTGACGGGAAACTCTGCTCGCCCCTCCTGGCCTGGACTATCCCTGACTTTGAGAGGGCACTGAGCCTAATAGCTGCTCGTTTTGGAGACCACAAGGGACAATAAGTCCAAATGAAGACTAGAACTAGCCTGCGAGTTCTTCCCGGACGGTATACAGAATACGTGTTACCTCTGCTCACTCTCACTAAAGGCATAAACAATGTGAGGAGAGACATTGCCTAGAGAGGCCAGAGCTCTGCAAAAATGGTTGAGGTTTAGGCATGGTCCAGGCCTGCCCATGCTTAGCAGGCTCAGTTAGGAAATGTGAACACACAAGATGAGAATTACAAGTCCTGTTCATTAGGAACACACACACACACACACACACACACACACACACACACACACACACGAGTTCATCTTTCTTCCTTAGCTTTTGAGGGCTCCTGTCTCCAGACTCTGAATTATTCTTGCTTGATCTTCTTGGGTCCCACTGTATTCTGTCTGGAGCAGTCACTTTGAACTGTGTTTCCTCCAGCCTGGGATTTGAAAATTAGTCATAACATTATCACTCACCCTCTGTCCCTTTTCAAGGACATGTTAATTATTCCATTTTTTCCACCTGAATTTTTTAGTGCTATCTGTTGAGAAATGGCCTCTCTAGGGCCTTCCCTCATTCATACTTTCTCCAGTCCAGACTATATCCCTTTGATGGTCATCATCCAGCCCTCCAGAAGGACCTTTTGAGTAAACTTGAGAAGAATAAAGAACAACTTCAAAGGTGACAATACTGAAAGTGTTTTTATCACTTTTGCAGAAATCATGCATTCTATTCAGAGATGCCCCCTTTTCTCTAATACTGCTTTTTTTTTTCCTATGTAACTGCATCACAGGCACTGTGGGTGAGTAGGGCTCATGGCATGCCCTCAGTGTGATGACACACTGTCTCATGTTCTTCAGCAAATATCCAAGAAGATGACCTCATTGGTGAGTTGGCATAGTGCCCTTGTTGCACAAAGGGATACATTGAGATCCAGTTAGAAGGAACTTATCTGATCACTCAGCAAGCTTATGATAAGGCTGGAGTTATATCCCAGGTTTCCTGATAGCCACTACAATTTTTCTTCTTCTGAGTTTTGGAGATTTTGAGACTTGGAAGATGTTTCCCTGCTGTATATGTTTGCTTAATATCATTAATAGCTGTCTCACTATCTACTAAGTGTAAGACAACACATATGCAGTTATATATTTTGTAGTGAAGCTTCAATCACTGATGAACTGACATATAGCAGTGGTCCTGAGGATTATGATGGAACTGAAATGTTCACACTATTCAAGGATATCATAGCTATTTAGATGTCATAGTACAGTTCATCATTCACACTTGTCAACATGGAGTAAACAGGTCTAACTACCTTACATAAAGTATAGTGCACATAATCAATTTCAGTGCATAATACTTGATGATAAATAACTATGTTACTGATTTATGTATTTATGTTATTTATAATTATTATTTTAGAGTGCATTCTTTTTTATGTTTATAGTTAAAAAGTGCATGAGTTTTACCAGCATCAGCTTCATATACCATATGTTCACTGGTCACATATCAAAGGCAGTGCTACTTGATAACCTCTACCATCTATGTTTATGTGAGTACATTCTGTAATATTTGCTTGCTGACAAAATGCATTTATCACAATATGTCCCTACCATGAAGCAATTTATGACAGTGTATAGGGAGGATCTAGATCCAAAAACTTGTCACTCAGCTGGACAGAGGAAACATGCCTCTTAACATCTTCACATGCACTCTGGCCATTTTTATGTTCATTGTTTCATCTCCCAGGCTCTTCCGAAGAAAACAACCTGAAATGATACAAATAAATACCTTGCCAAAAGACATCTCAAATCCAGCTGTGGCTACTGACTTATTGATGGATGTTATCCAGTGGCCTTGAGGAGGTGATGGGCAAGCCCAGCCATGGCCTATAAAAAGGAGAGACAACTCAGCATCCATCCTCCAGTGAATAATAGAACAAAAGCTGCCAGAACCTGCCTGCAGGATCAAAGCCCATGGGCAAACATTGTGTCTCTCAGTTAAATAGATCCAAAAAAGGCATTTGGGCAGTGAAGCCATGGAACTTTCTGGGAAGGAAGTCTGGGCAGTAGATAAACCTGCTAGAGAGAGGATTTCTGTACTCTACTATACAATGGCACTTTCTTGTGGTCTTTCTCTGGAGTTGGGGGACTGATCCTTCTGTTCTCCTTACATGCCATCTATCTCAAAGCCCAGACAGAGTGGACTAAGCCAGAGATGATAGGGAAAAGAATTTTGAACTAGGTGGTAGGAGACTTCAGATCTGTGAGCTTAGGCACCCCAAGAGTTTCCTAGGTCTAGTTCCCCAGGTCTTAGTTTCCCCATTTGTAAAGAAAGGGGAAAATGTTGGCTCAAACCTCTATTCCTGTCAACAAGCCCATTTCTCTGGAAAAAGGAAGACTAGATCAGTTGCTATCAGGCCCCTGTCTGGTTACTGACTGATAAATAGAGTGGTAACCATTGCTATTCTGGTCAGTATGAAAATGCTCATCTTCTGGGAAATCTGGAGATGGCAGGCAGGCAGGCAAACTTAATCATTCTCTCTTGCAGCCTGATCACACTTGCCAGTAGACGAAGCAGCAGCTTCAGAATAATTCTAAGGGCAAATTCATTAGTATTAGGGTTTAAAATCTGAAAACAGTTTTTAGGATACTAAATTCTGGGGCTGGAGGTTGGCTCAGTGGTTATGGGCACTTACTGCTCTTTCATAGGACTGAGGTTCAATTTCCACATGAGAGCTTACAACTGTCTATAACTCCAGTCCTCTCAACCTCTGGGTACTCACTTCAGCCTGTGTTGACTATCTTTGTAATTGCTTAGTAGGAGATTTAGAAATGTTTGTGAGTTAAATGTATTGCTACTTTTTCAACTGAGACTTTTGGTTTTTTAGGTGAATTGTAGCATTCTCTCTGTATTTTGGATATGAATCCTGTGTTACATATATGAATTGCAAATGTTTTCTCCTGGTCTGTGGCTTGCCATTTCATTGATATTATTTATTTATTTAATTTATTTGTTTAGACAGTATCTTACTGTGTAGCCATTGCTGGCCTATAACTCACCATAAAGACCTAGCTGGCCTCAAACTCACAGAGATCAAACTGCCTCTTCCTCTTTATTGCTGAAACTAAAGGCATGTTCAGTCTGCATTTTCTTTTTTTATATAATGCCCTTTGAAGACTAGAAATCTTAAACGTTTGATGAAGTTTGTTGATTGATATTTTCTCTTGTGTGTTTTTTATTGCCCCACCCCCAAAATATTGCCTATCCTGAGGTCACTAATATTTCTTCTATATTTTCTTACAGTTTTAGCTTTTATATATAGGTAGATGAACCATTTTGAATCAGTCTTTGGTATCAAGTGGATACCAAATGGATGGAATCAGTCCATCATGAGGTAAGAACTAAGTTGACTTCATGATTTTTTTTTTCTGTAGGGTTATTTATCTGTATCATTTATCTTCTGGAAAAACAGTCATGTATATCTTATCAAACATAAACTGATGGCTAGGCTCGGTGGTACACACCTCTAATTCCAGCAGAGGCAAGCAAATCTCTGGGAATTTGAGGACAGTTTGGTTTCCATAGTGAGTTTTAGGTCAGCCAAGGCCACACAATAGTAAGACCCTGTCTCAATAAAACCTCTCAAAATAAATAAAATTTTAAATATTAATAATATATCACTATAGTTTGACTTCTTCGATTGCCATGTGATCTGGCTTTGTGCTTGCTTCATACTATTTTAATTATAGTAGCTGTTGCTAAGTATTACACTTAGACATTTGGAGCCTTGATCTAATTTTATTTAATACTTAATATTATTCTGTAAGTGTTTACATTCAGTTTTATTTAAAAATTATTGAATGAAAATATTTACCTGAGGTGAACTTATCACAGCCCTGCCTCCAACTCTCTTTTTCTTATTATTGTGGTTACTCTACATTGCTTCCATTGCAATACAAACCTTAGAATTAAGTTTGTTTCTAGGAGCCCTGCTGACTCCAGTTCCCCACTCTCCTATCTTGTAGCATTTATGCTTTTTTGGCAGTCATCTTCTTCATTTGTTTCTCTTCTCAAGTACATACCCATGTCTACAGAAGCACTCTTACACCCTCAAGTGTCAGAGACTTGAAAAGCTTGAACCAAATATTGATGGGGAAAAAGATCTATAAATGGGTGCTTACTATGTCTTTAGTGAGTTGTAAAATTTGTTGAGCTAAAAATCAAAAGGAAGAAGGCTAGAGAAGCTTTATAAACACACATGCCAGCACACATGAGGGTAATGTTAGAGAAGGGGGCCAGGCATGGTGGTGCACACCTGCATTCTCAGCAACTTATAACTTACCCAGGCTATAGCGGCACATTGCTTAATTTGAAGACAGTGGTTGGATACTGTCCTTTAACATAGATGCTGACTCAAAAAATTATCATAGATCATGTGGCGATATGGTGTGAATATGATTTGTCCTCTTTGAATCTTGTACTGAAACTTAATCCCCTTGTAAAATGTTAAGAGGTAGGACCAGATGGAACTTTAAGAAATTAAAGACTAGCACCCTGCCCTGGTGAATATATTAACCCATCCACCTGACTAATAAATTAGTGGGCTAATGGGTGTGTTAGATAGTTTTATGTCAACTTGACACAAGCTAACGTCACTTGAGAGGAGGGAACCTCAATTAAGAAAATGCCTGTGGGGAATTTTCTTAATTAGTGATGATGGGGGCAAGCTCAATCCTTTCCTCCCCAACTTGCTTATTTGTCATAGTGTTTCATCATAGCGATAGTAACCCTAACTAGGACAATATGTATCCTAAGAGTAGATCTGCTAGGAACGTCAGTCTGACCATATACCTCCCTAGAATGTTGCCAGAAAGCAGATGCAGTCCTTTATCTTAATTAGAACCAAGAGCCAAAATAAATATTTTTATTCATATCTTGCCTAGACTGTAAAACAGAAACTGGAAAGGATTGAGCTTAAATAAAGGAAGAGTAGCTGGAAGCTGGATTGTTACTGTATAATCCAGTATGTATTGAGATGTAAGAGACTACCACTGCAATCATCCTTCCCTGGTAAACACCAAGAATTTGGGAGATGAGTGTGGGGATGGGGATGGAATGCTAATCACAGCTCACACTAACAAAGTGTGTAGGACAAAAATGCTTCTCAGGCTACCAGGCCCAAGGGGAGTATTTTTAGCCTTTCTGAAAGGCTAAAGAGTAGGTGTACCTTAAGGCATGGCTGAGTTCAGTGCCCCAACCACACCATCACAACTTTCTCTTTCTGTGTTCTGAACATAGGAACCTCCAATTGTCTTAGGCTTTTGGCCCACAAGGTTAGCCACAGTGGAAGAATAACATTGCTTCTCCATTAGCTTTGACAGAAATCCACAACAACAAACAAAATCTGATTGTGGGTATTGCATCATGTAACCATCCCTAATCCAATTTTATGTCACAGGGCATGACACACTCTAATTCATCTACTAGAGTCTGGGCACATCCATGAAAGGGCAGTGGCTATCTCAAGCAGTCCACAGGGAAAAGATCTCCCACAAAGAAGAGGGACAGTAGGGTCTCCATAGTATAGCAATCTGCTGCTTGATATAAACTCTTAAGCAATTTTGACTGTGTGACATTTTTGGCTTTTGTAACATTTACACAACTGATAGCTTGGGAATAGTCTGAAGTGCACTTAGAGATGGTGAAGGTATTCTTTTCAGCAATCACTCAGGCACTACTTCTCTGTGGGAAGTAACCAAGTATTCCCTGAGCCTCATTTATCATTTTAGTAACCAGTAAAGGTAAAAGGTTGTCAACATCAAGTTGCCAAAGTCACCAGAAAGAGCATTTAGAGAGGAATCTTAGTCATGACAGTTGTCCCTTCTGGAGTGCTGTAGCCATTCTTTTGGACCTTGAGCACTGGCCCCAGAAAACATAGGACATACATTACTGGTTGTTAGCCCCCAACACCTTATGATACATGCAAAGACTACATAAACTTTGTACATAAAATTCAGAAATATGAAATGGTCCCTGAGTAGGACCCTTACCTAGCAAGCAGGAAGCCCTGGGTTTGATCCCTATTCTAGTATTATTCTGGGTATAGTGGTGCACACTTGTAATAAATACCTGTACTCAGGAGGTGGAGGCAGGAAGATCATAAATTCATCCTGAAGTTCCAAGGCTGGCTTGGGCTTTCTTCTTCTTCTTCTTCTTCTTCTTCTTCTTCTTCTTCTTCTTCTTCTTCTTCTTCTCTCTCTCTCTCTCTCTCTCTCTCTCTCTCTCTCTCTCATATATATATATATATACACACACATAACATACACACTTTAATTAATTAATTAAAATATAGATGTTGGAAGTATGCCTAAATAGTTTAAAAAACAAGTTCTGAGGGCTCATGATTGAGGACTTTGCAGGGAAGTGCAGGTACTGGCTTTGTGACTTAACCAGAGGAGTCTGGGATGGAGGAGGGGGAGAATGATGGAGTCTGCACCTATGTAGAAGGGTGCACTTCCTCATCATAAGTATTCACCAATAAGATCAAAGACAGGACTGCCTTTCCCCACAGTTTTGCTAAGGGGCCTGCTGCTTGGGATTCTAATTCCACTTTATGAGTTTTGGACCCAGTCATAGAACTCTACCAAGTGTGCATGGACTCAGGTCTATAAAATAATCATACAAATGACCAGTAATACAGGGAGCACTTGCTATTGTGCCAGTCATTGTTCAAAGTGCTTTACTATATCTCATATAGATAATAAGGATAGCAGTGAGATTTGGATCCAGCTGCCAAAGAAAGAATATGATACACACATTTTAAATCTGAAACCATAGCACACTCTGTTTTCTTGAACTCCCCATCTTGTTGGCAAAAACAGAACGTCTGATGGTCTGAGAATAAGGAACATAATAGCAGACTCAAAAAGTAAATGACTGTTTGGACCTTTCTGTCAATTCCTGCCTCTAAAACTGGCCTTCTGAACATAATGAGAAGTGCTGAGGACTATGTTGTCTAGGGGATAATTAGTCACCAATGTACCCAATTCCCTCTTCTCATTTTTCTTTTCTCTTGTTATTGTAATTATGTGAGAATTTACAGAATAATCAATCACCAAGTCCTCCAGAACAAATTGAATGCTAGGTTTATAAAACAACCTAATATAGCAGATGGCATTATCCACTGGTTAAACCCTTCTGCACCTCCTACCCCACCCTATAAAACTTCAGTGTTTCAGAAAGCTGACAGATTATCCATTTATAGGCAGATTAATCCTGAACAGTATAAACATGAAAGAAAATTATATTTCCTTGTCTCCATAATTCATAAGATGGATATATTAGTCTACAAAGCTTAAAGGAAGGGCCCATCTGTTTGTGCAGACCTTTGTTGAGGGTCTGGGGAATGGAACCTGTCCATCTGTCTGTCTGTGTGTTTGCCAGTCTGTTAGTCAGATATCCCATTCCAGTGACTGAAACTGGGTACCTACACCTTCAGACAGCATCCCACTCTGCCCATGAGCTTAGGGGGATCAAGCCCCATACTCAGCAGTACAAGCCTGGAATGGAGAATGCCACTCTCTGCTTTCTTTTACTTTGCAGTAACTCTGATATTTGTGAAGTCTGTAAACACATCTCTGAAGTAGTTCTGTAAGTTGGCCCTGCTGTCTCCTCACTAACTTTTCAGGGGGTTCCAGAAAGAATTTGCCCAATAAGATTCTGATTTAATTCCCTCTCTGCTTTCTACTATTGCTTTTCAACATTTAAAATTTTTACATACTTCCTCTCCCTTCCATGCTGGAGGCAGCTGTGAAGTATTATGTCTCCCAGAGGCCTGTCAGAGCTGTCAAGAAATGCTTTACTGGCCAAGTCCTTTTCTTTTTTTCTTTTGTTTTTTTTTTTTAGAGGCATGGAGTAGAATAGGGGTGTCTGAGAAAATTCTAATTCAGAACTAAGGGTCTCACAAAGATGAAGCTGACTGGGACACATAAACACTGCCATACCCTACCCCACACCCGATGTGGAGGGCAAGTTCTATTCATCAGGCTTGAGGATACTTGAGGTAGAGATAGAAAGAATATGTGAGGTAGACAAATATACCTGGAGTGGAAGAGAGTCTCAGGGCAAGTCCTGGCAGATACCACTCCTGGTTGAGATGAGAAATAAGATAAAAGAATCAGGGAAAAAAAAAAAAAAACTATGGCAAGAGTTTTTCATTTGTGGTTCTCTTACCTCCTGAGCAGAGTCAGAATGCCGACCTCCAGGCAAGTAGGGCACTTTCCTGATGTGACTATCTAGCAGGGTGCTTATGCTCTTAATGAACAGCAGAATGTACTCTCTGGTAGACTACACTTTACAATGTGCAGCTCAGCCACTCTGAACTGTACAGGAACTTCTCTGGGTATCTCAAGCAGTGGCTAAGGCTAAAGATGGAATATTGTGGGCTGAACTGACCTCCTTAGGTTATTTCTCACTACTGGGATTCCTTGAATATGTCACAGAGGTCCCAGTCTGTATCTGGGCATTAGGCTTTTGTACAATTGCGGTCACTTCCTGGAGTTTGAGCATGGTTGTAATGGAGCTTCTCCAACATGTCCACAGGAGTTCTGAGATACTTGGGCTGCTCTTTGGCTTCTGTAACTAAAGAACTGTGGAAGATGCTGAATTACATTAAACAATGCTTCCTCCTGTCTTGATAGTATATTTTGCTTCCCTGCTTTTCTCTAGCTGATTTTTCTCTACTTCTTTGTTGTTGGTTTTTTCCCATCTCATCCTCTATATGATAAACTAAACATTAACCGTGGGCTTAATACAATCACAATGATACTATAAATGCTCATTTTGGTTTTGTGCTTTCCTTTGTAAAGCAAGAGATTAATTTCTACATATGTATTTAAATTGATAATTATAATTTTAAAGGAGAAAAATAATTAGCAACTCTGACCCTAGGGTCCTTCAAGCTTAAATGTAATATCATTCTACTTCATTGACTTGTTCTAATAAAAATTATTAAAACATAAATTATAAAGTAATGATATGTAAATTATCTAGAGAAACCAACAAAGCACTTAATTTCAGCCCTTAAATGTGGCAATTAATGCTGGATGTACATCTGTGGTTCGGAGGGTGAGTCTTAATAGGTATATTGAGGATTAAAATGAAGAATTTTAATGCATTCCAATCTGAGTCTCAAACTGTTTTAACCAATTAACTTGTTTCTGTCTAAATCAGGATTTTTATACTCTTGTATTAGAGAAAACTGAGTGTCTAGCCTGTTTCTTCATCTTCCCAAAGATGTAAAACATGATCAGCTTTCCACATGTTGTCCTAAAACCAGGAGCTGTTTGAAGCCTTTCTATTTTATTAATATTATTTTTAATAATATTATTTAATAATTTAATAATAATAATAATTTGCAATATTCTATTTGTCTTTCTTAGAAGCTACAGGGAAAGTGGGAAGTGCAATTTATGATCTTAAACAGACAAAGTAGAATGAGACAATATACTCCCTTCCTGAAGATGCCATTAAAACAAAGCCAACTAGTCAAAATAGAAAACATTTTTTAAAAAATGTGTGGACTGTTTGGCCACTTCTCTGTCTGCCTTCACCAGGCCTGTAGTACCAGAAACATCCAGATTAAATCCCTTCTCCCTGCCCATTCCTCTGCTCATGGGGTCCCCCAGGGTATGGCCAGCTACCATGCTGCCTGCCCTCCACCCCTGCCAGATACATTCTCCAGTCACCACTCTACACAGGTTCACCAAGCCTGAAGCATCGGGCAAGATCCAAGTTAGACTCTACCCCCCCCCCCCCCCCCCGTGCTCTGTCTGTTGTTTCCAGCTGCTCTGAGATATGCACTGTCCCCTGCATTCATTGTCTAGCCCAAGGCTACCACCTAGAGACCTGTTGCACCAGGAACATCCAGGGACAACCAGATGGCTAAGGATCAGTGTAAGAATATAATCAACAAAATCTAGGACAATACGACACCTTCAGAGTACAGTTATCCTATAGCAGCAAGCCCTGGATATCCTAACACAATCAAAGCACAAGAAAATGACCTCAAATCTAATCTTATAAAAATGATAGGTGCCTTAAAGAAGAAAGGAATAAACACTTTAAAGAAATACAGAAAAATACAATTATTGGGTGAAGGAAATGAATAAAACTGCTAAAGACTTGGAAATCGAAATAGAGGGAATAAAGAAAACACAAACTGAAGGAATCCTGGAAATTGAAAACCTAGGGAAGAGAACAGGGACAGACTTAAGCATCATCAACAGACTACAAAAGATGGAAGAGAGAATCTCAGGTGTAGAAGATACAATAGAAGAAATTGATATATCAGCCAAAGAAAATGTTAAATAAAAAAATTTCTGACGCAAAACATGCAGGAAATCTAGGATACTACAAAAAGACCTAATCTAAGAATAATAGGAGTAGAAGATGATGAAGAGTTCCAGGTCCAAGGACCAGAGGATACTTTCAACAAAATCATAAAAGAAAAGTTCCCCAACCTAAATAAAGAGATGCCTATTAACATACAAGAAGCTTACAGAGCACCAATTAGATTGGACCATAAAAGAAAATTTTCCTGCTACATAATAAAACACAAAATCTACAGAAAAAAGGAATATTAAAAGCTGCAAGGGGAAAAGGCCAAGTAAAATACAAAGGCAGACCTATCAGAATTATGCCCAACTTTTCTACATAGATTCTAAAAGCTAGAAGGATCTGGAAAGATGTCTTGCAGCCTCCAAGAAACCACAGATGACAACCTAGACTACTATACACAGCAAAACTCTCAATCACCATAGGTGGAGAAAACAAGATATTCCAAGACAAAACCAAATTTAAATAATATCTATTCACATATCCTTAGACAAACCCTTAGCAAAAATAAAATGCAGAGAGACACTATCCAAATTAACAAAATCAGAAATGAAAAGGGAGACATAACAACAGACATTGAAGACATTCAAAGAATCATTAGGCCTTTCTATGAAAGCCTATCCTCCAAAATATTTAAAAATCTAAATGAAATGGATGGTTTTCTAGACAGATACCAAAGTCAAGATTATGCAAACTATCTAAATAGACCTATATCCCCTAAGGAAATAGAAGCAGTCATTAAAAGTCTCCCAACCAAAATATCCCAGGGCCAGATGGTTTTAGTGCAGTATTCTATCAGATTTTCAAAGAACTAATATTAATACTCCTCAAACTATTCCACAGAATAGAACCAGAAGTAACATTGCCAAACTCATTCTGTGAGGCCACAGTCACCCTGATACCTAAACCAGACAGACTCAACAAAGAAAGAGGATTTCAGACCAATTTCTCTTATGAACATTAATGCAAAATTACTCAATAAAATAGAAACTTATGGGGCAAGTGGACCATGTCATCAGACAGAAAATCTGGTAAGGTTGAAGCAGGTTCAAAAAAAACCCAGGAAATTTTATAATTGAGAACAGCATGTATGGGACCAGCTCCCGGCCAGGCTTTTCCTATCCTAGAACATGACCATGACATCCCACTGAGATGGCCATGACAATTGGTCACATAGCATAAAAATCTGGAGTTCTCCGTGCAAATGAGGTATCTAGATAGGCCTGTGTGTTCAGCCAATGAACTTATCTTCCTGGGCATCCCTTCCTGTGAAAGGTATTTAGTCCATGCTTCACCCTGAGTAAGATATATGCATTCATATTCCTCATAAAATAAGCAGTTTTCACAAGCAAGGACCTGAGGGTTGGGGGAGGCCTTCATCATAAAGAGCCATGCCTAAATCTCCTGGAGAACACCCCCTCTCTTCCAGCCGCTCTGTACTCTCAGCACTCACTCCAAACACCAGATTCTGCTTCATCCTGAGCTCAGCCATCCTCTCCCTGCCTGGCTTGCAGGTGTAACTTTAATTTTTTTCAAATCCTATTTTTAATGATTGTTCTTAAATGTGTTAACCTCTCTTGTAGCCCACCACCCACCAGAGGTAGTGGAAAAGAAAGGATACAGGTGAAGTAGACCTGTTTAGAAATGGTTGTTTGGAGCAACTCCCATCTATGTTGTCTGGAAATTAGCAGTTCAGTTCACCAGTTAGCAGGCAGCAGCAGCTTGATCCACTGACAAATACTTCATGAATACACTAGCCATCAGTGGCCAGTGATGGCTAGCCAGTCCAGTTCAGTAGAGTTGGATTAGCAAGAGTAGTGACATGATCTAGCAGAGACGGCCAGGCCTCAGCCTTGGCTTGAGTCAGTAGGAAGAACTAGCAGGAACACCAGGAGAAGTTCTAGGCTGTGCCTCTCTCAGGAAAGCAAAGATCAGCGAAGACTGGAGACTCACAAGCATGGCACAGATAGCTTACCAATAAGCCAAGCTCTCTCTCCATCACTTGGTCGATTTATACCCTCCAAACCTCGTGTGTCATCCATGTGCCTTGCCTCAACACAGGTCTTGCCTCAACACATGCATCCAATCAGCCCGAGTCTGTGGAGTCCTGACAAATGGTGCTCAACTGCACAATGTAAGGCAGTCCAATGCATGCATTTTGTTAGCAAAGAATCTTTCATCACGTGTCCTTTCATTAGTTTGCTTTAGCAGAACATCCTCTCTCCTGTGTCTGCTTCAGTGAAATGTTCCTTAATGAATCTGCCTTAGTCTTTCACCTGTGTCCACTTCAGAAAAACACTCCTTCACGTGTTTATCCCAGTAAAACATCATCCGACACTACTGACTCTCCAAAAACGCTTAAGTTTCCACGTCACATAGGGAAAGCATGGACTCGAAGGCCTCTGCTCTCAACTCCTCGAGGTCCCCAGTAGCTTCTAAGTACACAGGAGATTGAAAAGCACGACATCTGTCCCAGACCTCACTGTTTCTCAACTAGGGAAACATGAACTGGAACCCCTATCTTGGATCATGTTTTGCCTTTTCTGAGTGGCTTTCCGGCAGCACTCAAACACCCCAGTGGCAAGACAGGCATGCAGGCCAACACAAAGTGAATCCAAAACACATCAAAAACATCATCTACCATGATCAAGTAGGCTTCATCCCAGGGATTCAGGGATGGTTTAATATATGGAAATTGATCAATGTAATCCATCATATAAACAAACTGAAAGAAAAAAAACTACATGATCATCTCATTAGATGCTGAAAAAACCTTTGACAAAATTTAAGGATACAAATTAGAAAGAAAGAAGTCAAAGTATGGCTATTCACAGATTAAGTGACCCCCAAAATTCTACCAGAGAACTCCTACAACTGACAAACACCTTCAGCCAAGCGGCTGGATACAAAATTAACTATAAAAAAATCAGTAGCACTCCTACATACAACAGATAAATGGGCTGAGAAAGAACTTAGGGAAAGAGCACCCTTCACAATATCCACAAATAATATAAAACTTCTTTATGTGACTCTAGCCAAGCAAGTGAAAGACCTGTATGACAAGAACTTCAAATCTCTAAAGAAAGACATTGAGAAATCAGAAGATGGAAAGATCTCCCATGCTTATGGATTGGCAGGACTAACAGTAAAAAATTGCCATCTTACCAAAAGCAATTTACAGATTCAAGTTATAGCACATGCTGGCTAGGATGTGGAACAAGGGGAACACTCCTCTATTGCTGGTGGGAGTGAAAACTTGTACAACCACTTTGGAAATCAAGTTTGGTGGCTTCTCAGAAAACTGAGAATAGTTCTGTAACTTTAATTTTTTCAAATACTACTTTTAATGATGGTTCTTAAATGATTTAACCTCCCTTGTAGCCAACCACCCACCAGAGGTAGTAGACAGATCTCCCCCCCCCCCCAAAAAAAAACCACTAAGTAATAAGGAGATTCCAAAGGAGGATGCTTGAATCCCACACAGAAGGGGAAACAAAATAGTCATTGGAAGTGGATAAAGAGAGGGAACTGGGTAGGAGAGGGGGTGAGGAGGGAATGGAGATATGGATCATATGTGGAGAGGGCTGGGAGTGAGAATGGAAATTAGTGGGGGGTATCAATGAACTATCGGGAGTCTTGGGACAGGGGAGGCTCCCGAGAGTCTCTGGGGGTTACTCTTGCGAGATTCCTGTCAGCCAGGAGATATGGAGACTGAAGTAGCCACCTCCTATAGCCAGGCAGGACTTCCAATGGAGTGAGGGAGACGTCAACTCACTCACAAAATATTCAACATAAAATTTGTCCTGCCTACAAGATGTGCAGGGATAAAGGTAGAACAGAGAGACTGAGGGAACAGCCAACCAATGACCATTCCAACTTGAGACCCACCGCATTGGACAGAGCCAACTCCTGACACTATTAATGATACTCTGCTATACTTGCACACAGGAGCCTATCACAACTGTCTTCTAAGAGGCTGTATCCGGCAGCTGATAGAAACAGATGCAGAGACCCACAGCCAAACATTAGACAGAGTTTGGGGAGTCTTGTGGAAGAGTGGGTGGGTGGGGGTAGATTGAGGGAGCCACAGGGGTCAAGGACACCAGGAGAAGAACTACAGAGTCAACTAACCTGGGCCAATGGGAGCTCACAGAGAGATTGAACCACCAGTCAAAGAACATACAGGAACAGGACATAGCCCCTCCCCCATTTATAGCAGATTTGCAGTTTGTTCTTCATGTGGGTCACCTAACAATTGGGGCCGGGGCTGTCTCTGACTCTGTTGCCTGCCATTGGACCCCCTTTCCCTAACTGGACTGCCTAATTGGGCCTCAATAGGAGAGGGTGTGCTGGGACTAGATGTCCTAGGGTAGGGTGGTCCCCAAGAGGGGGCTTCCCCTTCTCTGAAGAGAAGGGGAGAGAATAATGGGGGAGGGATTTGTAAGAGTAGGACTAGGAGATGAGGAGGGAGGGGCTGCAATCAGGATGTAAAGTGAATACATTAATTAATAAAAAAAGTGTGGTACAAAATAAAAGAACACTAGAGAATGAAGAATCTGGCTGTATGTGGGTTACGTCCTATGAGCCTCATATACAACCCTGTTCCCAGACAACCTTTTCTATACTCTGTTATGTTTGTGGTTTAGATGTTAAATGCCTTCTGCAGACTCACACGTTTGAACACCTGAGATACATTTGATCATTCAAAGAAAAATTGATGCTATTATCTGGCAGAGAGTATTCAGTATGTGAGGGTACAATATAAATGCACTTATAACATGCAGGTCATTCAAGGGAACTAATAAAGAAAGCTTCCATACTTAAGTTGAATGTTAAAGTATACACATTGTAATCTCTAGAGCAACTGCAAAAAATGCAGAGATTTGGCTAAAACACAAGTGATAAATTTGAACAGAATACAAAAAGTATTTAAATCATCCAAAAGAAGGCTGGAAAGGGTCCGTAGAGGAACTGAAATGGAGGAGACAAATAGAAAACAGAAAGTTAAAAGAGCCACATGCAGCTAAGAATTATCCATTAAACATTGTCATCCTAAACCTGTATTGATTCAGGGATTGGGACAGTGGGGAAAGCAAGTCCTTAAGTTGGGGTTTGAGCTCAACTGATAAAAGTGCTTGTCTTGCAAGTATGAGGACCTGACCTTAATCACAAGAACCCACATAAGAAATCCAGGCATGGCCATGCCTATTTGTAATGCCAAAGCTGGAGAGGCAGAGACAGGTCAGTCCTTTGGGTTTTTTGACCAGCCAACTTAGCCTACTTGGCAAGTCTCAAGCCAATGAAAAACTCTGTCTCAAAAAAATAAAACAAAGCAACAACAAGGTAATGAGATCTTGACAAAATGAGAACAAGATAAATCAGAAGACAGTGAAATTGTTTTCCTATATGGAGTAAGTTAAAATAAGCATAAAATAGTATAAGAAGGAAAGAAACTTCTCTAAATATGCTTTCATTTAGTTTTGTTTTTGATCCCTATAAATACTATACAAAAAGTAAAACATCAAAAAGGAGCTGAGGGGGGGTTGTAGCCCCATGGAGGGAGCAACAGTGTCAACAGGCCAGACTCCCCAGAGCTCCTGAGGACTGGACCACCAACCAAAGAATACACATGGAGTAACCCATGGTGCTGGCCACATATGTGTTAGAGGATGACCTTGTTGGACATCAGTGCGAGAAGAGGCTCTTGGGCCTGAGAGTGTTCGATGCCCCATGTAGGGGAATGCCAGGGCGGGAGGATGGGAGTGGGTGGGTGGGGGAGAACCCTCACAGAGGCAGGGGAAAGGGGAATGGGATATGGGGTTTCCGAAGGGGAGACCTGGAAAGGGGAAAACAGTTGAAATGTAAATAAAGAAAATAGCCAATCAAAAACAAACAAACAAAAAACAAAACAAAACATGGTTAACTACTGTCTTGGTTGGCTTCAGTTGCCAACTTGATACAGCCTAGAGTCATCTGAAAGGAGAACCCTGACTAAGGAGTTGCTAGGTCTTAGTGGACTGTGGGCAATGGGAAATTTCTTGATTGTTACTTGAGGTAGGAAGGTCCTGCCCACTGTGGCTGTTACACTTCTGAGCTAGTGGTCCTTGTGTGGTTAAGAGAGCTAGCTAAGCAGGAGAAAATGAAAGAGACAGGAAGCAGCATTTGCCCATGTTTTCTGACTTGATCTTCCTTGATGATAAACTGTAACCTGTTAGCTGAAAATTAACCTTTCCTTTCCTAAGTTGCTTTTATCAAGACACTTTTCTCCCAGCAACAGAGATAAGACTAGAATAAAAACTATAAGTAACACAATTACATTTTAAACTTTCACTGAATAATTAATATACTTTGAAGATCCACTGTCTAAAACACGAAGCAAAATATTTATAAAGTTACCTACTAGGGGCAGGATCTCTGTGATCTCTGAAGCCAGCCTGGTCTACATAAGAAGTTCCAGGACAACCAGGACTATTGGATAGAAATCCTGCCTACATATGTATGTGTGTGTGTGTGTGTGTGTGTGTGTGTGTGTGTGTGTGTGTGTATGACCTTTAATGGGCTGGAGACATAGCTTAGCAGTTAAGAGTATTGGCTGCTTTTCCAGAGGACCTGGGTTCAATTCCCAGCACCCACCTTGACGCTCACAACTGTCTGTAACTCCTGTTTTAGGGATTGACACCCTCATGCAAGCATTTATGAGCACCAATGTACATAAAATAAAATTAATAGAAGTTACCTACTATAGTGTTACTTATGATAAAATATTAGGGACAATCAACAATGTGTGTAAGCATAGCAGATTGGTAGAATAAATTACTATTTATTCATATAGGTGAGAATATTCCTGTAAAATGGTCAGATTTCCAGAATATATTTTTAAATAAAGGTCATAACATATTACATTATTGTAAAAAAAATGAAAAATTAAAAATCCATAATGGTAACTAATATTTTATCATAAGTGATACTATAATAAATAACTTTATAACTTTTCTCATTGTCATAGGTTGCTATTCATAGCCTTTGGCAGTTAGTCAATCTTGTAAAAGGTGTTAATCTTGTAAAAGGTGTTGGTCTGGCTTTGCTGGTATTTCCCTTCCTCTATTTCTCTCTCTCTGTCTCCCTGTCTCTTTTTGTCTCTTTCGCTGTAATATTTGTCACTCTATTATGTATAAGTACTCATATATTTATATAAAATATATATCATTTGGCCTCTTTCCCTTTTGTTGTTGTCGTCCCTTGATTTTTATGAATTGTTTACACAGTAGGGGAATTAGCTATTCATATTATGGTATGCATTGCAATTATTTCCCCAGAATATAGTGTCTGTTTTTATTTTGATTATGGTCAATTTGGCCATGAACAGTACAATTTTAGATGTAGTTATGTCAAGATCTATTGTTGATTTTGGATTGTGAATCTTAATGAGATGACTTTCCTAGTCACAGATGTGAAGTAATTCTCTAATACTGTTCTAATTTTCTTTATATTTTGAAATCCCTCATCTATTTTTGCTCAGCTGTAGGTGTGACTTCAAGTTTATTCTTTTCCTGATGATTACTCACATCCTTATTGAAAATATCTATGTTTTCTCCAGCAATATGAGAGAATTTGAAAGTTTATCCTTTTTAATGTATTAAACTTTGTATTTGTTCAGGTCTATTTCTTTCTTTCTCCTTATTTCAATTTTTTTTTACTAACGCAGCACTCTAATACTTAGTTTTGGAGAGAGTTTCAGTGTTTGGTCAGATAAATCCTTTGAGAGCTTGATTGGAGGCTCTGGCAGGGGAATGCAGCTACTACTATACCTTTGACTGAAGACAGGTCCTATTTTATTTGGGTCAGGTCATCTTCTTGTACAGAGTGCACTCTTTAGGAGGGACACATACAGAGTGGTGAGGAAGGAGAGACACCCACCTTGTCACTCAGATCAGACAGATCAACATTGGATAAAATGGGGTGACAGATATCACAACCAGATCACCCTTACATCCAGATAAATTACTTTATATGTATTGGAATTCTATTTAGTGAGTAACTATTTCTGTTAAATTGCTCTATTTTTTGTTAATTCTATATTACTTTTTCCTGTTTTGGTTTTCATTGGAAAGTTTAAATTTTTCTATATTGAAAGTTTTATTTTCTGTTTTTGTTATTGGGTTATCATACTTAATTTAAGACCTACACTTAGGATTCCTTACCTTGGTTATATCTAAAGTTTGTAGTTTGGGGGTATAAATATGCTTTAACTTGATTGGTCTTTTCTTTATAGACAATAATAAACTATACTAATACAATCATCCTTCATCAAATTTCTCTTGAGGCACTTTCCTGGATTTATTGCTTTTTATGACAAGTTTTCTAGATTTGCTAAATGAGATTTTGTGACTTCACAAGCCTCAAAACATCTTTGTGGAATTTAACAGCAATTCTTTCATATTTGTGGCTACAGATAGCAGTTCGACTGGATATGAAATTCTAGGTTCAACGTTCTTCAGTGTTTTGAAGCTATTTTTCCGTGAGTTGCCATATCTAATACACTACTCAGAAGTTTGGTAAATTATGAGTTTACCCCTTTGGACAATGTGTTTTTTTCCTTCTGAAAATGTTTAGAAATGTTTTCTGTACATCTCATATGTTTTAGTCTTACTTTTTAAAAACTTCTTGCCAGTTGTTAAAGTCTTTGACCTGAGATCTTTTGTCTTTTGCTCTTCTTCAAATATTTCCTGCCTTTCATTTTATCACTTTATCTCATTAGACTTTTGTTCTTTGAAAATTAGTGTTAATTCTTACTTATAACATGGCGTCTTCCCTTTCTATCTTTCGTCTCTATTTTCTCCTCCCTGCCAAGGAAGTTCCTCAGCGAGGTCCTGTGAGCTATAAACAGAAGTATTGCAGCTGTCTGACTTTTTATCCTGTTTATTTTACTTATTACCCATATTTTATTATAATCCCCTTTGTTGAAAATATTTATTAGTGTTATTTAAAACTGGTCCATTTTTTCCAATTATCCTGTTTTATGAAGAGCAACTGTTTAGTTTGTCTTCTTTTTTTTTTCTCTTTTTCTTTTTTCTTTTGATACTTTATTTACATTTCAAATGTTTTCCCCCTTTCCAGATCTCCCCTTTGGAACCTCTCTATTCCCTTCCCCTTCCCCCTGCCTCTATGGGGGTATTCCCCCCCTCCCACCCACCTCCCACTCACTCTCTTCTTCCCTCCTTGGCATTCTCCTATATTGGGGCATCTAGCACCCTCTGGACCAAGGGCCACTCCTCTCCCGATGGCTAACAAGATCCTCCTCTGCCACATATGTGGCCAGCACCATGGGTCCCTCCATGTGTATTCCTTGGTTGGTGATCCAGTCTCCAAGAGCATCGAGAGGTCAGATGAGTTGACACTGTTGCTCTCTCCATGAAGCTGCAAACTCCCTCAGCTCCTTCAGTCCCTTCTCCAACTCCTCCATCTGGGACCTCACACTCACCCGTACAGTTGCTGTGAAGTGACTCTTGGGTATTCCGAACTTTTGGGCTAATAACCACTTATCATTGAGTACATACCATGTTCACTCTTTTGTGACTGCATTACCTCGCTCAGGATGATATTTTCAAGTTCCATCCATTTGCCTAAGAATTTCATTAAGTCATTGTTTTTAATAGCTGAGTAGTATTCCATTGTGTAAATGTACCACATTTTCTGTATCCATTCCTCTATTGAAGGACATCTGGGTTGTTTCCAGTTTCTGGCTATTATAAATATTGCTGCTATGAACATAGTGGAGCATGTGTCTTTATTATAACTGTTTAGTTTGTCTTCTTTCTTTTAAAGTAGTTTTATTCCTTTGTGTCAAAATATTTTGGCCTGCAAACTTCTCTCTGTGGTATCAGCTATTTTGTGTGGAATGAGTAGGGTCTGAAATCCTAGCTGGGTACTTTCTGGTGAGTTTAAACAAGGGGAAAGTGTGAGCTCCAAAGCAGAGCATATTAAAGGTACTTGGGTTCATTCAGGTCCTCCAGTATCTGCTGCCCACTCAGGACTGCTTTTTAGTGGCCAATTCCTTACTGTAAAACCTTCCTTTTGAAGTCTTTGTTAGTGAACCTTTGTAGTAGATCTGGCGACTTTGTGAATTGGTAAGGACAACAAGAATACTAAATGACTGAGTCAGTACATAGGGGTGCTGGAAGGCCACAGTTGATCTCATTAAAGGTAAGGATATTAGTGTGATGGCTCAGTAGGTAAAGGTACTTGCTGTCAAGTCTGAGTTCTGAATTTGATCCGTCGGGTCCATATAGTGGAGGGAGAGAACCAACTCCTGAAAGTTGTTCTCTGCCCTCCATATGAGCACCATGACACACTCTTACCCCTACATAAATAAATATACTAAAAATAAATAAATGTTATAATATTAATGAAGTTTTCAGAATTCTTTAATAGTGTTTGAATTCTATAGGTCTGGGCTGTGATGCTGCTTGCTCATCTCAAATTGTGCATATATTGTGTGTACATGTGTGCATTAGTGTATATATGTATGTGTTTGCATGTGCATATATTTGTATGCATGTATGTGTTAGTGGATGCTTATGTGTGCATTTGTGTTTGTGCATGCACGATGACTAAGGTAACCCCATTCTGTTCTGACATTATTTTGTACCTGGTTATTTCCTAGCCCTCTGCTCCCAACAGTCACACTTATTTTGGTAACACTTCTGCATCTGTCCCTGACCTTGACCATGGTCATATAAGCATATTGGTCATATAAGCATATTAATATATTTAATATTATGTAGTATTATTAATATTATGTAGTATTATGTAGTATCTGGAAGATACCACTGAGCTGAGAGAGAGAGAGAGAGAGAGAGAGAGAGAGAGAGAGAGAGAGAATGGATCAAATGAAGAAAGAAAAGATCAAGCAAATGTTACTAGGCTACTCTGTAAGTCCCTGACTAATGAACACATTGTGTTTCTGATAGCTTTAATTTCCTTGAAATTTCTCATTGTTTTACTTTTAGATTCTCAGATCCATGATGTTTGTCTATTTGTTTGTTTGCCATTGTTTCCCAGGATAAATTTTTAAGAGAATAGCCAGCTGAAGTGATCACTTACTATCTTACCAGCTAATGGTGATTCATTCGTTCTGGGTAGATGCTCAGCCTTTGTAATATTTCTCTCTGTCCCTGGTCCTCAGGTCCCTGGTCATCTGAGTTGTACAAGACTTTATGGGGCTATTAGGAGAAGAATGTCTTGGATCCATATTCTTCCATGTGGGACTGATCTGGACTAGTACAAAGTCTTATGATTCACTATGGTCCTGTCTGTCAGTCTAGGACATTGAACTGATCCTCGCCATTAGAATCTGAGGTCAGACTTGGTCTGTCCAAGGGTTTTGTCATTCCCGCAGGTCATCATCAGGTGGTACATGCATCAAGGACACAGTCTCTTGCTGATACTGTGGCTTCTCTGTGGTGGATGCCGTGTGGTGGGATGTGTCTGCCTGTGTACTACATTTCTCTTAGACTGGGTGCCACCTCTCCCTAACCCACACCTTAGAGTATAATGCCATCTTTCCAACATTGTTCACTTTTCTTTTATTAGGCTTCATTAAAAAACATTTTTCTTCATTTTAAATTACATTTGTTTAGTTAGTTGGGGAATAGGGAGGTGCATGCCACAGTATGCTAGTGGAAGTTGGAGGACAACTTGCAGGAATTGGTTGCTCTTCTAGAATGTGGGTCTGAGAGATAAAACTGAAGTCAGTTAGACTTGGTGACATCTGCCTTTACCCAATGAGCCATCTTGCAAGTCCCCAACATTTTTACCTACCCACATCTACCTAGATGTTTCTATGGTGTTTCTTTTTATCCAAATCCATAGAATTCTGTATTAAGACTCCCATTAAGGCCACTATTTTCCTAAGTCAGAAATAGATTCATATTTTTCTAAATATAGCTACAGTGTGAGCTCCCTTTATGTGACAACTGAATCATATTTTTCTTTTCTACTGCTTTGTGTCTGGCCTTGGGCTCAGCATAGACTAAGCACTAGATAAGTGTGGGACTTCGTTCTGATCTGCTCCTGAGCACAGCCACTGGGGAGTTGAAACAAAGGAAGCTTGACTGTACTTATTCCAACACTGCCACCAGGCAGGTGTTGGGCTTCAGTTAAGTACAAAGACACTGCTCAAGGGATGGGAAAACATAGCTTGAGATGTGGAAAGCTGACTCCTGGACATCTAGTGATGGCTTAGCTCACCAGTGAAGGTAGCAGCGGTTGGAAGTGTAGAGAGACCTTCTATGGGAGACTTAGGTGGCAGGGCTCTGTAGGTGAAGGACTTCTCCATCCTCCCCATGGCAATGGTAGATGAAAGAGATAGTCCTTGGTTCCAAACTGTTTATTGGTTGTTCATTGTGGAAAAGGGATGTGTAGTCATTTCTGAAGATGAACCAGAGATTAAATACCTTTTGTAGAAAGGAATGTCTGGGAAGGGAAGCTTATTGGCTAAACCCTTAGGGACTCTAGGTACCTCATTAGCATGGAGAACTTTGTTTCTGGCTACATGACTGACATGGGGAGTATGGTACACACATGTTCCAGGCCAGGAATCTGGCAGAGAGCAGGGAGGCACCTACAGTCTCAGGTGTGTGTGTGTGTGTGTGTGTGTGTGTGTGTGTGTGTGCCGTTCTGGGGTCTCAGACCCACTCTACCTTACCAAATTTTCTGGCATGGTCAACAGTCCCACAGATAAGTATGTTGAATCACATTGAATATTACAAATTAAAAAGAGATAAATGCTTTTAAAACGTATTTGGGGATAGAAGATTATTATCTATGATTGATGGGTGTGGAAACATTGTTTAATATAGTTACACTAGTGGGTTTGGCCTACAGAAAGAGAATAGCTCTTGAAAGAGGAGGCAGCACCAGTGACGTCACAATGAAGAACCCAAGATCTCTTCCTTTTCCAGAGAAAAATTATTCCTCAGGTTCTTTCCAGACTTTTCTAGGTATGTCTGGAATTTGAGTGATGCTGAGAATGAACTGTACTGAGCAGAATAAAATCTCTGTGTTCTCTTACATCTCTGGCAAGGTAAGCCAGGAGCTGAGGGTGCCCAGTGGTCACAGAAGATGTTACATTATAAAGAAAAGACATTTTTGTCTGAAGATACATAGTCCAGTACTTTACAACTTTTAAGTGAAGGTCTTGGCAGGAAATAAATAATAGAGTATACTCATAAATTATAATCTAGGAGAATTTAAGTGAGGAAAAACTTAGAAAGATGTGGCTACTGGAGAAAGGCAAGCAGGATAAGTAGAGAACTGTTCCTAAGCCTATAGTGTCAAAAGGAAAGGAATTAGCTTACTCAGATCCCTGCATCCCTGGGGAGTGTAGCCAAGCCATATTGTGCACATGTGTATGCATGTGCATGTGGAAGGGTGGTAAGTCTTCCAGCCTCTATCTTCTGTATTCTGGGGTCTCTGTCTAGTGTTTGCCAGCAGCTAAACCCAACTAGAAGCCTCTAAAGTGAAGAACAAGATGTAAAGAACAGATTTGCAAATGTGGAATATTTGGTTCACACCATTTTCTCATCAATGAGGATGATTTTAGCTGTTCATACACCTGAATAAGACCAAAAAAGCTACTTTGTTAAGGACCAAATGATAATAAAGGAAGACTTATATCTTTGTACAAACAGTTGTTGTTGTTGGTGGTGGTGGTGGTGGTGGTGGTGGTAGTGATTTTGTGTGTACGGTTCAGCAGTTAAGGGTACTGGTTTCTTGCTGAGGACCAGGGTTCAATTCACAGCACACACAAGGCAATGCATAATTGACTATAATTCCAGTCTCAGGGAACTGCTTATGGCTTTTAAGAATACTGCATTCATGTAGTGCTCAGCCACATAGGCAAGCAAAGCATCTATACATAAAATAATTTAAAAAATAGTGACAGAGATAACGAGAGAGTGTAAGCGCAAGGGTGAGTGAGAATGAGATACATAGCAAGATAAAGCCTTCTCTGCCACTATGAAAGAAATTTCTGGAAGAGATCCAAGAAGCTCCTGGCTGGCATTTTGAGGTGGAAACTTGGTCCTGGGGTTTAGATATAGAGGAAACACTAGGATCCAGGCACAAGAGAAGAGACAGTGGTGGGGAAAGGTGAGCTGGAGTGATGAGTTTACATTGCTCAGGCTATCCTCAGTAATCCTACCTCTGCCTCCTGAGTACTGAGATTATAGGAATGAATGACTCAGCAGTTTACTTTTGATAGTGTATTTCACTTCCATGAAAGCTACTTTTGAAGGTTCCTTTTGTGCCACTGAATGTTTTCCACAAAAATCTGCCAATGGTTGTTCCATTGCCATGATGTTTTGATCATGTCTTGTGGGTAGTGCATCAATATTTGAAAAGCATCACTCAGCTAAGTTATTTTCCAAATTTTTAATCATTTCATTACAAGAGATACTTAAAAAAACTGAACTAACAAACAAACAAACAAATAAATACAGAGTAGATTGGTTACAGTCATCACTGACCTCATCAAAGACAATTTCAATACTGAAAAGCTCTTATGCTGATGGTGGGGAACATGTATTTTCCAAAATCTGATTTTATTTTTATACAAAAGCAAAAGTAGTAGCATGGGCCACACGTTTGTTAATTGTTTTCCCTAAAGTGACAGACTAAGTTTGTTTATTTTTGAGACAAGTTCTACAAAACCCAAAAATATAAAGGGCTAAAGCTCATCAATTGGACCTTCAAGAAGGAATGATGCTCCAACAAAGAAGTGGCTCTTGCAGTTCAAGGACGGTGGTTCCCTGAGATGAGATAGACTTTCTGTTTGCAGTAGGAATGTCACATGTACTTCCTAGCTAGTCACATAGCATATAAAAAATATGTATACTTAAGGGCTGAAATTTCATAAAATTATTTCCACTGGTACATAAAAGACATTCATAAATAAAAATAGCTTAAAAACTATGTGTGTGTGGCAAAATGAAGGAGGAGGAGGAGTAGTTGTAGTGTAGTAGTAGTAATAGTAGTAGTAGTAGTAGTAGTTGTTGTTGTAGTAGTAATAGTGGTGGTAGTGGTGGTGGTAAAAGAAGGAGGAGGGAGAGGAGAAAGACTTAATATATAATTTGTGGCATGTTGACAACCTTAGCTATCATTTTTGAAAACCCATGAAGCAAAAAGAACAAACATTGCCATATGATGGTTAAAATACTTTTACCTTATGGATCTCTAAAACTGACACAAGGAAGCTCAGATGCATAGGAGCCACACAGAGAAGCCTTGAGTTAGAGAGTGAAGAGTTGATGGGACAGAGGGCTGTGAAGGCAGGACTCTCAGGGCTGTCTCTAGCCTCTTACCCTTCCCTATGACTAAGCCTTTTCTAAACCTTGGGGGTTCGGTTGTCATAGGTAAGGATGTGGGAGTACCACGATGGAGCCATTGCCTTCTGGAGCTTGTTGAAATTTGGGGACTCCATCCTAGGGAACAGTAGGGCTTGAAAATGAAGCAGATTGCTTAATGTTAAAATTCAAATTCCCAGGGCTATTGAATGGACTGTCATTTCCTGAAAACCTTCCAGGTGACTGGCTGTAGGTATGCTAGGTAGCTCTAGGCTCTGGCATTGTTTGCGTGCTTCAGGGCAGTCTCCAGGAGGGTTTAAAGTTCAAACTGATCCCTGCTGAGTGACTTCATATGGGTAGGAAATTCACAAACTTGAAGCAGAAGTAGGTATTGATTTTTGAGGCTCTAGGTTTGGTTGTATTTAAATTTAAAATTCCATGCACCCATTACTTGTTTTAAAAAGCAGAATCCTCCTACATACAACTTGAACAGATTTTTAAGTCTATTGACGCAGGGTTCTCACCTCCAAACTTGTTTGGTCTACTTTTTTCCTGCCTCATTCAGAAACTCCTGACACCTTCCTCTTCTACCCCCATGTCACCCCACTTCCCTCTTTGGAAGTGGCTAATTCAGAGCCTCCAGAAAGCTATCCTATTGTCACGGTCCTAGTCCCAGAAACTTTGCTCAAAGTTGCTCCTACTTCTTTTGGTACTGGTTCAAGTTTGGACCCTAGAGTTTGCTGGGTGTTATACCGAGGACCCTCTCTTTGCTGCTCTGTTTCTAGATCTTGCAGAAGTCCCCATTTTCCCCTACCCTCTCCTTTAATACCATCAAGCTCATTGATAATGTTCACCAATACATAACTTGTCCCTTCTCTCTATCTCTGTCACTATGTCCACCAACCTGATCCAAGCTGCCTATGCCTCCTGATCTTCTACAGCAGGCCCTCTTTCTGGGCTCCCTTCAGCACGCACCTGCCTAAATATAAGTTGTATGAAGTTGTATGGTCACGTATAGTGACCAACACTCTCTACAGGGCATGGCACAATGCCTGCTTGAGGGGATCTACTCATTACTTACTTTTCAGTGAATGGCTGGATAAAGTAAGTGAAGAAATGTTTGCCTTTGTGAAGCTGAAGTTATTGTGGTTTATTAAGTAATGAGTTCATGACTTCAGAATATCACTGTGAAAGGGGCCACATAGAGCTGTACCTATGTGGGTCACAGAAGCCTGTGCTCTGCCTACTGTGACTATCCTACTTCACACTGGGAGATATATATGCTATCCATTTTTAACCAAGTGCATTTTTTATATTTTAAATTGACAAAATAATTGTTATATTTATGGGTACAGTATAGTAATCTGATACATGCATACAATTTTATAATCAAATGAGGATAATTAGCATTCCCGTTTTCTTAAACATGTTATTTTTTTACTGTTGAGAGCTTTCAGTCTCTTCTTATAGTTCTTTATAAAATATGTAATAAATTATTGTAAATTACAGTCATCCTACTGTGCCGTAGAGCATTAGAGTTTCTATTTTGGTGCTGTTATTCCACCTCCTTCCACCTCACTCCTCTCCCCTTCCTTCCCAGCCTCTAGTCATCACTGCTTGCTCTGGTTTGAACACAGCTTGTCTGTTCTCCAACTCTTGTTGAAGATCAGTCCCCACTGTGAGTTATTAATAGGATAGAAATTCTTAGGTGATTGCTTGGATTAAAAAATGGCTATGTTAATGCACAGGGGTGTCTGTACACAAAGGAGTGAGTGTGTGTGTGTGTGTGTGTGTGTACTTGCACACTCATTCCTGTGCTCCTAAGGAGCAGGAGGGAGCATGGGGCTCTGTGTGGGTGGCAGGCAAAACCAGTGGAGCGCTTATGTTTCTGATAGTAGGGGCTGGAGCTAGTAGTGTCTGCTCACTCTGCACTTGACTCTTCTTCATCTCTGCCAATTCTGTGTGCCATTATTTCATGAATCATGAGCTACAGAATAAAAGAAGACACAGATTCTGTCTTCTGTCCAGTGACTTCTCCTGACCCTCATTCCGCATACACCCTGACAGCCTGTTTACTGTGCTATCCTAGCCTGCCCATCTTTGAAGCCCAACAGAAAGACTGTCCCCACTTGGCATTAGAAAATCCTGGCCTAGTGACAATGTAGTCCTCTTTCCAGAATCTCCCCTCCCACCCCATTGCCACTTTGCTTTGGCAGGTGTGAAATATTAATTGCCTCACTGGGGACTGGGCTTTTTCTGTCTGTCTTGTCTGACCAGAATATCATTCTCTTTTGCAAATATAATTACTGGGATGGGAGGAACATGGGGGTGCTGCTGGGTGGGAGGGGGTGCCAGGCATGAGAGGACTATTGAGAGGGGGCTGTGGCATTTTTTTTTCTTAATCTCCTCTCGCCTGTCTGTTAATTAGGAGCTGTGCTTTGCTACATGCTGTGATATTTTGGTTAATTATGAAAGAGAAAAGGACAAATTTGTCACTTCTTTTGTTTTTGTTCCTCTAGTCTTACAGTGACAGTGGTGTGAAAACTGATGGGCTGCTCAGGCAAAAGCACCAGATGCTGTCACCCAAGAGGGGAAGGGATGAGGGCTGGGAGGGTCCACTAGGCCTACTGGTGTCTCTGGACTGTCTGGGACAGGTTCATGGGCTCAACTGGAAACTCTTACTCTTGACTGTGTATGTAACAGGGTTACCAAAGAGGAACCCAGGTACTTAACAGCAACAGAAATGGTACTCAGCCTGCTGTGTACACTGCCCTTTCTACCTTGATGTCCAGGTTAGGGGCTGGCTTTCAAGTAATACTCATGCCAAGGAAATTGATCTTGATATTAGCAGTCCAGCAAACAGGAAGCTGTGAGCCCTCCTGCTTTTCCAAGGAAGTAGGGCCATGTTCACTGAACCAAGTATGTATAGTGTAGCGTTCTTTGAGACTGGCAAGAGGCATTGAACTCACAACCTAAGTGATGTAACAGGATGAGTCATTCTCCCCCTACCAGTGAGCACTAAGGTTTATTTCATATCCCAAGTTGTATATTACACCCCACTATCATTGGATTAAAAGTCCCAAGCTTTAGGCTCAGAATTTTACTAGATTTCTGCTGTGTGGTTAATTCTATGTGTTAGTTGGACCAGTTTATGGTATATGACTGTTCAGTCAAATACCAGTCTAAATGTTATTAGTAGGATATTTTCCAGATTTGATTAGTTTTTATCGAATGTAGACTTTGAGAAAAACAGATGTCCCCCATGGGTGGGTTCAACTCAATCAGTTGAAGGCATTAAGAGCACAGATCATGGATTCCTGAAGAAGGAATTCTGCTTTAAAACTTACAATTACAGAAATCCTGCCTCACACTCTTACTCGTTCCTACATATGCATGGACCAATTTCTTAAAATTAATGTCTGTCTGTCATCTTTCTGTATCTGACTCCTATTTATTCTGTTTCTTTGGTGAACTCTGACTAACACAGACTCTGGTGTAGCTTTCATTCCCTAGTGTGATCTTGTCTTTTTGTTTCCTGTCTTCAATATTAGAAAGTAAGGATAAAAGCTGACCTGGGCCCTGTGACCTGCAGCCTATGCTGTGCAGAACCCTAACAGGGTTGGTCCATGAGTCTTTAATACATATTTGCTGCATATTGAACAAATCCATTTGGGAAACAAGAAAGACTTCTATCCCTGAATCAACACAGACACTTCCTGACTTATAAAGAACTTGCATTCCAAAAATTCATCTGAGTTAGTTGTCTGGATCTTTTCCCCATAATAGCAAGGATATCAGTGCTGGCAAGGATCCTGGGCTAGCTGCCAGAAACCTATTTAACCACAGTATAGATTAAGTACTATGTACTTGCCATGAAAAATAGAAAACAACACTCTTGCAGGGCTAGTAATTATGGAAGAAATATGATAGTATTTGATAAAAATAGGTAAAAAAAATATTTTGAATGTTAGAGTTTGAGAAAATGGTTAGAAAAGGATGAACAAATGAGATCAGTAGAAAATCTGAACAGGGCTCCTAAGCATTTTCAAGGGTCCTGGAAGTCAGTGGCATGGAGTCTATTCTCACAGCTCATTGTTTTGCCTCCCTTCCCACATTGCTATTTGAAACCAACTCTTACTGATCCCAATGAAGGTTACTGCTTTATTCAAATATTTAATAGAAATAAGTAAAGGAGTCATGGTGTTTGGGCAAAAGTTAGAGCAAAGTAAAGAACCATACAGCATGTCTGTTTGGGTTGGTTGAGAGTGAACTTGATTGAGCTACAAAGGATGGCAGTAGATGTCAACACTAAGAGTTGTGGAGGGACTTGGAAAAGACGATGGATCACCAGTTCTTTAGGTTAGAACCTAGTAGTGCTGCTGTTATGTATAGCTGGGGAATGGAGGGGCAGCCTTTGCAGGTGAGAGCACCAAGTGAACTTTTCCAATTGGAGACTGATCCTGCAAAAACTTCTCTAGTTCTAGGGATCCAAATGAGTATTGTGACTAGCACAGCTATGATGCAACAGAAGAGTGGATGGCAGGAAATTTTTAAGGTGGGCCTGGATTCTTGTTGAATCCCAGGAAGGCAGAGTGACTCCTCACTAAAAGGTAGGTCTGAGCCAAGTCCATGAAGAGAGGAGAGCTGTTGTATTTGAGACAAAAGAAATAAGTCCATGGAATTGACTGGTGAGGTGGGATGTTTTAGATATAGATGCTAGTATGGGGAGGTTTTGTTATTCTGAGTTTTCTGGTTTTTGTTTGGTTGGTTTTAATGAGGAAAAACAGGATAGTGAGTTTTGTTTTTTGTTTTTTGTTTTATTTAGAAAACAAAATGTCAGCTTACCTTTCAGAATGCCACAATTTGGAATTTGAATGATTCCCCAAGGCCTGTGTTTAAAGGCCTGATCTTCATGGCTTAGTGTAGGTTCATCAGAAATCCTTTCATGACCTGAGTGAGGTGATAGAATTTTTTGGAAGTAGCCTCCCTACCCTGTCTCAGCAGGAAGCTGTTATATGAATATGACTCTTGGGGCAGTGAGCCATTCCAGCACCTGAGAGTAGAACAGCCCAATTCCAGAAGAGTCTAGAATCTCTGCCTACACATATCCTTTTATTTATATACAATGCAAAAGGCTGTGCATGTGGATAAGGTAGCAGCCTGTGGGCATGCATGTAGCATTCAGAGAAAGATGCTCTGTGACTCTTTAACTTATTTTTTAAGATAAGTCTTTCACAAAACCTGAACTAGGCTGGCTAGCTAGAGAATTCTCAAAATCTACCTGTCTCTATCTCCCAGTGCTAAGGACACATGCATTCATAGATATACCCAGTTCTTACATGGGTGCTGAGAATATGACCTCTAGTCTTGCTTTCACAGAAAGTACTCTTACCCAGTGAGCCAGTTCTCCAGCTCTAAAAGACTTTGTTCTCTAGAAAACTACAGATAATACTACCAAATACTATTTTCCTCAACATTCTTATTTTGTTTTGTTGTTTTGCCAAAATGCAATATATATATTATTAGCTCATGGAAGAGAAGTAAAATGAAACAGCATGAATAGTGATAATTTACATTCCTAATCTTTTATTTTATTTTGTTATTTTACATCTTGACTACAGTTTCCCCTCCTCCCCATCTCCCAGTTCCCCTGTTCCTTTTCCCCCTCCCTATCCATTCCTCCTCCTTTTCTTTTCAGAAAAGGGCAGTGTAGATGGATATTAACCAGCTATTACATATCATGTTGCAATAAGACTAGGCACCCCCTCTTCTATTAAGGTTAGACAAGGCAACCCAGTGGGGGGAAAGGGTACCAAAAGAAGGAAACAGAGTTAAGGACAGCTTCTGATCCCACTGTTAGGAATCCCACAAGAAGATCAAGCTACACAACTGTAACATAGGTGCTGAGAGCCTAGGTCAGTCCTGTGCAGGCTCTCTGGTTGGTAATTCAGTCTCTGTGAGCCGCTATGGGCTCAGGTTGATTGATTCTATGGGTTTTCTTGTCCTTGACTCCTCTGGCTCCTATAATCCTTCCTTCTTCTCTTCCATAGGATTCCCCAAGCTCTGCTGAATGCTTGTCTGTAGATCTCTGCATCTGTGTCTACCAGTTTTGCTAGATGCCAATCTATGAGTGTAGGAGACTATCACTAAGAATCATTTCATTGACTACTTTTTTTTTTCCATTCATGTTTTGCTCTACCATAGGTCTCTGGGCTTATTTAGTCTCTGGCTCCTGGCCCTCTGGGCAGTGTCAAGGGTGGCCTCCTTCTCATGGTATACATCTCACTCCCAGACTAGTCATTGGTTGGCCTCTCCCACAATTTCTGTCCCACCTTTTCCTGAACACATCTCATAGGCAAGACAAATTATAGGCTGAAGGTTTTGTGTCTGTGTTGGTGTCCCAATCCTTTGCTGGAAGTCAGGCCCCATATCCCCAATTGCTAGGAGTCTTAGCACCCTCATCAATTCCTAGTAGTTTCCATTTCCCTAGGATTCTTGCTTATCCCAGAGATGCTCTCCCTATTCCAGTTGTCTCTCCCAGTATCCTCTTCCTCCATTCTCTCCACAGCTGATCTTTCCTGTTTCTAACCCCATCCCTACTACCTACCCCAATCCAGTTCCCTCTCCCCATCCACCTGTAATGTCTGTTCTACTCCCCCCTTCTCAGTGAGATTCACATGTCCTATAGCATGGTTATCCTTTGCTTTGTGGCTAACATCCATTTATAAATGAATACATACTATGTTTGTCCTTCTGGGTCTGGGTTATCTCACTCAGGATGATCTTTTCTACTTTTGTCAATTTTCTGGCAAATATCATGATGCCATTGCTTTTAATAGCTGAATAATACTCCATGTGTAAATAGACTACATTTTCTTTGTCCATTCTTCAGTTGTGGGACATCTAGGTTATTTCCAGTTTCTGGCTATTACAAATAAAGCTGCTACAAACATAGCTGAACAAATGTCCTTGTGGTATAATGGAGCATATTTTAGGTATGTGCCTAGGAGTGGTATAGCTGGGTCTTGAGATAGGTTGACTCCCAGTTTTCTGAGAAATCACTGTATTTATTTCCAAAATGGCTGTATAACACTTTGCACTCCCACCAGCAATGGAGGATTGTTCTCCTTGCTCCACATCTTCACCAGCATGAGCTGTCACTTGTGTCTTTGATCTTAGTCATTCTGACAGATGTAAGATAGAATCTCAGAATCATTTTGATTTGTATTTCCTTGATGGGTAAGGGCGTTAAACATTTTTTTTTTTTAAGTGCTTCTCAGACATTAGAGATTCCTCTATTGAGAATTCTCTGCTTAGGTCTGTACCCCATTTTAAAAACTGGATTATTTTGTTTCTTGATGTCTAGTTTCTTGAGTTCTTTATATATTTTGAATATTAGTCCTCTGTTGGATGTAGAGTTGGTGCAGATCTTTTCCCATTCTGTAGGCTACAGTTTTGTTCTGTTGATGGTGTCCTTTGCCTTACAGAAGCTTTTCAGCTTTATGCTGTTAGAAGCAATTCACTAAGTCCAGGCTGTGGATTGCTGTCTATATGCAAGAGAGGGCAGGCACAAGATAAGGTGAGTGACTGTGATTGGACAGTGGAAAAGGGAGGCGGACTGAGAATTTTAGAGTACAGAGAGACAGAGGCAGGAGAAGAAGGGAAGGAGAGGAAGAGATAAGATGGAACCTATAGGAGAGGAAGAGGAGCCAGAACCACACAGTCCTGGGAGCCATAAGTATTGGGGATTTCTTAGAAAGATAATTAAATATTAAGTGGGGTGCGTTTGCCTCTTCTAGCTGTGTAGCTTGTGTTTATTTCAATTCAGTTTTGAGTTCACTGTGCAGGTGTTTTGTGGGTTGAGAATTAACTGATATAAATCTGACTGATAGCATAGGATGGTGCCTGTTTTTTAATATTTCCCGCAACACCAGGCCCCACTCAAGTAAATGGAGATCTGGTGTCTCTCCTAGAAGAAACAGTAGTAAAGAACTTGTGAGGCTATGGTAGAGCCTTGACATAATTAATAATTATTAGAAAGATGATTGAGACCATCCTGAAATGCCATTTTGATGTCTTGGGTATTGAGTAGTTTTATTTCACTGTAACAACAGAGATAGGATGTAGGAGGGAAGCAGAAAACATTGTGGGTATCTTGAATGAGTGGTTTGTGAGAGTCAGAGAGGTTAATCTTTTTTCTACAGTGAGTCACCCACTTCTGTTGCCAGAGTGGGTCTGAAACTGAATGGAAAGTCTGATAAGCATATGGAGAGAAAGCTGTGACAGTAGCAGGAGAGGTGAAATGTAGGTACAAGAGGAGACAGGGTTTTTTTTTCTGCAGAGCCAGGATCAGGAAATCAGATAGCTATGAGGACTCAGTTTGTTTTGTTTCATGGCCCTATCTGCAACAGAAGAATGACAGAGAAGTTATTTCTCTTCAGAGGAGCTCTTCTCTTGAGTTGCAATGGGGGTTCATTTCCAAGCCTACACAGAGGCTATTGCAATTTTGGCTACAGGGATGCACACCAGCACAGTCCAATTTCCTGGCACAGTGATGTTGGTTTATTCTCAGTCTTGTCCTCCTCCCTCCTCCCCAGATTTATTAGTCTATCATCAGCTGGGTTTGCTTTTGTTCTGTGTATGTCAATAGCAGCTGCAGACTGAGATAGGAAGCTAACATCTCAGCTTTGGAACCATTGAAGATTGCATCTCCTATTTTCTTTCTCCTTATATTCCAACTTTCAGCATAGTTTTCTGAACTAGGAGTGCCCCATTTCTGTATAGGCATATATGTGGATCACACAGGTGATCTGGGCTGGTTAGTAACTGTCAGAAGCTATCTAGGAAAGGACAGGGTTAGGGTTTTACTTCTATGAACAAACAAACCATGACCAAGGCAACTCTTATAAGGACAACATCTAATTGGGGCTGGCTTACAGGTTCAGAGGTTCAGCCCATTATTATCAAGGCAGGAGCATGGCAGCATCAGCCAGGCATGGCGCAGGAGGAACTGAGAGTTCTACATCTTCATCTGAAAGCTTCTAGGAGAAGACTGGCTCCCATGTGGCTAGGAGAAGGGTCTCATTGCCCACCTTTACAGTGACACACTCCTTCCAACCCTACTCCAACAAGGCCACAACTCCTGATAGTGCTCTCCCTGTGCCAAGCATATTCTAACCACCACAGCATGCAAGTAACTTTTCTGGAGATGGCCCACCATTTTGCATGGCCTGCAATGGGTGAGCTCTAAGAATGAATCCTTACAGACTTCATCCCAGGATTGCTTCTTGCTGCTAATATGCCTTTTCTGTCATTATTACATAGCCTAATGATTGGGCAAATCCCCTGCAGATCAACATGAAGATGAATGTTCATGAATTAATGCTGTTTAGGTGAATCAACAACTTTATAGAATTCCTGATTTGATTAAAATAATTTTAGGAAGAAAATTTTAGGAGATGGTTTTAGTTGTTTTGCCAGAAAGATATAATAAAGTTAGAATCAAGAATAGAATGTGCCTTCTCCTCATAGAACAGTAAGTAAAGGCTGCACAATAAGAAATACAGGAAGCTGATCCTGTGCCAACTGTGCTCCATACCCAAATACCGCCAGGAGAGAGCTGGTCTCCCAGGGGTTCAGACACCCCTGTGAGCACGTGTAAGACCACCACCTCTGCTCAAATTCCTGGCCCAAGAGAGCCCTGCCCAGAGCCACCAGGTCACAGGAACCAAGGAACAGCTGGGGACAGGATCCTTCCAGTGTCTATGTGCACCCCAGAGCTGACCATGTGCCACAGCTCTACATACCCAAATTCCTCCAGGAGAGAACTGGTCTCCCAGGAGTACTGACACCTAGGCTTTCAGGAGGGAAAGAGACAGCAGTCAGAGACAGTTAGAGACAGTCAGGACAGTCAGAGACAGCAAGACCAGCTAACACCAGAGATAACCAGATGGCAAAAGGCAAGGGCAAAAACATAAGCAACAGAAACCAAGGTTACTTGGCATCATCAGAACCCACCACAGTGAGCCCTGGATACCCCAACACACCAGAAAAGCAAGACCCTGATTTAAAATAAGATTGCATGATGCTGATAGAGGTCTTCAGAAAGGACATAAATAACTCCCTTAAAGAAATATAGGAGAATACAGGTAAATAGCTAGAAGCCCTTAAAGAGGAAACACAAATATCCCTTAAAGAATTACAGGAAAACACAACCAAACAGGTGAAGGAATTGAACAAAACCATCCAGGATCTAAAAATGGAAATAGAAACAATAAAGAAATCACAAAGGGAGACAACCCTGAAGATAGAAAACCCAGGAAAGAGATCAGGAGTTAGAGATGCAAGCATCACCATCAGAATACAAGAGATAGAAGAGAGAATCTCAGGAGCAGATGATACCATAGAAAACATTGACACAACAGTCAAAGAAAATTCAAAACATAAAAATCTCCTAACCCAAAACATCCAGGAAATCCAGGACACAATGAGAAGACCAAACCTAAGGATAATAGGTATAGAAGAGAGTGAAGATTCTCTAACTTAAAGGGCCAGTAAATATCTTCAACAAAATTATAGAAGAAAACTTCCCTAACCTAAAGAAAGAGATGCCCATAAACATATAAGAGGCCTACAAAACTCCAAATAGATTGGATCAGAAAAGAAATTCCTCCCATCACATAGTAGTCAAAACACCAAATGCACAATTCAAAGAAAGAATATTAAAAGCAGTAAGGGGAAAAGGTCAAGTAAAATATAAAGACAGACCTATCAGAATTACACCAGACTTCTCACCAGACACTATGAAAGCTAGAAGGTCCTGAACAGATCTCATTCATATCCTAAGAGAACACAAATGCCAGCCCAGGCTATTATACCCAGCAAATCTCTCAATTACCATAGATGGAGAAACCAAGATATTCCACAACAAAACCAAATTTACACAATATCTTTCCACAAATCCAGCCCTACAAAAGATAATAGATGGAAAATGTCAACACAAGGAGGGAAACTACACCATAGAAAAAGCAAGTAAGTAAGTAATCTTCTTTCAACAAACCCAAAAGAAGGTAGTCACAAAAACATAAAAATAACATCAAAAATAACAGGAAGCAACAATCATTACTCCTTAATAACATCAATGGACTCAATTCTCTAATAAAACAATATAGACTAATAGACTGGATACATTTGTGGCTCCAGGTAGAGAGCACAACAGATAGATGGTATAACAGGATGGCTGCTCTAGGCAGACAGCTTAACAAGTAAAAACTACCTGCTTCCTATAGGCAGATATTAGAGAAAGTTTGATTTAATTGCTTTAAAGATGATATAAAGATATATTGCTCTAATAAGTCTTACAGGATACTCATATTCTTTCTAATGTGTGCTCCACAGGAATTTTGGGTTAAAATCCTGGTTTTACAAGCTGCCTGCTTGTAAACATGTATAGATAGAAGTGTGAATCAATTGTTTTAAAGATGGTATAATAAGGTCTGCAGGATAACTAACTCATATTCTTTGAACGCAGGCTCCACAAGAATTTTGGGTGGATTATACTGACATGACAGATTAGGAAAAAGACCTGAGAATAGGTTTTTACAATAAGCAAAAGGTTTTTTAGGATAGCAGGGAGATTGTGTAAAAACAATTGCTGTAGGGAAGAGTTGAAGTCCTGAAGGATAACTCATATTCTTTGAACGTGGACTCCATGGGAATTTTGGGTTAATTTCCTGGCATAGCAAAATAGAAAAAGCCTAAGAGTATGCACATACTGTATTTCTGTTTACTTCATTCGTTTTATATTGTCTTAATTTTCAAAATGGGTGTGATTTTGAGTTTTATGGTTATATTATTCCTCTAGGAGAGAGGCCAAGATAAAGTTTTTTCTGATTACTGGCCCAAGGATATGCTGATTTGAGAAAAAGGTTTTGTCTTTGTATCTTTAGGTTAGGTGGTTAGTATCTATACACCTTCCAGAGTTATATGAATCAGATATGACAAAGGGAGACCCCCAGAGGACTAGATTCCAGACAATCAAACAAAAAAGCTATCTTGATGATACTAAAACTTTGTTTTGAGATTTGTATATTACAGAATATACAGCCTTGGTGAGTCTCATTGTCAGACATGCTGAACTGACCTGCTTTGAACTCCTAATCTCTTTGACTTTCAGCCAGATCCAGTCGGGACAGAGACATCAGAGATTAAAACAAACATTGGTGTGGCCTTCTTAAGGCTAACCAACTCCCCCATTTTCCCTACCCTCTCCTCTTCAGAGATATTTCAATGCCCATATTTTGCTTGAAGAAGTTATGAAGAGTCGTCACCCCAGTTCTCTGGACTTGGGCGTCTAGAGATGGTTATTCTAGTTGTCTTTCTGGGGAATGGTGAAATGGTCATAATTGGAACAGGGAGGAAATAGCTAGAATTGATTGTGTAATCATAATCTCATTTGGTAGAAATCTTTACAATAGTTACTACGTTGAAGTCATAATTTCTTATTTTGGTACAGAATTTATTTTTATACAGAATCAAAGTTATCATTGGAATGAATTTCTTCTATTGATAGAAAAAATTTAGAAGTACAAAGCTTGGACTTAGTCCTTCTATAATGTCATCAGAAACTGATCTGAGATTTTTAAGCCTGTGAGTTAAGGGCCTAATAGCAAATTCATGGTTCTGAGTTTATTGTTAGGGTGTTGTCAGATAATTTAATTACAAATAGCTGAGAGTAGTTAACGGACAACTTACATAGATAATTGGTTTTCAAAAAGTCAGAAATCCACAGAATGTGAAATTTAATGTTATTTATTCTTTTGTTGTTGAGACATATCTTCTCCTAGAAGCTCCAATTTTGTGGATACAAAGAAGAAATTGAGAGAGGACACAAGTTACAGGTTAGGACAGCTTAGGTTTGCTGAGACAGAATAAGCTAGTCCTTAATAATTCCTGTTTTTCAAAGGTCTGTCAGATGATCCTGGACCAGAAAGCTGAAGACTGATGCTCCAACTTCCCGACTGACTGGAGCTGTATGGGTAGGCAGTTGTCTCTACAACTTGTCTCAGCTTTGGGAGCTGAGTTAGGCTTCCTATATTTTCAGATAATGTTTCTCATTCTCAGATTTCTGATGGGGTTGAAAGACTACTTATAGTCTCATAGCCAACCCAAGCTATTTAACATTGAGAAGATATATTTGAGAAGATAGGTCTCAGATAGTGTACAAGCTAAACCAGGACATAACATATGGATTTATAAGTCTTCTAGGTTAGGATAGATGACAGAGTTTTCTATTTAATTGTCAAAGATGATGGACTGGATGTTAGGTATATCTTATACTTTATAAATTACAAAATGGTAAAAAAAAAAAAAAGCTATGGGTTTTTAAAGTGTATTATCTTTGACCATGTAAAATAATTACTTGCAAGTAAAAAAAGAAAGGAAGAAAGAAAGATAGAAAGATAATGAGCTTTCATAAATTGCTCTAAGAAGAGAATTAGGCTTAAGACAAATTTGTGATCAAGAGAAAACATTCATTCTAGGTCAGGCCTAAGGATGAAGCCACAGGTATGCACTATGATAAAGCAAGACCACTGAAATTGTTGCCTTGAACTTATAATGAGCTTACAGAATGAAACGCTGCTTTGAACTTACTATTAACATCCTTCTGTAATTCCCCTTTTGTGTAACATTTTATCTATGATAATTGTCTAAAGAACTTTTGTCTAAGAAGATATAAAAAGGCTGGAGAGAAGAAATAAAGTGGAGGTCTCTTGGGGTTCTCTGACCCATCCATCCAAATGTATTTGAGTGGCCTGGGGGGGCCAAATGTATATATGTATATGTATTTTTGTCTATATGTATGTATATACATACATATGTGTATGTATGTAAGTATGCATGAACACTTGTGGAGTTGATGAGACAGGTGGTCTGGCATGACCAGAGTGTGTATGTGTGTGAGTATGTGTATGTCTGTGCATATTATCTGTGTAAATGATTTTCTTTCCTTTTCTTTTCTCTCTGGTTCATGAAAAGTTAACAAGTTCCAAACCTCTCTCCTGGCCAGGGAGAGGTCCTTGAGTCAAAGAGAAAAGATCTCTAGCAATTAAGCCTTTTTTCTTCTTAATCCCCTGTTGCTGCCAGCAGGAATTAATTACAAAAGGCCAACATATTTTTTGGTTTGAGCATATCAAATAGTTATAAACAGAAGGATTGCCAAAGAGAAAAAAGCTTTGGCCACGATCGCTGACTCCATACCCCATTACTGCCTTCCTCAGAGAACTGGTGCCATGGCTGGCCTGCAGCAAGTAAAAGTGAAATGTGTGTGTGTGTGTGTGTGTGTGTGTGTGTGTGTGTGTGTACGTGTACACATTCATCTGTGCTGTGGATTGTATGTTTATTATCTTCTTCAATATTTTCAGACTCTGATTTATTAGATAACATTGATCTGACCAGACTTCAGCTTACCTCTTCCAAAAAAACCTTTCTGGGTTAACTTTATATCAACCTAATTTGAATTTAGCTGAAAACAACCTGTGGCTCTGTGATACACTCTACATCTGACTGAGTTGTTTAAATGTGAGCATTCGGTCTCCTCACCCAGATCATAAGTTTGCTGAGGAGCTGCCCTCATTCCAAGGTCTGTACTACTGATAAGAAGACTAGATAGAGGTTAGAAATGTACAGTGAGCTTTTCTTCCAGTTACATGACTCCCATTAGCTCTGTATGACATGAGAAGGATTGAAGATTGCGTCCAATTTCTAAGAATCTATTGTGTTCTTATCCATCTTCCCACCTCCAAGCACATGTTCTAGAATTAAAGATGCATAGAAAGATAGGCTTCATGTGCCCAGGCCTCCACTTACCGAAGTTAAATTATCAGGAAGCAAAATAGTTCTTCTTAAAACCCCAGTTCTGTATAGAAAGGCCCTAATGATTCAGGAGACTAGAATCTCTGGACTGTCAATGACAGAGTAGGGTGGAGTAGGGGAAATTTTTCTACACAAGACCTTTTCTTTCTTTGTATTCCTTTCATCCTTATTTGCATTCTGTAAGGAGGTGACATATTCTAGAATATTACCTCCTTACTTCATTCCATAAATTTAATTGTTATTTCTGTGTTTCTGAGAGATAAAGTATTAAGTCAACGCTTCACATTACAGCACCATTTGTAAATGCTAATAATTATTTATGAAATTATCTCAGATTTTATAGCATGAGAGATAATAACTTAAATTGATGTATTAAACATGCACAATCATTATTTTAACAACATGAAATGCACCTCTGTAGAATAATCATTTCATAAATATGAAGAAAACATTCAGAAATGGCACCTTAATTTAAGACTTTACAGGATTCATAGCACCAAAATCCCTAACCCTTTTTCTTCAAGACAGATGGAGTTTCTTATCTGGCTGCACTGTTCTTCTTTCTTGAAGTGAAAATGAATTCTTAAATTAAAAGATATATTATCAAGGTAATTTTGGCAATGTGATGAAGCAGTGGGAGAGGAGATAAGACGCAGGATTCCTGGGACCAGAACAAACTGGGGAAACCTTATCTATACTTAGCTAACAACACACATCCCTTTGCTTCCCCCACCCCCAACCTCCAGATGTCCACGGTATAGAAACACCAGCCTCTGGGGTGCCTGCAGGGGCTGAAGAGACACATTATTTCCCTTGAATATTAAGGTTTGAAATTCTTTTAGCAAGGAATACCTCAACAAAGAAGACCCACAGTTTCTGAAATAAAAGAGAATCAAGAGGGGAGGATCAAACTTGACAAATAGAGAATAAGAGAAAAGATTCAGAAATTGCAGTCTGTTGTTTGTGTAATGCCAGTTGGCAGACACTGTCATCTGGATGGTGCCCTCTGCTGATCACTCTTATAATTTCAACAACACACATTGAGATGTTCTCAGTGGGTGTACTCATCCAGCACTGGTAGTAAAGCATTGTTTAGTACTTACACCTTTTGCTAAGACTTAAGAATGTGATATTTATTAATCATAATAAAAAGCAAAATAGTGAAAATGAGTCCCAGGCATCTTATATCAGAAGATGTGGCCCAGAATGGGTTTTCCTAGCTCAGAAGGTCTAGATTAATGATGTGTCTGTCTTCCTACCTTAAAGACCAGATTAGAAGTGGATTTTCCCACTTAAAATGAAACAAATATCTTTCACAGGTGTGCCCCTCCATTTTTGGGTTTTAGTTAATTGCAGATGTAATCAAGTTGACAACTAAGACTATCCATTACAGGAGGCTATACTAGAAGCTTGAATATTACAAATTTCTAAAACACTAAAACCTCAAGGGGCATGAGCTGAACAGATTGTTCAATTTAAGACAGAGACAGAAAAGGATGTTACAGTCAAATTTTGTCACTTTCCATGAATTGCAGCTTTTGTCTTCCATTTTCAGTCCCCATTCACTGTTTGCACTTTTTTCTAATACATTGTATAATACAGTTATTGATCATTTGCCTCTTCCCACCAGAGTGGGAGTGTCTGACAATATAGTTTTGTCTGCTTTGCACACTGTCTGTATCCTGTGGGAGAATGCCTCAGACAGTGTAGTAATTAAACAAATTGGTGTTAAATGCACAAACAAGAACTGAGGGTACAGGTACTGACAGTGCACTATCCTGATATGTAAAAGGCACCTGGCACACACAAATGGTGGGCTGTTTCCTTGAAATTACAATAAATTGAATAAAATGAGTTTTTATTTCACTGCAAGTGGCACCAGCATTAAAAATTATTGTGTAATGGGAGTCTAGCAGAACAATTATTTTCCTCAGCTAGGGCAGCATACAGCTTACTCTGTACACACTGTTTACACTCTGCCTTCTTACACACCTCATATGCCACAGATCAGTGGCCAATAAGTCTTCTAGTCTCTGTGACCCATAGCTGCTGTCTCCATAGGGACTCTCAGCTGAGCTAGTCTTCATCTGCCTAATGACTCTGCCTTCTTCCAACTGTGGCTTGGGATGATAAATCCAGACCAGTGTTGATGGCAGAGATTAAAAGAGTCCAAGACAGAGAAAGCAAGAGCTTCTGAAAGCAGGGACAGAATTTTTGAAGTGAGCTTATGGCCTTCAGTGTGGCTGAGCAGGAGTGAGTGGACAAGGGAGAGAGGAGCTCACAAGAGAACTTCTAAATGGCCATCTGGGTAGCAAAGCAAAGAATGATCTCAAGTAAAAATGGAAGTAGAGGAGTAGAGGGCAGGAAGAGTCTCATCTGAGCTGCCAGCTTGGTAAAATGCAGAAGGTTTCCCCTCATACACATAGTATTGTCACTGTTTATCATCTCCTTTGGAATAAGTTTGAACCTTGGTCTGCCTATCTCAGTGTCTTGGCCTGTTCCAATAAAATGCTACATTCTGAATGGCTGAACAGGAACTTATTCCTCTCATTCCTAGAAGCTGAAACTATAAAGTGAGTCTCCTGGTGAGCTTTTGTCTCTTGCCTGATAACCCTTCTGTCAGTACGTTTGTTTGTTTTCTTTTGTTTTTTTTTTTCCAGTATTGGAGACTGAACATAGAATCTTTTGTTTTGTTTTGTTTTCTACTTTATTTACATTTCAAATGTTTTCCCCTTTCCAGATGTCCCCTTTGGAACCTCCCTATTCCCTCTCTCCTCCCCTGCCTCAATTGGGGTATTCCCCCACCCACCTACCCACCCACTCTCCTCTTCCCTCCTTGGCATTCTCCTATACTAGGTGATCTAATACCCTCAGACCCAAGGGCCTCTTCTCCTCCTGATGTCTAACAAGACCCTCCTCTGCTGCATATGTGGCTAGCACCATGGATCACTCCATGTGTATTCTTTGGTAGGTGGATCAGTCTCCAGGAGTATCAGGGAGTCAGGCCAGTTGCCACTGTTGCTGCCTTACTGGGGATGCAAACTCTCTCAGCTCCTTCAGTCCCTTCTCCAAGTCCTCAATCTGGGACCTCACACTCTGCCCTACTGATGCTGTGAAGTGACTCTTGGGTATTTCGAACTCTTGGGCTAATAACCACTAACAGTGAGTACATACCATGTTCATTCTTTTGTGACTGTGTTAACTCTCTCAGGATGATATTTTCAAGATCCATCCATTTGTCTGCGAATTTCATGAAGTCATTGTTTTTAATTGCTGAATAGTATTCCGTTTTGTAAATGTACCACATTTTCTGTATCCATTCCTCTGTGGAGGGACATCTGGGTTGATTCCAGCTTCTGGCTATTATAATTATGGCTGCTACGAACATAGTGGAACATGTGTCTTTATTACATGTTGGAGCATCTTCTGGGTATATGCCCAGGAGTGCAATAGCTGGATCCTCAGGTAGTATTATGTTCATTTTTCTGAGGGTCCGCCAAACTGATTTCCAGAGAGGTTGTATCAACTTGCATTCCCACCAGCAATGGAGAAGTGTTCCTCTTTCGCCACATCCTCCCCAACATCTGCTGTCCCCTGAGTTTTTGATCTTAGCCATTCTGACTGGTGTGAGGTGAAATCTCAGGGTTGTTTTGATTTGCATTTCCCTGATGACTAAGGATGTTGAACATTTCTTTAGGTGCTTCTCAGCCATTCGAGTTTCCTCAGTTGAGAATTCTCTGTTTAGCTCTCTTCCCCATTCTTCTGATAGGGTTATTTGGATCTCAGGAGTCTAGCTTCTTGAGTTCTTTGTATACCTTGGATATTGGCCCTCTATCGGATGTAGGATTGGTAAAGATCTTTTCCCAATCTGTAGGTTGCCGTTTTGTCCTATTTACAGTGTCCTTTGCCTTACAGAAGCTTTGTAATTTTATGAGGTCCCATCTGTCGATTCTTGATCTTAGAGCACAAGCCATTGGTGTTCTGTTCAAGAACTTTTCCCCTGTGCCTATGTGTTCTAGACTTTTCCCCACTTTCTCTTCTATTAGATTCAGTGTATCTGATTTTATGTGGAGGTCCTAGATCCACTTGGACTTGAGCTTTGTTCAGGGAGATAGTAATGGATCAATTCCCAATCTTCTACATGTAGACCACCAGTTGAACCAGCACCATTTGTTGAAGATGCTGTCCTTTTTCCACTGTATGGTTTTAGCTCCTTTGTCAAAGATCAAGTGACCATAAGTGTGTGGGTTCAATTCTGGGTCTTCGATTCTATTCCATTGATCTACCTGCCTGTCACTGTACCAATACCATGCAGTTTTTATCACTACTGCTCTGTAGTACAGCTTCAAGTCAGGGAGACTGATTCCCCCAGAAGTCTTTTTATTGTTGAGAATAGTTTTTGCTATCCTGGGTTTTTTGTTATTGCATATGAATTTGGAGAATTGCTCTTTCTAAGTCCATGAAGAATTGATTTGGGATTTTGATGTGGATTGCATTGAATCTGTAGATTGCTTTAGGCAGAATGGCCATTTTAACTGTATTAATCCTGCCAATCCATGAGCATGGGAGATCTTTCCATCTTCTGAGGTCTTCTTCAATTTCTTTCTTCAGAGACTTGAAGTTCTTGTCATACAGATCTTTCACTTGTTCGGTTAGAGTCACACCAAGGTATTTTATATTGTTTGTGACAATTGTGAAGGGTGTTATTTCCCTAATTTCTTTCTCAGCCTGTTTATCCTTCGAGTATAGGAAGGCTACTGATTTACTTGAGTTAATTTTGTATCCAGCCACTTTGCTGAAGTTGTTTATCAGCTGTAGCAGATCTGTGGTGGAGTTTTTCGGGTCACTTAAGTATGCCATCATATCATCTGCAAATAGTGATATTTTGATTTCTTCCTTTCCAATTTGTATCCCTTTGACCTCCTTTTGTCGTCTGATTGCTTTAGCTAGCACTTCAAGTACTATATTGAATAGATAGGGAGAGAGAGGGCACCCTTGTCTAGTCCCTGATTTTAGTGGGATTGCTTCGAGTTTCTCTCCATTTAATTTGATGTTGGATACTGGTTTGCTGTATATTGCTTTTACTATGTTTAGGTATGCTCCTTGAATTTCTGATCTTTCCAAGACTTTTATCATGAAGGGATGTTGAACTTTGTCAAATGCTTTTTCAGCATCTAATGAAATGACCATGTGGTTTCTTTCTTTGAGTTTGTTTATGTAATGAATTACATTGATGGATTTCCTGGTATTGAACCATCCCTGCATCCCTGGGATGAAGCCTACTTGATCGTTTTGATGTATTCTTGGATTCGGTTTGCAGGAATTTTACTGAGTATTTTTGCATCTATATTCATAAGGGAAATTGGTCTGAAGTTTTCTTTTATTGTTGGGTCTTTGTGGGGTTTTGGTATCAGTGTAACAGTGGCCTCATAGAATGAATTGGGTAGTGTTCCTTCCATTTCTATTTCATGGAATAGCTTGAAGAGTATTGGTATTAGGTCTTCTTTGAAGGTCTGATAGAATTCTGCACTGAACCCATCTGGTCCTGGGCTTTTTTTGGTTGGGAGACTTTTAATAACTGCTTCTATTTCTTTATGGGTTATGGGACTGTTTAGATGATTTATCTGATCCTGATTTAACTTTGGTAATTGGTATCTGTCTAAAAACTTGTCCATTTCATCCAGATTTTCCAATTCTAGGCTTTTGTAGTAGGATTTGATAATATTTTTAATTTCCTCAGAGTCTGTTGTTATATCTCCATTTTCATCTCTAATTTTATTAATTTGCACACTGTCTCTGGGCCCTCTGGTTAGTCTGGCTAAGGGTTTATCTATCTTGTTGATTTTCTCAAAGAACCAGCTCCTGGTTTTGTTGATTCTTTGTATAGTTCTTTTAGTTTCCACTTGGTTGGTTTCAGCCCTTAATTTGATTATGTCCTGCCTTCTACTCCTCTTGGGTGTATTAGCTTCCTCTTGTTCTAGAACTTTCAGGTGTGCTGTTAGGCTGTTAGTATATGCTCTCTCCAGTTTCCTTTTGGAGGCATTCAGAGCTATGAGTTTTCCTCTTAGCACTGCTTTCATTGTGTCCCATAGGATTGGTTAAGTTGTACTTTCATTTTCATTAAATTCTAGAAAGTCTTTAATTTCCTTCTTTATTTCTTCCTTGTCCATGTTATCATTGAGCAGAGCATTGTTCAGCTTCCATGTGTATGTGGGCTTTGTGTTGTTGTTGTTGCCATTGAAGACCAACCTTAATCTGTAGTGATCTGATAGGAGGCATGAGATTATTTCAATCTTCTTATATCTGTTGAGGTTTGTTTTGTGACCAAGTATATGATCAATTTTGGAGAAGGTACCATGAGGTGCTGAGAAGAAGATATATTCTTTTGATGTAGGATGAAATGTTCTATAGATATCTGTTAAATCCATTTGGTTCATAGCATTTGTTAGTTTCACTGTGTCTCTGTTTAGTTTGTTTCCAAGATCTGTCCATTGTTGATAGTGGAGTGTTGAAGGCTCCCACTATTATTGTGTGAGGTACAATATGTGCTTTGAGCTTTAGTAGAGTATCTTTTATGAATGTAGGAGGTTTTGCATTCAGGGCATAGATGTTCAGAATTGCGAGTTCTTTTTGGTAGATTTTTACTTTGATGAGTATGAAGTGTCCTTCTTTATCTTTTTTGATGACTTTTGGTTGAAAGTCAATTTTATCTGATATTAGAATGGCTACTCCAGCCTGTTTCTTGGGGCCATTTGCCTGGAAAATTGTTTCCCAGCCCTTTACTCTGAGGTCGTGTTTGTCTTTAACACGGAGGTGCATTTCCTGGATGCAGCAAAATGCTGGGTCCTGTTTATGGATCCAGCCTGTCAGTCTATGTCTTTTTATTGGGGAGTTGAGACCATTGATGTTAAGAGATATTAAAGAATAGTGATTGTTGTTTCCTGTTATTTTTGATATTGTTTGTGTGGCTATCTTCTTTTGGGTTTGTTGAAAGATTACTTTCTTGCTTTTTCTTGCGTGTAGTTTCCCTCCTTGAGTTGGCGTTTTCCATATATTATTCTTTGTAGGGCTGGATTTGTGGAAACATACTGTGCAAATTTGGATTTGTTGTAGAATATTTTGGCTTCACCCTTTATGATTATTGAGAGTTTTGCTGGGTATAGCAGCCTGGGCTGGCATTTGTGTTCTTTTAGAGTCTGTATGAGATCTGCCCAGGATCTTCTAGCTTTTATAGTCTCTGGTGAGAAGTCTGGTGTAATTCTGATAGGTCCGCCTTTATATGTTACTTGCCCCTTTTCCCTTACTGCTTTTAATATTCTTTCCTTGTTTTGTGTATTTGGTGTTTTGACTATAATATGATGGGAGGAATTTCTTTTCTGGTCCAGTCTATTTGGCTTTCTGTAGGCTTCTTGTATATTTATGTTCATCTCTTTCTTCAGGTTAGGGAAATTTTCTTCTATAATTTTGTTGAAGATATTTACTGGTCCTTTAAGTTGGGAATCTTCACTCTCTTCTATACCTATTATCCTCAGGTTCTGTCTTTTCATTGCATCCTGGATATCTTGGATGTTTTGGGTTAGGAGCTTTTTGGAATTTTTGTTTTCTTTGACCGTTGTGTCCATGTTTTCTATGGTATCTTCTGCACCTGAGATTCTCTCTTCCATCTCTTGTATTCTGTTGCTGATGCTTGCATCTATGACTCCTGATTTCTTTCCTATGTTCTCTAACTCCAGGATTGTCTCCCTTTGTGATTTCTTTATTGTTTCTATTTCTGTTTTTAATTCCTGAATGGTTGTGTTCATTTGATTGATTGTGTTTTCCTGTAATTCTGCCCATTTGATTGTGTTTTCCTGTAATTCTGCCCATTTGATTGTGTTTTCCTGTAATTCTTTATGGGATTTCTGTGTGTCTTCTTTAAGGGTTTCCAGTTGTTTACCTGTGTTCTCTTGTATATCTTTAAGGGAGTTATATATTTCCTTCTTAAAGTCTTCTATCATCCTCTTGATAAGTGCTTTTAAGTCTGAGTCTTCCTTTTCTGGTGTGTTGGGATATCCAGGGCTGGCTGTGGTGGGAGAGCTGGGTTCTGATGAAGCCAAATAGTCTTGGTTTCTGTTCCTTGTGTTCTTGCCCTTGCCTTTCACCATCTGGTTATCTCTGGTGTTAGCTGGTTTTTCTCTCTCTGACTGTTTCTTGTCTTTCCTACAGGTCCAGGTGTCAGTGTTCCTTGGAGACCAGTTCTCTTTCCTGGCTGTTTCTCAGTTCCTGTGTCTGGAGCTCTCCTTTCACTGGCTTTTCCACACAAGTGGACAGGTCGCTTTCTCCCTGCGCTCGTTGGCAATGGAGGCCTGGTGGCCCAGGCAGAGATTTCCCGCCACAGGTGGAAGTCGGCAGGCTCTTACCTCCCGGCTGTTCCTCAGTCCCTGCCTGAACATATAATCTTATTCATGCTATATAAACACTCTACTACTGAGCTACCTTACCAGACCTCTTTTTAATTTATTTTGAGGCAGAATCTCACTAAGTTTCCAAGGTTGGCCTTGAACTCAATTTTCAACACAGGCAGGTCTCCCTTGATTTTGATCCTCTACCTCTGGCTTCTGAGTGGCTGGGATTATAGGCCTCCATATCCAGACCCAGCTTCTTTTCTCTGATTGTAAGAGTATTGTCCATGTTGGGGTAAGGCACTGTACTTCTGACTGCATTTAGCTTTTACTATCTCCTCATAGGTACTGACTCCCAATATATGAATTTTAGAAGAATATAAACCTTTAAGTCAGAACACTATTGCTGTAGAGTAAGTGCTGTATAAATCGAAATTCATACTTTTAAATCCTAAACCTCAATGTGGTAGAATTGGGAGATGGGGATCTGTCACTGGTATTAGGTCTTCATGGTGGACTCCAGATGAATGGGATTTCTGTCATTCTAAAAGAAGTAGAGAAAGTTTCCCCACCCATCCTCTGTGTGAGATTACATTAAACAGGAAGCTAAACCTCACAGACTCTAAATCTGCTGCCACACCTTGAGTTTAGGCTGCCAGCCTCCAGAACCATGAAAACCAAATGTGTGTTGTTGATGCCACCCAGTCTGTGGCATCATTCCACCAACCTGAGTTGCCTAAGACATCTGCCTAATTGAAGTCATTCCTTCTTACAGTTCATTCTTCATGACCCTGGGCCCAGAGCTGTTCACTGAAAGTACCTTCCTTTTAGTCTGAGCATAAATCTTTTTTACTGAAATCAGTTTTTTGTTTGTTTGTTTTCTTGCTTGTTTTAAAGGTGCAGGGCTTAGACCAATGGCATTAGTGCCATCCAGAAACCAGTAATAAACACAGCACCATGCTTCATGTCTCCTGAATCAGTATGCTGGAGCTAGGTCCCATTGCTCTGAGGCATAACAAGTCCTACAGTGAGTAAGCAGAGTTCTGGGAGAATGTCTTGAGTTGTAAGCAATCTCCTTGAGAATTGTTTATTTCTTAGCTCTGGCATCACCCTGAAGGTTAATAAAAAATGCTACCACCCCCTGAGGTTTTGATGTGAAGTCTAAAGCACAGCCTGATAATCTGAATTTCTAGTGAGTCTCCAAATGATGAAGATTCTGTGGCTAGGTCTGGAAGCACTGATAAAATGGACTCTCTTACTACTTTCCTGAAAAGTTGATTTCTGGCTGTGAAGAGCCATCATCTTCTGTCTGATGTGTACTTTTTTTCTTGACTGGACTTGACTGTTCCTTGCCCCACCTACAGCTTCATTGCCTTGGGCTATTTCTCTGCACCCCACCATGGCCATGGCAGAGGGATCCTGCTGCTTTGTAGTCAGAGCCTCCTAAATCACTGACTGTCCCTATAATCAGGCTCACTAGAGGAGGAGACCATGCTCATATCACCTAGGCTTTTGTCCTTGACCAGGCTTCATTTGTTATCTCTATTCTGTACTAAGTCTGACCTTCATCAGGGCACTGGAGACCAGACCAGACAGTTGATGTTGTGATATGTTGTCATAATTATACTTTCTGTTTCCTAGGTGCCAGGTCTTCATCAACACCTGATTTTACATACACACACACACACACACACACACACACACACACACGACACTTGTTTTATTTTTTATTATACTTTTTAGTAAGCATACAATTTAATAAGTTTCTTATGATATTTTCACATACACACATATCAGTTTACTTTGGATGCTCATTTTAATATGTACTATGGAATCTAGATGCTATAGGCAGGATGCTATAGCACCAGACACATATCAGACTTTGTGAATAACTGCCTCATGCTTCCCCAGTTTCCGAATATGACTAGCTAGGAGGCAAGTCCTTGGATTTATTGTCCATTTGAACCTCCCTCCTATTATTGCACCAACTTCTGCCATTCTCTATACCTACCTTTCATCTGCTGGCTGGACAGTCCTCAGTACCAGCCCAACTTTCACTGGCTGACCCATCCTGATAGGCATTTCTGCCTTTATTAAATCCCACCTTTGAGCCTGCCCATCCAGCTACTGTCTTTCTTCCAGGCTGGACCATGTGACAGGCCTGAGTTGTTTTGGGGGTGGTGCTGGCTTTTAGAGATGCAGAGTCACTATGTTATGTATTTTGTCATTGAAGGATGGGTTTAATTGTTGGCCAGGCTTCCAAGTCCTTAGGATAAGGGACAGGTGGTGAGTTTTTATTATGTTGTTATCAATTATAGGGATCCTTCAAAAATTGCTGGCTGAGATGAACAGAATGAACAACCCTGTGGTTTTTGTTTGGTTTGTTTAGTTTGGGGGTGGACCCCAAGCTTAGGAACCATAGTAATTAGCCCAGCTGCAGAATTGGGCAAACATATCACACAGCTGACACTGCTCCAAGGGGTTGGACTAGTATTAGAGCCACTGGCTCTGATGAGGGCTTTTGTCAGTTTAGGTCTGTGCTTGTGGGAGCAGATTCAAAGAGGCCTTGTGCTTTGACCAGCTGTTCACACTATGTTCCGTATTTTGTCCTTTGTGGCCCAAGGAACTGCTGTTACTAGGTCTAAGTATGGGAGTTTGGGAAGGAATCCTCAGATCTAGGAAGGCAGAGGAACCATTTAGGCATAGCATGGCCACTGAGTGGTATGGAGGCTCATTTGCTGAAGAGATTGGGATTGGGGTTTGGTGCTCACTGAGCATGGGAAGTGGAGGAAAAAAAGAGCATTTAAACCACATGCAAAAAAGAAGCTATGTGTAGTCTCATAGCTCTGGGAAGAGAGCATCTGCAATTTACCAAACCAACCCAAAAATTAAAAATGACTCAGCATGCTGAAGATCTGGGTAGGAGCAGATGTCAGAAAAGGGAAAGCTCTGGACCTTTGTCCAGAGGCTCTGTGTCAACCATAAAACTGACAGGGCTGGGGCTGGGGGAGTGCTCTGCCTCCTGGAGATACATGTCTAAGATTTGTCTCTGGAGTCAGATATAATGGGATACATACACACTGGGAAGTATTGCACAACTTTCATGGGGAGTCCTGAGCTTCTGGGGGAGCCTCCTTCAGGGCTCCCTTCAGGGCACCTATATTCAACAGTGGGAACAGCTAGTTCCTTCAAGAAGTTAATGTTTATGTTATTGGGGTATCCTCAATATTTTTTCTCCATTCAATGACATCTTCATGACCTGCCATCTTCCTTGTAATCTTTACTGCACTGGTTCCACTTCTGTTTCCCCATCTATAATGAACTCTGGGAATAGCAACAAGATTGCTCTACGGTAAATGAATGTCTCTTAAAGTCCCATTTGTTAAAAGCCTGACTCCCAAGGAGAAACTACTGGGAGGTAGAAGTTCCTTTGAGATGTGAGGCCTAGGGAAGACATTTATGCCACTGAAGGTGTGCTCTCTGATGATATTGTGAGGCCCTTGCTCTGCATTTTATGTATTTTGCTTCCTGAACATGCAGTAAGTAGTTTTACTCTGCTATTTTCTTTCACCATGAAATGCTGCCTTGCCACAAGCTCAAAGCAATGAGGCCAAAGACTTGAAGACCGACTCTGGACCCTTGTTCTTAATCATATGTGCCTCTGAATTCCTAACATGTCCTCAGTAGGCATTGTCTCAGGGCATAATTCTTGGAAGAAAAATCAAAGAAACAAAAGCATGTTATCAAGGGCTTGATGTACATTCCTTCTATAGACCTTCCTAGGAGTTTTGTCCCCTCCTTATCTCCAGTGCATTCTGAGAAGGTTGAGTAAGGCTTCTGGGCAGCAGAGCAGCTCAGAATAAACTCTAATTTGATGTGTGGCTACTATTCGTCATACTCCATGTTCTCACTAGACTCCCTGATTCTTAGAATTCTTTTATGAAAGTGGAAGCCTTTGCAAGGGATAAACTTTATTTTACTAATGTGATATATCATTCAAGACAGTACTATGAGAAAGTATAGACATAACAATGTTACAACCTTCTGTATGAGGTCTAATTTGTGCAATAGAAAACAATCATTGAGGAAATTGTTAAGGCCTAGGTAAAATGTTAAGGCCTAGGTAACTGTCTTAGTTAGGGTTTTACTGTTGTGAACAGACATCATGACCAAGACAACTCTAAAGCTTACAGGTTCAGAGGTTCAGCCCATTATCATCAAAGTGGGAGTATGGCAGCATCCAGGCAGGCATGGTGCAGGAGGAGCTGAGAATTCTACATCTTCATCTGAAGGCTGCTAGCAGATCCTAACCTACAGGCAGCTGGGACAAGGGTCTTAAATCCATGTCCACAGTGACACACCTACTCCAATAAGGTCATACCTCCAAATAGTGTCACTCCCTGCACCAAGTATATTCAAACCATGACAGTAACTATTATCTGGTATGCCTATTTATAAGGAAACTTTCTTATGTTTCTGAAGTTACTGGGAAACTTTCTAATGCTAAATTGATTACATATTCTGTTATGTTCAGTGCCCTTGGAAAACAATCACAGTAGAAGTCAGTAGAATAACTTGTATAGTTACCCACAATAAGCTTGGACCTGAACCAACCACCCAGCAGCACCTGCAACTGTGTATAGCTTTTATGGTATTTGCTTTTGTAAGCTGCCCCTGGGATGGACCCCAACATAAGAGAAACACCTGCACCAATATAAGAAACTATTTGGAATAGACTTCCAGTTTGAGTAGTGATTGAGTAAAGTATAAGTTCCCAAGACCTCCCTGGGAATTGACATCCAACTTGGCAGAAAGAGATATGTACATGGGTAACTGACATCCTGGTTGGCAAGTCAAGACATGAATGTTAGACAAGACAAGTCCTATCCTGGAAGACAAGTTAAGACACGCGTATTAGACAAGCCAAGTCACCTGCCACAGTTGAATACCCCAACCAATGGGAGCAAGATAAATATAGAACAAAGACATGTTTCCAAGGAAAATATGCTATCCCTAAATCCTGGTTGGTAAAATAGCTTGGCATAGCTGTTTTCAGATCTCAGGCTTAAAAGATCCTGTAGGACCTTAACTCTGGGTCACAGTTCAGTTCCTGAGCCTGAATCATATCCCTGACCAATCAGTCTTGAGTGTGGCCTTCAATAAACCATCCATAGTTGACAGAGATTGGTGTCTGAGTGGTTTTTTCACAATTCCCAGACACCAAAAGAAAGGACATGACAGTGAGATGTGGGACAAGTTAGGATCCATCAGTAATTTGATCAGAAACTCAACTTTTAGAGATGATTTGAGAATTGGGCTAGAGTAAACACACACACACACACACACACACTCACACTCCTCCTTTTATTTTGGAGACAGAGTTTTTCTGTGCAACTCTATCCTGGAACTGATTCTATAGACCAGGGTGTCCTTGAACTCAGAGATTCCTCTGAGCCTCCCAAGTACAGGGATTAAAGGTATGTGCAACCAATGCCCAGCTGCATACCTCATCCTTAATCTCTTAATCTCTTCTCCTAAGCACTTCAGTCTGTTTGTCTTCATAGCTTTACAAACGTTATATAAATGCAGACATAAATAAAAATCTTGGTTGAATACAACTTTCCCAAAAGGCAAAGTAATGGGCAAGACCATCATTACCGTACACACATACCTATTTTTTAAAAACTCAGAACATCCTCTGCTACAGTACTGTGAGAAGGAAAAGCCAGCTGCTATATGTGGACATAAGATTTGGTGAGGATAGGGAAAAAAACTGAAACTGGCTTGCTTTAGAAAAGTCAGTTTAGGATCATTCTAGACAAACAGATAAAATGGATTTATTAGAATGACTTACAGGCTGTGGTCCAGCTAATCCAACAATGGTTGGCTGTGAACAGAAAGTCCAAGAACCTAATAGTTTCTTAGTCCTCAAGGCTGGATGTCTCAGCTGGACTTCAGTATATACAGGAACTCTGAAGAAGTAAGCTCTAATGCCATTGAAAGAAAGGCAAGGGCAAGCAAAGAGCAAAAGCTTCTTTCTTCAATGTCCTTATATAGGCTTCCAGCACAAGGTGTGGCCCAGATTAAAGGCATGTCTTCCCACCTCAAGATCCATATTAAAGGTGGATCTGGACTAGAAGTGAACCTTCCTACTTCAAATAAAGCAAAAATTCCTCACAGATGCGCCCTCCAATTGTGGATTTTATTTAATTCCAGATGTAGTCACATTGGCAAATAAGAACAGCAATCACACTATTTTAATTACAACTTTTTACATTTATTTGAGTGTATATCTCCTGCAGTAGAGCAATGGAAGTTAAAGAACAGCTTCTGAGAGTATGTTCTATCCCTCTACCACATGTGTTCCAGGGATCCAACTCAGGTTTTCAGACTTGGTGGTAAGTGCTTTTACCCACTGAGCCATCTCTTAGGCCTCTACTTTACAATATTTTAAAAAGATTTTTTATATGTGTGTGTTTGCCTGCATGTACACATGTACACCACATGTGTACTTAGGTCAGAAGAGGCAACCTACTAGAACTTAAGTTACAGAAGGTTTGTGAGCTACCATGTAGCTTGGGGACCAAATTTAGGTCCCATGTAAGAGCAGAAAATACTGCTCAATGCTAAGCCATCTCTCCAGCTCCTCATTTAAATTTTAATTTTTTTAAGTAAAATTCAATTATTTTTAAAGTTAAACATTCCAATTACCACAGAATCCAAATTATTTTATATATATGTATATCTAAAATGTATATATATTCTCTGTGTGGCTCTGGCTATCTTGGAACTCACTTTGTAGCCTAGGCTGGCCTTGAAATCAAAGATTTCCTTCCTCTGCTTCTTGAGTGTTGGAATTAAAACTGTGAGCCACCACACCCAGCTCAGTTTTAAGGAGAGTGTAGTAAGTGCTTTGGATCTTTGACTTCTTGGTTCTTTCTGTCTTTTTCTTTAGCCAGTATCATCCCTGCTTGAGGATCCCTAAGCAGCCCACAGAGAGGTCAAAGACCTGCACTTTCAGCTACATAGTGAGAGAATTCAGAATTAGATCCTTCCTGCCATTTATGCCTCATCTGATCTCTATAAAGAGTCACCGCATAGTGTTCAGTTTGACTCCAGACTCATGAGAGACTTTGGGCAGGCAGCATGCTGGAGGGGGGCTAGAAAGCCTATGTATAGCAGACCTGGGCCTGTAGAATCTTCTGGTCTAAGGTGAGGAGTAAAAATGATACTTGGAGTTTTTGCTTCTCCAGTGGCTCCTAAGGAACCCTATACACAAAGCCACCCACAGAGTTTAGGCTCAGAACCCATCGGAAGTATGTGTGGATGCCACAACTGTTTGGAGCAGCAGGTGTTCCAGACCCCACATTCCTGAACTAGCATATGGCACATTCCTTTAACTTTTATCACTGCCATTGCCCCTGTATTTCTCCAGACACAATATTGGAGAACTGCCCTTTGACTTCAAACTTTATATTGTGTAAGAACCTATCTCCTGAACCATACCTTTCACCTTTCACCCACCCCTTGTCTGACTTATAAGCAGTAGTAGAAAATGAGCTGAGCCACTTGTACAGGAAAGGTTAACCAGACACTCTGGCGAGACTTTCAGTGAGAACTAAAATAACTTCATCATGAGAGAATTCATGGCACAGTCGCCTTCACTCTATTCTCACAGTTACCCTATCCATCAGGACTTTCCTGCATTTGTTCGCTGATGGATGATAAATAGTTGGTCCATTACTTCGTGAAAACAAGCTGTTGTTTTCAGATATTTTTCTTTCCTTGTTCATTTCCTACCCCTGCCTCACTTAAAAGGCTTCATTTTTTTTAAGTCCAGTCAATGTGTCATTCATTAGTATCATTAATTGTAGAATCTGAGTTCCATTACTAGACTCTGGTGACTTAGGGTAAATAGCCCTGGAACTGAGAGAACATTTGGCTTCATTTTCTTTGTCATCTTAGTCTTATAACAGCTCAGTCCTTTCAGTAAATCAGAGGCCAACCTAAGGCTAGGCAGTTGAACCAGAATTTAATTAATCAACTACTTATGACCCAAATTAAATTCAGTTTTTTTCTGTGTAAGTTGGAGAATGTCTAATCTAGGTAGAAAATTGAGCATGACATTTTTCATATTCTGACACTTGGAAAATATCAAACTAATGATGGACTAATGGATGAGCTGACTGGTAAGAAGAGATGAGCACTTTGCATCCAGGACATGTGTGATCAAGGTGAGCTACAATGATAAACTAAGATTGTCAAAACTCACTAGAGACCTATGTAGCCATTCTATCCACTCAGTCCTCCGGGTAATTTCATGTATGCCCATACTTCATTTATCACTGATGGCCTGACACTTTGCAAAAGATTTCTTCAGATGCTTTTCTCCATATAGGTCGTCTGGACCATGCAGCTAGCAGTTCAGTAAACATGTCCCTTAGGGACCAAGGGCTTTTATATTTAAAATTGAGCTTACTGTTTTCTACCCAGAGATACCCTATTTCTCATCCTCTCTTTCCCATTTCCTAGAATCCCTTCTCTTGGCTCAAGCAGAATACCAAGGACAGACACTGTTTCTCCATTTCTCCAAATTAGACTTGTGGAAAGTCACTGCACTCATTGAGTTCTGTGTCTTGTCATCTCTGGCTGGGGTTCTTCTGTAATCCCCACTGTCACTCCTCTGGCCTTTTCAGCATGACTTCTTACTGGCCTTGGCTACCAGGGTGACATGTGGTTGGCCAGTGTGTCCTCCACCCTGCCAGAGGAACTACTGTGAAAAGCCTGCTCATAGCAGTTGTTATCAGAAACCTTCATTGCCAGTGAACTGCTCAAGCTGTGAGCAAGGCCAGCGGGGCTCTGTCTGGATTAATCTGACCCTACATCCCTCTCCAGCATTACAAGATATTTCAGCTACTCTCATACATAATTTTCTTCCCTTGGGTCCTTCCTTCATCTTACCACTTGGCTGGGGTCACTTCTCTGTGCTTCCAAACACCTTAGATGCCACCTGCTCTGAAAAAGTTTCCCTATACTCAGTCTTCCCTCATGTTTCTGCAGCCCCTTGTATCTGCTCTACCACCATAAACACTTGTTTACCTCCCTGAGAACAGGGGACAGCCATAGCATTACTGGGCTTGAAACAGTAAAGTAACTAAGACCCAGGACAGACTAGTAAAGAAGTGATTTCCCTAATCCCAGCACTTGGGAGGCAGAGGCAGGCGGATTTCTGTGTTCGAGGCCAGCCTGGTCTACAGAGTGAGTTCCAGGACAGCCAGGGCTATACAGAGAAACCCTGTCTCGAAAAACCAAAAAAAAAAAAAAAGTGATTTCCCAGGACAGAATGCTGAAAGTCTTCCAAGGGAAGTTTCTACCTTCTACCTGCTAGATATATCATACCCACTAAAACCCTCACCTGCCTAACTTGTTCATCAAGGAAAATCAACTCTGCAATGGAGCAAATGCCTGCCCGAATTTGAGGCTCTGAATACCTACTTAGGTTTCAGCCTAGCTCTGCTTCTTCATAGGAGAGAATCTTGACTATGTAAGTCTCATTTTCCTCTTCTGTACATCAGGGTTTGTAACATAATCCAAGTAGAGCTGATGTGAGGAGTGTCTGAGGAGATACTTGTTAAAGTGCCTATCTCAGTGAACCATGAGCAAGGATTCTGTTGCCTCCTCTTCTCCCACAAAACCTTTACTGGGGCCAATGAACTTACACTTCTAAGAGTGGGACTGACAGAGCAGACTTGATAGCAGCCTTGGTTGTTGGATATGATAATAGTGTCATTTATTAATATAAAAGCCCACTAATAGAGGCAGCACTTTTAATTAGCCAACACAGCTATAAGTATTAATTTTTATCCAGAGTTATTTAAGTCTAGAAGCCCTTCCCTCTTCTCTTAGCTCTTAGCTGGAGGGTGATTGAGAACATTTGTAATTGGATTTCTGTGCAGGACTTAATTATAAGGGACAATAAAGTCCCTGAAATACATCAGGTCCTACCCCACTAGCTATTATTTTCCAGAGATACAACTTGAGCCAATGAATGCAGAAATTCTTCTAAATTATAATTTTTAAACAACAAAGCTTTGCTGCCCTCTTCCTCCAGGTCCAAGCGGAATCTGCTGGGAGTACAGACTCTCTAGGAGGAAGGCACAGAGGCAGATACTTCATTCCTGTAATCAAGTCTCTTGCTCTATGGGCCACTAAACCATTTCCATGCCCTCTGGGATCTGGGAAGTCGATGTTCTTCCCTTGGCCAAATACTTTATTAATAGAGTTGGCTTATTTATATTTCACCCAGAAAAATCCCAAAGTGATACAGCAACAGGGAGATATCAAAGCAATTAGTAGTTGGGCTTTTTTGTTGTAGGGGCCCCAGTTATTAATTTACTGCCTTTCACCTGTGGTGAAATTGATTCAGAGGAAGCCAGAGGGACAAAGAGATTCATGTATTTCAGACCACCTGAGAAAACTCAAGGAATCAAGGTTAAAGTGTTTGTGCCTACAACACAGCTGTCCAACCTTTGGGGAGTAGCAGTATCAGGCATTCTCTGGTCAATAAGGATGCTGCTGTGGAAGACTGTTAACACTCATCCCCACATTAGAGTGATCACCTCTCACAGCCAGTCTGTACATTTGTTCATTGTTCGGGTCTTTTGTTTTGTTTTGTTTTGTTTTTCTCTGTAAGCTGGACACAGGGGTAAGCAACTTATTTCTCCTGAACTTACTTGCCAGCTCAGTGCGAAGACTTGCCCATAGCCATCAGCTGGACCTTGTGCTTGGACAGAACTCAGATTGGACTTTGATAGCTCTGACCATACCAAAGTTTAGGTATAGTAATTTTCTTTGGGGTACTAGAGTTTTGGGGCTATGGCTTCCTTCAAAGTTCTTGCTATGAGAGGCTGTATACTCTTCCAATTACATAGGGTTTGAGGAGGAAGAGAGATTACCAAAATAAATGGGTGAGTTTACAACATGGAACTCAGTGGTCTGCTGAGATTTGGGTATGGGTGTTGATACCATGCTGCCTTAGATGAGTGGGGGTAAGAAGCAGAGCTCAGGGGTAAAGTTTGCCTTAAAAAATGACATGCTGGAAGAGATGTTGATGTAGAGACAGTCTAGCATGTATGAGACCTTAGTTTTGTTTCCTACCCGGTATCACAAAAGAAAAAGAAAAAAGAAAGAAGAAAAAAGCCACATTGGTCATTAAAGGTAAAACTGTGGTTTAGAAATAATGTAAGAAGCAAAACATACCCACAACCCAACTGGCTTATTCATATTTTTATTAATATACTGTAATCAGCTCTAGAAATTATCATCAGCACCTTGTGGTCATAATTTTAAAAGAGAATTGTAAGCTAGATTTTTTCAAAACCTACTTTTAATATGGGTTCTTAAATGCTTTAACCTTCCTTGTAGCTCACCACCTATCAGAGATAGTGGAAAGAAAGGTTATTAGAATACAGGGGGAAGTGGACCTGTTTAGAAATATTTATTCAGAGCAAATATAATCTGCATTGTCAGGAAATTAGCAGTTCAGTTCATAGGATTCAACAGCAGCAGCTTGATCCACTCACAAATACTGTATGAATATACCAGCAGTCCAGTTCAGTAGTGTCAGGATAGCAAACAAGAATCAAACACAAATCAGCAGCAGTAGCATGACCTAGTAGAAACAGGCAGGCCTCAGCAGAATTGGCACAAGTCAGCAGGAGTGATTAGGACCAGCGACCAGGACCATGCCAGGGGAAGTTCTTTGTAGTGCCTCTCCCAATGAAGAGAAGATCAGTGAAGACTGGAGACCAAGAAGCGATGCAAAGCTAGCTTTGCAAGCCTAACCCTGTCATTGTCCATTGAGTCCTATTTATACGCCCTCCAAACATCACATGTCCTCCACGGGTCTTGCCTCACCATGTGTCGCCTCAGCACATGAGTCTGTCTTAGCAAAACTTCATGTGATTCTGTATCAGCTGACATCTGCAGAAGTGGCAAGAAGCCACTTAGAACACCACCGGAAGATTTTTTTGATGCACTTTTGTCTATGGAGTCATGACAAATGGAGTTCATCTACTCAATGTAAGGCGAAACAATACATGCCTATTGTTAGTGAAGAGTCCTTTACCACTTGTCCCTGCTTCAGTGAAATGCTTCTTCACGTGTCTGCTTTAGCAAACCATAGTTGCACCTGTGTCTGCTTCAGGAAACCATTCCTTCATGTGTTTGTCACAGCAAAATATCATACGACAAACACACTGACTTTCCAAAGAAACTGAAGTTTCCACTTTAGAGAATATAATATCCTATTTGAGGATATGCTATAATTTACCTAAATTTTCTTATTGGCAGATATTTAATTAGTTTTTGTTTATTACTTATGAAGAAACAAACAAAAGATGGACATCTTTGCTTATCTTTATTTTCACTTGCTCAGAACCAAAGTAGTAAGATGGTAATAAAGAAAATGAGTATTTTAGAGATTTTGGGACTTATTGCCCTGTTATACTGAAGAAACTTAGTGTAAATGACTGCGAAGGTAGAGGTGTGTGAGAGGCAGATACCTCCCTAATCATTGCTCTGTGTTGACATTTCCAATGTTTACTATTCATTATTGTGGTTTTTCACATACATTGATTACAGTAAAACATTTCCACATTGCTTTGTTATAAACCATCATTTGTATTTATTCCAATAGCATATTCTTGTTCTTTGCATATTTAAAGGAGTTAGTATTTTATTTATCTTTATAAATGCTATTTCTTAAGACTATTAAAATTTTGGTGCTTTTGTTACAGACATCTTCTCAAGTTGATTTTACTGTTTATTTTTACTTTCTAGGATGTTCCTTTATAGAGATGGTTCCAATGCTTTTCTTTGTGATTTCTCCAATTGTTTTGCAGCTTAGAAATACCATCTCCATGATAAGATAAATATGCAAGTTTATGTTGTACTCTAAGTATTTTATGGCTCCATTTTTAGTTTTAATTCTTAAATTCATCTGAAGTCTATTTTGTTTTACATTGCTAACTGAAGATTTAATCTGATTTTCTCCTGGAATAAACTACTCGTTCATTCTATCATTGCTTATTAAACAGTGTTGTCTTGGATGCCACCTTTACCACATGATAATATTTATTAAACATGAAGTAGACAATTCTGAGCTATTTTATTGCATTCAATTGCTTCTTCAGCCACAAATATACTTTTGTTTTTGTACTTTTATATTTTTGTGTATTTTTAAATATTACAGACAAGTTTATATACGAAATGTAACATTTTGTGTCTTAGAGGAAACACCTCTTACAATTACTTTGCTTTTAAGGGGAAAAAGGCTACTCATGATGATATTTTTTCCAAATAAATTTTAGAATTATCTTACCTAGATCCAGGTGGAAAAAACCTTCTATCTGGGGTCTGTCAAGAGACTGGGTTCAGTATGTGTCTAATATCCTGAAGCTGCTATGTTTTAATATGATTTGGTCTTGCCATTCTGAAATAACAGATTACATTTTGGATGTTTTCTTTGAGTGCTGTTGTTTTTGTAGGTTAACTGATTTAAAATGAAATTTTAGTGTACACCATGAGAGTCGAAGCAGATTCTTTTTTAAACTGCCTCTTCTCCCCAAGCCCCCATTTTAGTTTGTATGACTCAGACCTTGTTAAGTGGTTTCTAGTCGCCACTTCCTTCCCTCACAACTTCTCTTTCATGAAAGAGACATAGTATCTGCATAAAGACAGAAGCATAGACCAGTGGATCAGAATAAAGACTCTAGAAGTAATATTGATCTTGGTCTAGGGTATTAAGAACACACTGCCAGTGCTTCTCCTATGTATGCACCAGAATCTGTTTCTAATTTATTATAATCTTGTCTAATCCATACTATTTGATATTGCCATGGTCCTTTCAGCATGAGTGTAGGAGAACTATCCCATCTAGATGGCCCCTAGAGTTACTTCCTGCTTCCTAACAAAACAGGATTTATTTCCTTAATGTAGTCAGCACTGTGACCTAAAGTTTCATTAGTTTTTAAAAATAGCTTAATTTTATCTAATTTTACATGGATATCTATTATACTTTAAGTGTATTCCTCGTACAATTTTACATTTCCTTTCTTTCCATTCTTTTCCATTCTTTGCGCGCACACACACACACGCATTCTTTTCAACTTTCGTGTGAAGTATGTATGAATAATTCTATGCAGCTATATAAGGTCTTGGAACCATCAATAATATGCACTATTTGTCTTTCTGGGACATTCAATGACTCCAGTTGCATCCATTTTCTGACAAATGATATAATTTTGTTAATTGTGGCTGAAAATATCTATTAGATACAGATCACATTTTCTTTAGTTTTTTTTTTTTTTAAAATCTTTCTACTTTGCTGAGTTTGGACTACTAGGTTGGTTCTAGTACTGTAATAAACATTCATGCATTAATGTTCAAGTATCTCTGTGATCTCTGTGACTTCAAGTCCTAGAAGCTGGTGTGTATGTGTGTGCATGTGCATATGTGCATACATATGTGCCCACATTCACATGTGTGTGCACATGCATGTGTATGTGTGTTTGTGTGTAAATATGTATCCCATGCTGCTTTATCTCATAATCCTCTTGCCTTCATCCTCAGACTGCTGGGATTATAATCCTATGTCATTACTCCTCACTTATAGTCAGATGCTTTTTAGTGACTCGGGAACCGAGGAACAGTTTAATGCCAGGTTCCTACATTTGTGTTCAGAACATTCTTAGGCAGGCTCTGCTTAACCAGATAAGCTTCTATGAGAGAACACTAGACTCATATTTTCCCAGGGAAGAACGTAAGGCCAAGTATTTCAGTGGTGATGTAGGGTAATAATTAGAAACTAAAGACCTGCTTTTCTTAAGTGCTTGTTGATGCCAGGCCTGCCATAGGGTATTATGTACATTACCTCTAATTTTCACTGTTGCCATTTCAGTTAATACTGAGTGCATTTAATAGCAGAAGATTACCTCAGAGGGAATACGAAATGTACAAAATACTACCTAGCTCCTACATGGCAGAGTCCATTTTTCAACCCAACTATTTGAATTCCAAACCTTTTTGCCACATTTAGTCAGAGCTCTGAGAATGTCCCTCCTCCCAGTATTCATCTGAATGCGAGTTTATCACTTCTAGTGAAAACTCAGGTTTCTTGAGCTTCGAGGATTCTAACCCCAGTTCTCCTTGGTGTAGAATCTGGTGGAGTCAGGTTTAGATGTTTGAGGCTGTTCACCTGAACCATAGCCAGGCAAGTGGGGTCAACAGTCCTGGCTGGGGTAGAAACTCTGCCTTCTGTCTTAGATTTTTACTGCTGTGAACAGACACCATGACCAAGGCAACTCTTATGAAGAACAATATTTAATTGGAGCTGGCTTACAGGTTCAGAGGTTCAGAGCATTATTATCAAGGCAGGAGCCTGGCAGTGTCAGGCAGGCATGGAGATGGAGGAGCTGAAAGTTCTATATCTGGTTCCAAAAGCAAACAGGAGAAGGCTGGCTTTTAAGCAGCTAGGATGGAGGTCTTGAAGCCCATGCCTACAATGACACACTTCCTCCAATAAGGCCACACCTACTCCAACAAGGCCATACCTACAAATAGTGCCACTCTCTGGGCCAAGCATATTCAAACCACTACACCTTCCATCTCTTTCTCTTCCCTGGCTACTGTACAGTGTCCATCCTGCTGAGTTCCATGGCTGAGTGTGTGCTGCAAGAATACTTGCATGTATGGTAAGGGTGGAAAACAGAAGTAAAGGCCTGGACGGGAGAAGGGAGGGGGAAACACATTGTGTAATAAAGAATCCTGTGGAGAAGGTTACTTTCTGTCCAAGACTGTGACTGAGATCACAAAAAAGCCAGAATTTTAAAAATAGTCCACATTTATTGAATGCTGCTGATTGTAATCTAATTGTCATTTTGGTGAACAAATTGTATACATACTTTTCTGCTCATGTAATCACTGTGAACTGGTTACAGTTCCTTTCCTCCACTTGAAGTTATTGTATATTCAAATAACTTTATTAACATAATTTTCTCCATTCAGGTTTTAATGGACTATACACGCCATTTAATAAGGGTGACAATCCATAGTTTATTGAAAGACGTATTAGGAGCTGTATTGAGTGGACACAGGCAGACCAAAAGTGAAGAATCTTCTCATGGGGAGGGGAGATAGACTATTTCCTTTAAAATTATTTTATTACCATTTCCGGTTAACCTCTAGCACAGGCACATAGAGTGCTCCAATATGGCAGCCTCCGTGGATCTGGAGTTGAAGAAGGCCTTCACAGAGCTTCAAGCCAAAGTTATTGATACTCAACAGAAGGTGAAGCTTGCAGACATACGAATTGAACAGCTAAACAGAAAGGAAAAGCATGTACAACTTATAGACACAGAGATTATGACACTGGTAGATGAGACTAATGTGTACGAAGGTGTAGGGAGAACGTGTATTCTACAGTCCAAGGAAGTAACCCACAACCAGCTGTTAGAAAAACAGAAAATAGCAGAAGAAAAAAAATAAAGATTCGGAGCAGAAAAAGGCCTACCTGGAGGGGAGCATTAAGGAAGCTGAGAATAAGAGAGAGAGAGAGAGAGAGAGAGAGAGAGAGAGAGAGAGAGAGAGAGGCGCTGATGGCAAGAAGGGCACTGTGGAGCTGCTGGGAAAGTTGTTCCCTTCTGACCTCTCCCATCCTGTCTAGGCAGGAGCTGTGCAGGGCACTGTCCTCCCTCCACCCAGCAACCCCTTCTCTCTGTAACACTGAGCCCCTTCAGGTCCCAACTGAATGTCTGCCATCCTTGCCCACCATAATCTTCTTTCCTGGGGCAAGCCAGGAGCTCTCAGTAGATGGAAGACTGGAGGTAGATGGAGAAAGCTGGCAAAGCCTGTCACTAGGCATGTGGATTAAACCAGGTTAGACCAATAAAAAGCTATGACTTACTCTAAAAATATTTTATTATTATTTATTTTTGTTTTGTTGGTATATATGGATATAACATGTGTATGTAAACACAAATGTGTGCCAAGTCACACATGAAGATCAGAAGACAGGTTTGTGTGGCAAGTGTTTTTTTATTTTGGTTGTTTTGTTTTTTAACCTGCTGAGTTATCTCACAGGTCCCAGTGTTTTAAAAATAATATTACAGTCTTAAAAAATTACCAAATCTATCAAAAGAACAGAGGTAATTTTAGGCAAGCTTTTCATTGCATTTAAAATCCACGATGCATTTTAGTAGCTTATTCACCCTTAACTCTTCTAGTGATCTACAACAGTTGATGCACAGATTGACAAACTTGCACTAAGTGAAGTACTCAGAAAATGGCAGATGTAATTTATGCAGTCACTAAACTGGACACTTGAAGGAACTAGCTCCAGGAAAAGAATTCAGCCTAGAAATAGTCCTTCCCTTGTGGTGAATTTGCTGTATGAAGTTTTGGTCCTGCAGTTGTTTGTGGTTTTATCTGTCTTCTACGTTACTCACAAAGCTTTAAATATCACATAAGACAATTTGCTTTAAGAGGAGGTTTGGGTTTGGGTGATATGGGAAATGGAATCATACAAATGGCTGTTCTTAGATTCTTCTTTTGAAGAAGATAGAGCCTGTGCTAAGGATTGAGGCTCTCCCCCTCTGGCCTGACCTTAGTTTTTGTTTTTGTTTACTTTACTCTTTTTTTTAGAGGCCTTTGAGACAGGTGAGAAGGATCTGTCATCTTGGGGTACTGAGGCTAGAGTTTTGCAGCTGTGTTGTTAAGTACTAAGTAATATTAAATGCTTTAGGATTGCTAGTTCTGTGCTGAGCTTTCCACAATCTTCGTTGTAAATGCCCTTTTAATGCTGACTATGAATGATTAAAAATTATGAGTAGGAAGTCTTTTTACAGTACCGGTGTTTATGCCTGACGACTTGAATGAGAAACTGTCCTGAAGTAGGTACTTCAAGGACAACTGGACAAACTGCCTTCATAGTAGTCCACTAGCTTTGGACACATTAAAAATCACTCTGAAAAAACTACAACCACAGCTGAAAATGAGTTCCAGCCATTGAGATACAAGGCCAGTCCATGGCCAGGCAGTAACAGAAGTTACAGGGATACAGAGATAACAGGGTTATCTCAGTGTTAGCTCTCCAGGGCCACACTATTGCGTTTGTAGATAAATAGTCATACCTTCATAGCCATGGTGGAGCAGAGTAACTTTGCTCTGGGTTTCCATTGCAGAAAGCAGCAGAGGATGACTAAATGTTAACAAAATGGGGATGTACTCCTCAGACAAGCTATGGTATTGAACACAATGCACACTGTTTCCTACTCAGGCCCTGGCACTGTACTGTCCTTCCATTTTGAGGGAGAAATAGAGGAGGAGTGAGAGATACAGGGAATACAAATACACAAAAACACTAGGAGTTGCTGAGTACTGGGTAGAAAATCCCAAGAATTATTTCTTTGAGGCTGTTGAGGTGGTATATACCTAAAATCCCAGTACTCAGGAATCCCTGGCAGAAGAATAATGAGTTCCAGGCCAGATTGGGCCACATGATAAATTCTTGTCTTTCTTCCTTTCATTGACTGTATAACTTTTCTACAAATCTAGCATATACTGTGTGTATGTATATTATACTATATACATACATATATATATAATTATGTAAGAATATCTATATACTAATGTGCTTTCATTTCCAAAAACTCTGTTTCATGAGTATTAGGTTCCTTTATGTGTGTGTGTGTGTGTGTGTGTTTGGCTGTTCCTTCTAGACTGAAGTTCGAAGTCAGGGATACCCTGCTTACCAGAAAATCCTTCTGGTCCTGTTGTCTAATAGAGAAGGACTAGAAACTCCTGTGTACACTTGACTGGGACAGGTTCTTGAGTCATTCTCACCTAATGTATTTCACCAGTAAGAGTGTGAAAATGTCACACGTCATTGAACTGCAGGGTAAAGATAGGAGAATAAGGGTAGAGAGAGGGGCACATGACCCTTAGTTTAGAGGGAGTTTGAAGATTTCTTCTCTTCAGCCTCATTACAGAACAGTGGGAGGTCTTCTTCTCAGATCCATTTTCTCTGTTCCCAACCCCCAGTCAGGGGCTGACTCCACCTTCCTCTCCTGGGCTGGGTCTAAAAGTACTCACCATCTGGCGTCTTCCACTTCATTCACTTTTAATTTCTGAAGCAAATTTGAACACCACCACCTATCTAAGTGCCTAGCTGAAAGTCTCCTTCAGAATCATCCTAAAACAGTGGGAGCAAGGGCCAGGCTTCTCTCATTCACATTTCACCCTAGCACTTAAGCCATGAGTGAATATTGTTTTAGGAAGGGCTGGTCCTGGGGAGAGAGGGGGCACCAGTCTAAGAACTCACTCTGGAAAGGACTCTGCAGTAGTCCCGTCTCCCCTGAGGCAAGCTGTATTATGAAGTCCTGGGGCTAGGGGGCAGTGTTCACCCACTGGTATGACTGGAGTAGACCGTGCATGCAAGTGTTTGGTGAAGATGGCTTAGACATTAATAAGCGCTGGCTCCACACTGTTTTCTCAGATTCATTCAAAACAACTCAGATGCTCTTTCTGACTATCTGCTTCTTGTATAGACCCCAAAGTTATTCTGTACCTATGTGGCCAAACAACTGTTTATTTGAAGATTTAAGAAGATATTTTTTTTATCCAGTAATCTTTATTTATATATAACAACAGTACAAATTGTGTCCTTGGCTTGCAAAATAGGAGTTTCATATTTACAATAGGTACATGATAATATATTAGATAACAAAACCCCGCTTTATTGGAACATTTTAAATACATTTTCTTATTATTTCTTAACACCTGTAAAAACAACAAAACCAGACAACCAACATTGTACTTTCTTAAAAATAGATATAATACAGATTCCAGTGTGTCATGGGGAAAGGTCTGAGTAGGAGAGGGTGAGGAGAGGCAGCTTGGCTCAAGGCCGTCATGTGCCTGTATAGAAAGCTTGTCCCTTTCTCTCCCATACATTCAGGAGCTTTGGTCCTGTTTGGTGGAGACCACACTTCCTTATGCTTAGATGTCAAAATGGAGACCAAGCATGCCAAAATGATGACCTTGACTGAGTCTCAAAGAAGCTTCTTACTTACTTCATTGGGTCCCTAGAGTATAGGCAGCACAGAGGCAGGGAAAAGGCAGCTCAGTCTGGGGAGATGATATGGGAGAGGACAGTGAGTTGTGAGTCTTTGCAAGGCAGGAGACCCTCTAGTTTGTTTATTGTATTGAGGCCTATCTGACAGGCACTGGCCTTGATTGTCTCTTGGAACATACCCTAGACTAGCTAGAAAGTACCAAGAGAAACTTTACTCTTCATTAGAAGTGTCACTGGGCCTTAGATGCTAAATCTTCACTCTAGGGAATGAGTAGAATAGAAGGAAAAGAGATGTGGAATGTATGAAAATGATGCCACTGTTCTCCAAGCACATTCCTAAGACAAAGCATTGGGAGGACCTGACCACCTTCTTCCAGCCTCCCTCCCACCATAAGATCTGCCCCATGCCCTATATCCCTGAGGCCACTTTGCCTTTCCTCACCCTCCTGGCCCTCTGTGTCTCAATTCTTTAACTGTGTCGAGGATACAGGGTTCTTAGCTGAGAGACAATGTGGTTGGAAAGGGCCCTTTTAGAGTAACTGCCAGCTTAGTATTGACAACCAGCAGGTGAGATTACAGATTTGGCAGTTCTGCAGTATCTGAGACCTGGGTAGCTAGAGGCTTCCAGCAGTCTCTGTTGTATCAGACCACTGCTAGTAGTCACCACTGCTTTTATCTCATGTGCAGCAGGCCTTGGGGGGGGGGGGGTTGCTTGCTAATTTTTATTTTCATCCTGGTGGAACTGAAGGAAGGTCAGGAGCATAAACAGCAAGGTTGTGCTGACTAAAGAGATGGGTGGGTGTGTGTGTGTCAGCCTTCTTTCTTAATGATGCCCTAGTGTCATTTTCTACACACCTAGTGCTTTCTGCTGGGGATGGTGGAAAGAACCATCCTGCTGTATTGGCAGCAGGTCTAGCAGCTTGGAGAATCTGCACTTGTTGAAAGAAGGACCTTTGTGGTCTTATTCACTCTGCTCTGCAGAACTTCTAAGAACTTGGCAGACATTACTACTTAGGAATATTCTCCAAATGAATGAATGAAGGACACAGTTCCCTCCTTCTGTAAGATCACAGTGTGCCCATGAGTTGAATGACTGCACTCTATAAAGACAGAAGGATCAGAAGTGGTTTTGAGATTCAAACCACAGAAAGAGGTAGAACATCAGACACAGAAGTGCCTGACCCACACAGAAGGCAGGAGGTGTTGTCAAATCCAGTTGAGGGATAAGTCTTAATACAGTCCTCTAGAACTCTGTCTTGCCAAACCTTCTGCAGTCCTATTCCTTTCCTAGAGAACTGGCTTTTGTGTAAATCAATGAAGTAAAGTAAAGCTTGGTAGGTTTAAGAGAGACTTCATACCTCCCCAAAGAAAGATGGCTTTTTGTGGGGAAGTGTGGTAGCTTTAACAATTTTTCTTTTTAAACAAAAGGCCAAAATATCCTCAAGTTGGATAACAGCAAGAAGAGTGACCAGTCAGCTTCCTCTCCTCTCCATCCCCTAGGGAGTAGACTATCAGTGACTAGTAAACCAAAGCACAGAATTGGTGGAATGATAGGTAGAAAGCTAAAATGAGAGCAAGATTCTGCAATAACTCACCTTCCTGGCATGGCATGGCATGGCATGGCCTGTCTCTAGCTGAATTTTCCTTCTTAGTTCTTCTTTAATTGTGCCCCTTGGCCACTCTTCTTTTTCAGCCCAAGTTGTCCAACTCATGGAATCCTTAGCAAAGTGGCTAGACCACCTTTCACGGTTGGCCCTGCTCCCTTCATCTACATTCTTTGACTTGTACTCTCCCCATCATTCTCTCCACACTCTCCAAACATCTTCAGTGAGGCATGCCAGAGGCAGTGAGCCGGTACCGTAAGTGGCTGCTGAGGTATACCAGGTAGGCACACCGAGAAGAGTGTGGGTAAGATGCTATTGAAAGAGATGTCAAACATTTTCTTTTTTACTTCTTGATGAAACGGCACTCTGGACACCAGTCTGAGCAGTAGCAGCTGCTCAGAAAGTGCTGGGATGGAAAAAAAGGCGCACCAGAGTTTATCCTGTCTTCTGTTCCTATTCTTGTTTTGACTACATTTCTTCTTTCATTTTCATACATTACAGGCTCTAAGATGATAAGCTTTGGGTGCTATGAGGAGCAAACACTTTGGCTTGGTGTGGAAGGCCAGTCATTAGTTTTTTTCCAGGCTATTAATATGGCCCCGAAAAACTTTAACATGAATAGATTATCAGAAGAAAAGTGGCCTTGGCATGGCTGGTTGTGAATCATCATAAAATCAGCAAGTTTCCTGAGTATTTTGCTGAATGCTTTTCTCTCTCCACTTGTCGGTTGCATTCAGGCAAGAAACAAGCTGAACAGCCCAGACAGCATCAGCTGTGTGTGAGACAGCCACCTGAAGACACATACATTGCATGGAAGCCACCTTCTTGGCTTTCTTCTTTGCCCTGTGCAAGCAGTCACATCAAGTCAGCAGAGTCTCAGAAACTGGAATCAACTGGAGAAATAAGCTGAGGCCTGAGTTAATTGTAAAGGAAATAACCCAGGGCCAATCTCTGTTGGGATAGTTAGCCCCATTTCCCAGCCCTACAGCCTGGCATTTCTGACCCCTTAAAAAGCAGAAGGCTCATGCCTTCTTAGGGGACATATGTTCACCATTCCCTTTATGCCAACCCTTTGTCTTCCTCTTGTCATCCTACCTTGAGACAGATGCTAATTGCAAAGCTGTTGAGAATTGGCTGTATGGGGCCATGCCAAAGCAGGAGGACTAAATTCCCTGAGGGCTTACCAGTTGATTTTCTTGTCCTGCTACCACAGAGCTTGCCTCTGGGCCCAAGGATGGAGCCTTGGCCTCTGCTTGGAAGCTATACTCAGGAAGGCTGGCCATCTATGGCATTAGGTATCAGGAGACAGAGGGAAGGACAGGTGCCTTCTCAGAAGTAATACACTTTCACATCCATGGTTCCATGACAGACAGAGATGATGGGATACCATGGTCATTTCTACTGAGGCAAATGCAGTATGCCCAGATAGTCAGGGGCTTCTGGATATGAGTGAAGGTTGGCCTCCCCTCTCCAGGCACAAGAGAAAAGAAAATATAATAATAAATACTGCTGCTTTTAAAACCTACACTCTTCAAGTATTGCTTACTGTAAACAGTGTTTGAATTTGTTTTCTTTTAAATTGCCATAAACTACTGGATGGTTGAGTAGAATCCAAAGTCAAACACCCATGTTCCCCATTCAGCTCAGACACAGGAGGCCTGGTCTTTACAGTCCCCAAGTGCCTGGCTTGTGGGGCTCTGTTCAAAGTCCTTAGGGAGAAGGTAGCTGTTCTGTGAAAGCCTCACCTCTTCCATTTCTGATATCAATTCTAGGGAAACCAAAAGGAAAAGTACCAAAGACCAACTCCTCATTTGTTGAGGCTTGGGATTAAGTGAAACAAAGAAAAGGTGTTCCCACAGGTCCTTGTTGGGTTCTTCCTCCTCTTAAGAGATGAGGATACCCAAGGGCACAGCATGGAAGGCAGTTTCCTATCAGCAGGTGTATCTGATCAGCTTCCACAATTCCCACAAAGGCCTGCAGTTTTCAAGTGCATCTGGCTGTGGTGGGATTCAGGTCTTCCTGGCTTATTTGCCAAATGTTTAGTATGGACTTCTGCTCCTTCCTGCCTCTCCTTCTTTCTCTCCGTTCAAGGAAGAGGAGAACATTTCCATACTGGTTCTACTCAGCATCTCTCAGGCATTTTTCTGACATTGAGAAAGAGATGTTACAGAAGGAAGGAGAAATATTACTGAGAAGGGAACAGAAATCAAATTAAACAAAAGTTGGACGGGATGGACAGGGAGGATTTATGTTTTGTTTTATTTCTGTTTTTTCCCTTTTTCTTAAAAAATTAAATAAAGTTCTCATTATTTCCCAATATACATCAAATGAGTTTTCATGCAAAGCAGCAGTCACAGAGGCAGAACCATTTGGCTCAAGCCTCTCAGCTTAAAGGGCCACCTTCTCCTTGCCCGTAGTGTCCTGAGCTCACACTGTGATGGGTGTTCACTGTCCTTCTGGAAGGAACCGGCTATGATGAAACATGACTTCCATTGACAGAGGAGCCTTTCCTTCTTCCCTCGGTGAGGTTTTAGAGGACAGCCAGCTCTGGGGCCTGATACCCTTCACTCATCCCATCTTTCCTTTTGAGACACCAGTGTGATAGCTAGTATGAGTCTCTCTTCCAGGAACAGGATGTCTTCCTTTCAGCTCTCTATGGACATGGCATTGATGAGATGCTCCACCTTGTAGGCCAATCGTTGCCGTCGGGCCTGTTCATCCTGTTCTAGTGCCCCGATGAGCTGAGGGGCAAAACAAAGGCAGGTAACTCAAGATTCAGCTTCAAAGGCACAGCTTTCTGGAGTCATCAACCCAGCATCTGTCCCTCTACCTTTCCATTCTGCCTTTAGGAATGTAATGTCAAATAGCTGGCATGATTCAGTAAATAGATCTATGCATAGTCCTGCTTTATTTAACCATGAGGATGCTTTCAGAGAAAAGAGTCCTTACATGGTTTTGTCATCAGGAAAACACCCCAGAGTACTCACATGCAAGAGACTGAGCAAGTACAAGAGAATACATATGCACAGGATTTTTCAGTTGCATTTACTCTGGTGGGACCACTGCCATATGGGTGGCATGCCACAAAATCATGATGTAGAGCACACATCTACAAACACATGCAGGAATATATGCATGTACATAGAGCTCTCATATGTTTAAAATATATGTTAGAGTTACTTAAGTGTGGGCTACTATTATTTTGCTACTTCTTTCTTTAGGCTCAGTGCTAATGCATGGCCTGTCACCTTCTTGGTTGACTTCTGTTCACATCAAAGTCGACCAGTTACTGCTATTTTTTCCCCTAGATCCAGCTGCAGGTTGGTCTCTGCCCTTGAGACCATGTCTTACCTCCTCACTGTACTTGCTGACATAGGAGTAGATCTCGTTGAGGGCACTCAGCATATTGAACTCTGTGGCATGCAGGCGGGACTGCTCCGCGAGGTAGGCATTCATATCTTGGTCACTAATGGCTGGAAGCTTGGCAATATCTGCATAGTATCTGCCATGGACAGGACAGGCCTATAATGGGGGTTCAGCAAGCATCCACCAATACCCACCCTAGTCTAGGTCCCTTGAGAGAATAGAGCCAGGGGTCCACACTGCTCCTGCCTTCCATCTCTTCTCTGATGTGGTGTCTGCCTCAAGCTGAGGTGTGAGTCTAAGGTACAGTCCAAGTTTCTGTAGGACATTCCCACCAGCTAAGAGCTGCTGGGTCCTGAGTAGTTGAAAGCCCAGACTCAGGCAAGACTCCTTGTGTTCACATCTCAGCTCTTCTACCTGGTAGCTCGTGAGCTTTGGCAAGTTACATAGCTTTTCTGTGCCTTCATTCATTTCTACATTAGTAAAATAGGGATAATCATAGCAGCTATTTTACAACTGTCCACTTGGACATTTCAGTGAAACCATACATACAAAATTGTTATCACAAAAATTCCTACATGCTCAGGATATGTTAATTAGGACAATAATTATCAAACTTCCCAGGACACAAAGTCCCCTTCCTTCCCACAACATAGGGGATATGAGATCCTGGTATTCAGTGATCACTGATGCCCATAGTGGGTGTCTTGAGGGAACTACTGACCTTTCTACCCAGTTCTTGTAACTGGGGATATCCTTGGCATAGAGCAACTTATTGGAAGGTGAGTCCTTGCCCAGTCGGTGCTCTGATGTGGAGCAGGAGTCCATGAAGGTCTGGGCTACCACAGAGAGGCAGGCGTCTGTGATGCTGCCTTTGTGGATGTCAAATACAAATTGAGGGTTCTTGATGACATTCACCCAGAAACGAAGTGGAAGGCTGTAGGAAAAGGCAGAGTACCCTGAAGTACGCATTTTGACATTGCCCCTTCCTAATACTTTTCCCTTACTGCTGAATGGTAGAGCAGATTCTCCATTCTAAAAGAGAAGAGAATGAACTCAGATTCTCCATTCTAAAAGAGAAGAGAATGAACTCAGAAACTTGTCTAACGGGAGCTGGTTGCTCATTCTATGCTGTTCCCAGATGCATGAGAAAGCAGAGTGGTTTAGGTCTTCTCATACCAAGGCATTTGCTCTGCTCCCTAACAGCTGAGGAGTGGGTGTGTCTGGGCTTTGCCCTTTCTTGATAGGCCTTTTCAGAGACCTCAGTGCTCTAGGGGAAGGAAGGTCAACTACAGAAAACAACACAATTTTCTTGGGGCTTCAGACAAACCCATCAAGCTCCAAAAGTCTCTCATAGTAGTCATGGCCATTGTATAAAAGGATGAAATGGGCAGGTGGTCCCAAGCACTGCCTCAGTGGGGATACTACCCTCTGAAGCCAGTGTGCCATTGAGCCATTTCTTAGTACTAGGTCAGAGAGCAGGTTCCTCATGGAGGGGGGGTAATTTCTTTCAAGGGGTCTCTGCAGGGCTTTTTGTGTCTCAGCATGGCAGAGGGAGGGGAAGGATCTGTTGCTGGCATTCCAAGAGAGAATGGCTCACTGTGGCTCTGAGTTTTTCCCAAAAGAAACCCAACAGCAGTTAGGAAGGAGACTTCTGAGACACTGGAATCTAAAGGCAGAGAGGAATAGCCTTCAATGTTCCCAAGGTCATAAGGCAGTAAGTCCATTGCCTGCCTTCAAAACAGTTTCAGTAGCTACTGTTTTGCCTCTTTCCAAAGTCTGTCTTCTCCAGCTGCCCTCCAGCCTTGACTCTTATGCTGCTTGTGTGGCATGAACTCTGTCATGGGCTTGCCCTTCTAGCCTAAGATAGTGTCCTTAGCTCTTGCTATTCTTTTCTTTGAATTCTCCAAATTTTCCAAGTGTCTATAATGATAGGTATTATAAATGTGTTTATCCCCTCCCAAGCCTCCTGTTGTAAATTCTGCTTGTCCTCCAATCTTCAACCCTTCCTTGAAACCTAGGAAGAGCTGCCTCAGCCAGCCTTGGCACAGCTCTTCTGTCCTCCTCTGGCAGAGCTGGACATGTCTAAGCTCTTCTCCTTGGACCTTTGCTATGTGAGGTGTAAGCTACATGACTCACACTATCACACTATCACACTGGGGGAGGGGTGCATTGCTGTTGCTTGAGTCTAGCCAGAAGGCACAGAGAAGTGAATAACCTTTAACTTTCTCCTGATTTTAACCAAACAGCTAGTCCCAGTACTGGGCTCAACATCCTTCAAAGCTGAGGAGACACCATGGATCTGCTTTGGTAGAGCTTACTGAGTGTTCTTCATCTACTGCCACTGAACCATATCACTCCACTGTGACAAAAAATTGCAGACGAGGAGGGCCACAACATCAAAAGAATGAAAGTCTATTCCAAGGCCCCATTGGCTCTCTCAAAGTATTTTGCTGGTTGCTAGGATTTTTGATTTCTAAAGACAGCCTGAACCCATCTGTGTCAGCTCTGTTTTCTGGGGATTGCTGACTCCAGACAGCTGTGTGGGCTTCCTGCCCAATCCAAATGTTTCTCCCCTTTGTGCTCAGTCCGAGAGGAAGCCTTTGACTCTGGCTCTTGGCTAAGCCTTGTCTAGTCTATAAGCTAGTCCTTAGCATGGTCAAAGTTTCATGCTAGGGGCTATCAGAAGGTGCTTCTTCCACCACTAATCTGGATGTGGAAGTGACTTGAACAAAAATCATTCTTTCAGGACATTCTTTCTGTTGCTTCCTAAAAGCTATGTTGCTAGAGTTAAAACTTGGCTTTAAGAGATCTTCAATGCAATCTCCTATTTGTGAGTTTGTCAAGTCTAGCAAGTACCAGCCTCATCCCCAGCACTGGCCAAGGGTCCCAGCTCAGAAGTGCATCTCTCAGAAGGCTCAATAGTGATAGACTGCAAATCTCCATTGTAGGTTTCACATACATCTTTGTATATATTTCCTAGCTTCTTCCTCTTGATAACTAGAAGATTCTACATCAGAGTGAGAAGTTCTACCAAAGGAAAGGTCACAGTGGTAAAGCAGAGCTCAAAACTGTATGCAAAGCTCAAGCCAGGCAAGGTCCACTTGGAGCAAGCAGCCTTGGGGATGATGTTGAGTCTGCAATGTGTGTGTGTGTGCGTGTGTGTGTGTGTGTGTGTGTGTGTGTGTGTGTGTATGTTGTGCTGTGTTCCAGGACTCAGATAACCCAGCCCCCATCTCAACCTTCCATCTCTAGCATCTCCTGGTCCCCACCCCCCAAATGCTGGTCCTCCCCAGGTGGTACTCCCATTGAGCTCCCCTGGGGTTACCAGTTGCTTTTCCAGGTGTGCCGCACATCTGTGTCGTGGATACTGTGTCTGTCTGCCTGCTCATCCAGGAAATCAAACATGTACTTGATGGCTAGGGGGAGAGCACTACCCCGGTGCACAGTGCTGAACAAGGTCTCAAACAAGTCGTCCACAAATTTCTGCAGGGTGCCCTGTGGGAGAAAGTGGGGAGGGGGACAATGAAATAGTGGGTGGGTGCTAGAGGGTACCAGAAGGCATGACAGATGGGGCCTTGAACCCATCTTACCTTGGAAATTTGTCTGAAATGTAAGAGTGTGTAGGTGTAGAGGCAGGAGTGAGGTAAATAAAAGGTAGAATGTTGTGGAGTTGGGAGGGACTGACAAATCTGGGAATCCATAGAAAGAATCTCCTAATCTGTGGCAGTGTGCCCTGAAGGTATGAGCTCAGGGCATTTGATGGGAAGATAGGAAGTGAATGTCCTAGAAGAAATGAGAGGACTCACGATGGTGGCAGAGTCTATAGAGGGTGCTCAGGGAGTCTGACCCCTAGTGCGGCTTGGAGGGTAGGGTGAGGTCTGACAGGAAGCATGAACAGCTTTATGGTATTAGTGTCAACAGCACAGGCTTGAGGTCTAGCTTCAGGAGAACCCAGGCACAGCTCTGGTCCACAGGCTTCATGGGTTCTAGAGGCAGTGACAAGCCTATACCTGGGTCCCAGTTAACTGGCTCAAGACAGATTTTGGAGACTAGTACAACTGACTTTCTCAGATGTTTTTTGGCAGTCTCTTATTGATATGCTGGGCATATTTAACAAAGCACAAATGAAGACATGAGTCTGATAGACTAGTTATGGACCATTCTGGGAGAAAGTCTGAGAGCTTTAAGCCAGTATGTTCCTGCAGCAATGTAGTGGGATCAGTGGGGAAAGACTTTGGGATCCAGCCTGGTCTCTAAGGTATAGAATCCATGTTTGTTCTCTCCTGGGAAAGCTAAAGGATGGTGCCTTTATCGCCTCTCAGCCTAAGACACAGTGGTCAGGAGGGATAGTCTTTCCTTAAATTGCTGGTACAACTGGGTCTTTCAGGTTTTTTCTCCCACTCAACTAGAAAGCAGATATACAAGGCAGAGATAAAAGAGGCAATCAGATGCACCTGTAGCATGGGTGTTTGTGCCAAAGTTTAGGGAACAACTTGGCCTGGGTAGTGCAAGAGTTACCTTGGTGGCTAGAAGCCGGGTCAAGTAGATCTCAGACACCATTTTGCTGCCCCGGTCACCCTCCTTCTGATCACCATGGTCATGGTTCTTTACCAGATGCCAAACTTTGACACCACTCTCCAGGTCTGGGGTAATCATGGGGACCCGGGACCGGAGGCTGTCTGGGCTGCCTGTGTACCTGAAGGAAGAGTCTAGAAGAAGGTAGGGAAAACCAGAGTGAGGCAGGCCAACCTCCTGCTTGAAACATCCTTTAGAAATGTCACCCACCTGCTACATCTATTCAGAATAAAACTGCTTCACCTTGAAAGGACTCTTGAGACTACATATTTGGTGAATAGTTTTATGGATCCTTGGTTAGAAAGAAGAGCCTAAAATTTCTAGAAAAAAAGCTTTAAAAATTTTAAGAGCTCAGACACTAATGGGAATTTGGGAGTTCCCTCTCATATGATGTTTCCAGAAATGAATAATAATCAGGTAAAATGTCAGCTGGATGTGTACACACAAGCACTCTAGAAAGTCTAGATAGCATCGGGCAGTGGTGGCTCATGCCTTCAATCTGAGCACTCAGGAGATAGAGCAGGCAGATTTCTGTGAGTAAAAGGCCATCCTGGTCTACAGAGCTAGTTCTAGGACAGCCACAGCTATACACAGAACCCATATCTTAGAAAAAAAAAATAATGTCTAAATAGTAAAAGTTCAAGTTGTAATGATCCTCACTGAAGTTAGTTGGCACTTCTTTTGGGGTCTCAGAATATTTTTCTGAACCCTGTTTGGAACTACTGACTTAAGTCCTGTAGGTTCTTTTACATGGGTAGTCTAGTGCCTTTGCATGTGCATGCAACCAAAACAAAGTGAAACTAAAGCTTGCTGCTCAGAGGAGGCTGGGAATGGAAGTGAAAGAATGCTCAATTTTGTGTCCCAAACTAAGACACTTTTGACAAAAGAGGCTATAATTATCAATTCAACCAGAACTACAGCTATAAAGTGGGATAGGAGAACCTCCAATCAGGGTACATACCTGCTATATTAACTCCTTTACCAGTTGCCCCTTCTCAAAGGAGACACATGGCCCTTAAGACTCTTCAAAAAGGGGGCAGATAAGCCAATACCTTTGTATGAAGGCATGGCAGCATCAGGGCCTTCCATGAGGATGGTCCCTGAAGTGGTCCCTAGGGACCACAGAAGCCTAGGCCTTGAGCTTACCATATCTGCTAATGGATGTCCGAGAGATGCTAGCAGAGGCAGGGATGTTGTAGGAGGAGGTCTGCTTAGGGACCAGAGCCACCACTGATCTGTCTGACACCTAAGGAGGGCACAAAAGGACAACATGGGCAAATTGAGGTATCTTGAGAAGTTAAGTACTTCTAAGGAGTGTGGGGTCAATAGAAGTTCAGAAATATTACAAACAACCGTTATTGCCTTTCATATCTCTGAATCACCTGACATGTAGCCAGTCTTAACTAAGCATAAAGTTTGAAACACACACACACACACACACACACACACACACACGAGAGAAGGAGAGAGGAGAGAGAGAGTTAGTATGAATGAAAGAATATAAATGATGTCATTAATAAATCTGACATTGATTATACACTAAAACTAATTCTTTAAAGATGAGCTAAATAAAGTATATTGTTAACATTATTTCAACAGCCTATTTCTGTATTTTTAATGGGACTAGTGAAAAATTTAGAATTACATACTTTATTTCTATTGGGCAGAAGGGTTAATCTCAGCCTCCCATCAATCTTGTGTTATAGATGATTATTTCTGTTTTACAGATGAAAGAATAGAAGCAAGGCTGGGCTAAGTTACTGCTTCAGGGTCTCATCATTAATGTACTAAAAAGTTGATATTTTTCTTCAGACATGTCATCTCCAGAGCACACATGCTCCTCATTCTATTTCCTAATTTGGGATTTTATTACTAGTCACATTAGTGTAAGCCCCATCTTTTCCTTTGTCTCCAATTTTCTCCTGGCCTTTGTTGTATAATTCGTTGGCCACCTTAAATAGTTTCACTAAAAGTGCATCTGCCCTTGGGGAATTGGGAGAAAGATGGCACAGTGCCCTGTCCTCTGAGAAGATGCCAGGTCTAGCACCCGACAGTTAGGGGAGGGCCGATGAATAAGGAGCCATAGAGAAGACATTTGGGGCCATCTTGATTTAAGATTACCCTCCATGTAATAAAAACGGAGAATCCCCAGAATTGTGGTGATCCAATTAAACCCCTAACGCAGAGGGAATAAAACAGCTATAATAATGTTATGGGCCATAAAACATTCCTATTAAACCATTTTTTATTTTAACAATTTTTATGAACTTTGTAAGTTTGATTTATAGCTGCACCAGCCATAAAACCATCTTTCTGGGTCTTAAATTGTCAGTTCTTCTCTCCCACCAAAAAAGAATTAAATGTTGAGAAGTCAAACTATAAATGAACATTAGTGCTAACGAGATTCCCTGATAGCCAGCTTTAGTGATGGTGTTTAATTTTACCCTCCCTATAAATCTATAGGAGCCCAGGCAGTTTTTTACCCATCTCTTTGTTAATTAAGATGATTTTCTTCTGAAGGGGCTCCAAAAGCCTTTGACTCCAGGGAAGAATGCAAGAGGGAAGAGTAGGTAAAGCCCTTGGGTTCTGAGCCATTGGCAGCCATCATTGTTCCAAGGAGGTGCCAGTGTTCTGTCACCTCCTGGCTGGAGAGTCTCTGGGTTTGCAAGTTATGTGTACTAGTCTATGATTGAGGAGAGGTGAGGGGCATTAGCCCTGTCTCTCAAGAATTTTTGCCACCCACAACCTGGAAATGCTACTCTGAAAACCTGGTGAGGGTGGGAGTTTATCCTTCCAGCGGTATGGTTTGTTGTCATCTTTAGGGAAATTCACAAGGTAACTAATGTGACCAATTCCAAGTCTAGTTACAAAACTACCTCGCTTTGTGTGTGTTTGTCTATCTCTGTCTCTTACTCTCTCTTACTCTGTCTCTCTGTCTCTGTCTCTCCACCCCACCCCACCCCTGTTTTTTCTTTTCCTTTTTTCTCTTTTTCAGCCAATAGGTGATATAAACCCATGCTCAAAATACCTGCCTGGATCTGACCTTAGCTCTGTCACCACTCACCAGCCTCTCTGGGCCTTGACTGTCTCATTTGTCACTGGGAATAATAATCATGTCTGATGATTACTGTTGTGATGATTATTAAAGAAATTAAGACACATGAAGGCTGAGTAAAGTACCTGGTACTCTGTGAGCACTCAGCATGTGTTGGTATTCATGTTGCCATTTTGAATAATAATACCATCTTCATCATCTCTCAAGGAAGGAAGACTCCCTGCTGCCTCTGTTACTCAGAACTAGAGAGTGGGAAGTGCCTTGCACTCAGTAAAGCTCAGTAAATATTTGACAAATGAATGAATATATATATGGTAAATGACATGGGGGAATTGGAAGGGTTTTGTAAGAGGACCACTTTAAGAAAGGGGTAGTCTATTTTTATTGGGATACATAGGTTGGGTAACAGAAGCAAGCCTTCAGGTATCAAAGATAGATAGAAGTAAAGTTCCTGCCCTTTAGGAACAAGATTTGGTGGCACAGATTTAGTCTCTTTTAGGCTTTCTCATTCACCTCTAATTGGTTCATTACATTGTTCTAGATGTACTCACCATGTGAAGGTGGTTGTGTGTGTGCTTACATGGAATTAACACATAATGATTGATTACTTCTACTTGTATGTAAGTGCAAATCTTGAGTGTGTACACTTGTTTCTAAATCTTTCAGCTACCTTCATGCCTTCCCCTGTTATAGGTATTATCTCCAGCACTTAGATAAATATTTTAAGGATAGGAGAAATTATAGAATCCCACCAGCAGAGTGGGTATTGGGATAGAATACACGTGTCTATGCACCTTCTCTCACTTGAGACTGAGATCCAGGTGTAGCATGGGGATGCACAGGGAGGAGTGCTTTGGGGTATCCCAGTACTCCCAGCTTCTTTTGTGTTTCAAGGCACTTGGCCAGCTTCAGGGTCTCCCAGTGGCTGGTTATTGGTAACTCAGCCTAGTCTGTGAGCCTCTCTGCATGCCTCTCTTTGTAAACCAGACCCATATGAGGATATCATTAATCACAGTCCCATGAGTCTTACAGCCCGAGGCACTTCCTCTGGTTGGCTTAATTTTCCTCAGTGTCTCTCATTTCCTATTTTAGTGCTTCTCCTGTATCCCAATCTGTCTACCTGTGCTTAATCTCACAGAGACCCCTAAGCAGTGAGTGGTTCCCACAGGATGAAAGCAGGGTGGGGTGGATGCTTATATTCTTTTGCTGAGATTTTTATGACTGCTCATTCCATGTGTCTGCCAGTATTACAAACATATTCCTTGCCACGTCTAAGCTGAATCTAATCTACACACCTGCTGAGGCACTCCATGCAGGTAAAAAGTAATAGCTCTTAATTTTTCCAGTTATTGTGGATTTTAAGGGCTGAAGACAAGTCTGTGCCTATTCTGCTACAAGTCAGAGAGCCAATGGCATTAGTAAGAAGTCAGATAAATGAGCACAAGGCACCTTTCTGGAGCTGTCCAGGTATAGGATTTTGCAATATGTTGTTCCTTGTATAGCTGTAGAGATACACAGGAGAGGATTACCAGGGCAGTCTTAGGGCCCATGTTTTGTAACTTCTCCCAATTAATCTATTGGGCAGTCAAAGCTAAGCATCACTCTTCCAGACCCAGGGAAGAAGAAAGTGGAGAGAGGAAAGTATGTTGGCCTTTGAGGCCGTCTAACAGAGAAAAGAGGACATTCTTTAGGATGAAGGCCACAGGGAGAGCCTTCCCTTACCTGGTAATGCATCAGTGTGTTAAGCCGCTTCCAGTCACCCTCTATCTTGGTAGTAATGTCTTCATCCTGCAACACCACTCTGGCAATCCGGCCCTGTCGCCACTCTGGGTGGAAAGGATGTTATGGGTAGCCATGAGGGGGTAAGAGCAGACAGGGCCACCCGTAGTCTGTGTGTCCTCTAGAGACTTAGGAACCTTGTCTCCATTGGCTGATATCAGTGGCAGAGCTTTTAGACATGCAAAGGGCAGGGGTTGGGGGAGGGGGCAAGGCAAATGTTGAAGAGCCTCATATCTGAGGGGACAAAGCCTAAGGGGAATTGCCTTCACTTGGACAGGATCTAGTCAGGCTCCTGTGGGGGCTATGTACCAGGCAGAACTTCACATCTCTTTTCCCTAGTTATCTCATGGTCTGATAGTACTCTTGGAAGCCATGCTCCCCTCTTGCCCTCCTAGTCCAGTGTCAGCCTTCCTACCCAGGTCCATGTCCACAGCCCTTGGCCGCTGGGAGTAGGGAACATTCTTATATACAGCATCGAGGATCTTCTCCTTGACTTGAGTGATGGTGTCACAGTTTAGTACCTTCACTGGGATCTCTGGGCTATTCTCATTGTCAGGGTTGACACAGTTCAGGATCTGTAAGTAGGGGATCAAGGGTGAGATGAACATACTGGGGAAGTAATGTGGGAAGAAGCTGAGCCCTCAGAACCGTTTTCTAAGGTTTGTTCTCCTAATGAGAAGAATGTGGCTCTCTATTCTGAGACTTGGTTTCTTCCTTTTCTTCCTGCCATTTACTGTGAGATCTGAATCCAAGCTGTTACTCTTTTCTTAAGAAAAAGGTAATCTACTTCTTAGATGGGTTCGGGGAAGGTAAGCCTAGTGTGAGGTACTTGAAAGGCTCAATCAAGATAGATCCATGGGTGTCAAATGCTGGCCTCACATGTCCTCAAAGCTTCTACACTGGAGATCAGCACACTTACTTTCTTTCCTTGCTGACTTTGCAGTCCCTAATGGTGAACGGACTTGTTCTCCCTCAATATCATCTTGGGTAAACTCAGACACAGGCAGCTCATTTGGCTCACCAGATGAGGGGAACTCTGCCTTCCTCTTTATATACTTTATACGCTCAGATTGGTCCCTGAGCCTCTTTTTGGTAAATGGCCTCATTGGTTAGAAGGTAGAGAAGGGATAGTCACAGTTGGTACTGGGGCTTTTGGACTCCTCACCAGAGTTTTGTACTCGATCTGCTGCCGGATGAGCTTGTCTTCACTCAGGGAGTATCGGGCCTCACCAGTGATAGCGTCAATAGGGCCTTTCTCCATCTGCTGCTTGATTGCACAGTATAGCATGAAAAGCGGTTCCCCAGCACATTCCTGTGGGCATATCAGGTCAGAGAATGGATCTTGCCTGGCTCTTCCTGATGGCCTCTAAAGCCAGGGGAGAGAGGCTAGGCCTGCTTTGCTTGGGAGCAACCATGCCAAGAAATCCCTGTCTCTAAAAAACAGGTCCCCATGTTGTTTCCAAGGCCAGGGTGTGTGGTTGGCTCTAGCCCTAGTCACTCCCTCTTACCTTCAGGAACTTGTGTAGAAGAAAAGCAAACCAGTTGGTCAGCATCTTCTCTGCCACAGACTCAGTCCTGGAGAAGGCAGAGGGACCAGTTACACAAGTGACTGGTGGTATATCTGGGCTTGTCATGTGTGTGTAAGAGAGTACAGGGCTAAGACTGGACCCTAGCAACCCAACCCAAATCCAGCAATAATTAGAAGTGACTGGCCAGGAATGAGCTCTTTCCCATACTTAATGGAAAATTGCCTGGGAGGTTGTTTCCCAAGATTTAATTTTCCAAGACTCTAGAAAGTCAAGACATTTCATTTTTGCTGCTCTGTGGTACCACAAACTGTTGGTGACATCTGATGTGGGTTGCAGACAAATGCTTATCCCACAGGCTGAAAAGGACTCCCTCAGGTCTCCTGGTGATGAAGAGAACCTGTCTGTTTCTTTGTGGTTTCTGCAACTCAAATACTCTGTAGTACATGCCTTGTACCTGCCTCTCCAAACACAGATTGCCACATATTCAAATCCAGACTATATTATTTACTGACTATATAACTTTGGGTAAGTCACAGTCACAATTAATTTACACTTTCAATTATTAGAAGTGAATCCGTTAATATATTTAAAATGCAAAACACCTGCCCCACAGTAAAACACTAGGTAAATAAGAGTGATTAGGCCTGTGATTCATGTGCTCTCTAGGCTTTTAGGTGGAGAGCAGTGTTTAAGAGTTTAGCCAAGGGGGAGAAGTAGGGGGATGGGAGGGGAGGGTCTGTTTCTGTAAGCACCACCTCTTTCCCCTCCTCCACCCCAGGCTGCAGCTATGGGAACTTGGGAAGAAACAAAGCAAAGCACTGTGACAGACCTTGTTGATGGGGATCTGAAGGGGTAGTTTAACTCCCTACACATGATGGAAATTATACCCTCTGGCTGAAGTAAAAGCCAGGGCTGCTTAGCAATAAGGGCTGGGAGAGAGTGACAAAGGCAGAAGAGATTGCAGCTTTCTCTCTGGGCCCTCCCAGCACCCACTTCCAGCATTGTGTTTGAGATTAGCTCTAATTTAAATACAACAGCTCCTAATGAGAGCTTCCAGTGCTCAGACAGGCAGGATGGGGCCTCAATGCTTATAAAACAAAGCCACCCCATGTGTGGCCTGAAAACCCAAGATCAGTGAGCATAGGTACAGGAAGAGCCTGAGTGGAGGTGACAGACTCCACTCCTGCTGCTCAGACCTCTAGATTTGTGCTGGGCTCATTATGGCCTCAACTGAGGGTGTGCAGGAAGAGATAGAGGGTCTCTAAAATCTATTCCCTACCAGAAAAGTGGCAACTGAGGTAGGTGGTATATGCTAGCAATTTCATGCTAGGAAGCTGGGCTCCAAATCTGCTCCTAATCTCTACCCCAGCATGTCTATCAGATTTAAGCAGGGTGATGGGAAATTGTTTGCCTGTACTATCCAATATGGTGGGCACAAACACAGGATGTCTGTCTGGACATTGGGATTGTGACCAGTGAGATGGAGAAAGTAAAGTGTATGATTCATTTTCATCAACAGTAGCACTATGCTCGGGCACACAGGTCTGGAAGCAGAGACAGGTATTTCTCTTGTCTAGTTTATGAGGAAACCAAACCACAAAAAGGCAGCACCCATGGTATGAGGTCACAGAGACAAGTGGACTGGGGTTCAGGTTGAGTCCTGAGACAGGCCATGTACTTGGGTTGGGAGTCACCTGGTTTCCCAGGACCAGCAAAAGTTCACATGCCATACTGGGATGGTAAAAGGACACAAGCAACCCTTCATGCAAGCCATTTCCAGGGGTTGAAGATAATGGGAGCCTATCTGACAAGGTCTATAACTTAAAACTGCCTTTCCCCTGCTGTGGGTCAGACCTGCGGAGAAGCAGCTTGGGGTGGTTCTTGTTCTCCAGGTTCTTGTCAATGAGGTCAGAGAGCAACTGCTTGAGGACATCAGTGGCATATTCCAGGCGACCTTGAAGGCCCGTCATGATGAGAGAGGCCACATTCCCACGGTCTCGCATGGAGAAGCTGCGCTGCAGTTCCAGTGTTCGGATGAAAGTCAGCAAGAACACCTTGTTGTTGATAAGCTGGGCGAAGAGTTTCAGGGCTTTCTCCACATGCTGCTGTCCATTTCCCTGTACCTGAGGTATGCAGGATGACCTTCAGGGGACAGGCTCTGGATGTCCACCCAGGTCCTTAGGACATGATGGTGATAATGCCTGCTCTAGGACCCTCTCTATGAGGACTGCAGCCATTTTATCCCCCAACTCTGTTGTTGCGGTTGTTCTGTGAAGGTTATAGTCTTCTGGGTCCCCTCTACTTGTCTGGGGGGTAAGGTTCTGAACAGCACTGGCAACAGATGTACCACATTTCCCAAGGACCCAACAGGAGATGATCCATCAGCTTACTCATTTCCCTTTAATTTCCTTTGCCTTGACTCATTCTCTTGAGTAAACAAGCCAACAAATGTACAAACAAGCTCCAAGTCATTATTTTTAAGTCTATCACAGTCTACCGGTTCCCACCCTCCCCACCCCACCCCTGCTTTTAAAGCTGTTATAAACTACTGGCTCTTTTCCTTCATAACCCTATCCTGCCCCCTGGATTTCCTGGGAACCCCTGGCCTGTGTCATTAGAAGACAGGCAGTACCTCCAGCTCCCTCAGAACAGGGTGGTCCTCAATGCCTGGAAACAAGACTCTCATGGCATAGGTACGGTAGTCCAGGTAAGGGATTCCTGATCGATCCAAATCACTGGTTAGCTCATTGATGTCTGTCTGAAGCTCTGCAAAAGCTGTGAAAGTGAGTGAAGACAGGGAAGCTTAGAAAGAGTTCAAGTCAGGGGAGAGGAGAGAGGGAAAAGTTTGTCTGAAGGAGGAAGCTGGGGTACAGAGGCAGTAGGTTAGAGGAGGTATGAGGAAGGCGTCCTGGGTTTTTGCTATAGGTTGTTTACTATAGGACTTTAAGGATCTTCTAAGGCATGGTCCCCAACTTGAAGCTATCAGAAGTGGTGGGAACCTGAAGAAGTAGAACCTGGGGGAGATCTTAGGGATGTGCTTTAAGGGGGTTGTGAGACTCTGGTTCTCCCTCTTTGAGTTTTTGCTTGGCTACACACTTTAACCACTATATATAGCCTTACCACAGGCCTTTAGGCAACAGGGTTAACTAATCATAGACAGAACATTTCTAAACTCAGCCAAAGTAACTTTTAAAAAAAATGTGTGTATGTATGCATGTGAATAGATATGTGCAAAAGAGTCTGTAACATGTGTGCCTTTGGAAGCCAGAGGGTACCCTCAGGCAACATCTTCAGAAATACCTCCTCAGGGACAGGCTCTCATTAGCCTGGAGTTGACAAATTAAGATCGTTGACCAATGAGCCGAGATCCTTCAGTCTCTGCTTTTCCTGTGCTGGAATTGTAAGCCCATGCCACAATACCTGGGCATTTTGTTGTTATTGTTGTTATTTGCTTGTTTTGTTGTTTGTTTGTTTTTATGTAGATTGTAGGGATCAACCTCAGGCCCTCATGCATGTGACTGAGCTATCTCCCAGCTCCTTTCTTCTTTTTACTGGGTAATTACCTCTGGGACTTGTTATAGTGAATGGAATCTGGGTATCATACTGTGATGAGAAGATGACGACTTTTTATGTCATATATATATGTATATATATTCTATATATCTATGTATCTATATACATATATATATATATATATATATATATATATATATATATTCTACAGTTGCAAAGGTGGCTAAAATATAGAGAAGAGAACAATATGACTTAGGCCCCTTGTAGGTGTTTGTAGAAGCAAGAGGAAACTTTTGGAATTTAACAAAGGTCAGCATAAATACATTGATCACCTTCCCCTGGGAAGAAGAAGAACTATGATGTGAAAACCTTGGCTGTCAAATGCTCAGCCTGCAGGTGAGTCCAGGCACTGAAGAGCTCCCAAGTATCTCCTTGGCTTTCTAGGTCAATGGGTAAATCTTTAGGCTTTTTACTGGGGTATGAGGGAGATGGGAGGGTTTTGACCCATCTATTCTAGTACAATTCTTCCCCACTGTCCAACAGTTGCTTGCTTGTGAAAAGCCACTTGCCACAAAAGGAAAAATGTTTTGATTCCTAATTGAGATGTTTACCCAAAGAGACTGCTAGGTCCTCAGCCTGAGAGAAGGCCAGGTATGCTTGTCAGTCACCCTGTGGATGTGTCTGTGCGGGAGATGAGAGAAAACACAATCTCCAGTCCTACACACATTCACACCCGAGGCTGTCAGCAAGTATCGCCTTTGGAACATTCAGCTACGGTAGAGATAGAAAACAAATCCTAGGAGATGATGGTCCAGGAAGGTGGCAGGGCTCTCCTACACTCCTGGCTGTGGCTTCCACGTACTGCAAAGGTACTTCTGTGAATATTAGGAAAGGGATAAACACTGGCAATTAAAGGATATGGTCTAAGAAATTGAGGCCTGGCAGACTCTTACTGTGAGCACATACTAGTCCTGAGAGGAAGATACAGTTGGCCAAATTATGGGCTGAATTGGCGTAGATCAGGGACAGTGAACACTGCTATTTGACCTATCTCCTCACACTTGGGCATCCCTGGATCTTCTCTAACCCCAAAGACAGGGAAAGAATAGAATACAAAGGCTTGTGGAAAGAGGATAGAGATAAAGATAGGGTTTGTCTATAAGGAGGGTGATGAGATTAGTGAAGAAGGAGAAGTCCAGGAAGCAAGGATGCACCTGCACTCACCTTCCTTGCACTCCAGTGCCACCCTGGACTCTAAGTTATCCATCTGCATTTGGAGCCGCTTGAGTGTGAGGTCATTTTCCCGAGACTTGCGCTTGTAAGCGATGAGGACAATGATGACAATGATAAGAAGGAGGCTTCCACCAGCTGCGATGCTGATGATGGCCGGCAGGGTCAACAGGCTGTCGGAGATGACACTCACGGAGCCAGGCGAGAACACCATCCCTCCCACATGAACCTGTGCATTGTACACACAGACACACAGATAAAGAGCCCTGGCATGCTATCATAACCTACAGTGTTACAGTGTGAGCAATGGCAGGGCAGACTACAACAGTACCATGCATATTTGGATATTAAGTAATTCCTGCCTTGGGATTCACCTTTCTACTTATGTGTTCCCAACTGCTATCCATTTTGATGTAGGACATGGAGGAGGAAATATGGAGGGCATGAGTCAGAACTGATGTGGAAGGGAACCTTTCTTCATGTATACATAGTGAGGTTGAGCAGAGGAAAGAGACAGAAGAGGGTTTACTCACCATGACCTTGTGCTGTCCTGTGAGGTTGGGAGGTTCACAGAGCAGCTGTGTCTCAGATACAGTGACTGTACAAGGTGTCTCTCCAATCATTACTGTGTAGTTGAGTTTGGCCCCTCCAGAGGCAGGAGGGCAGAGATTTTTGCCCTGTAGAGAACAGGTGTCTTAATGAGGAGAATTGGCATATGCAAGCAGAAATTAACTGCTTACTTAAAAGATATAAAGGAGGCAGGGTGGGGTAGCAATGTGAAAACCAGTAAGCTTCCATGACTGGTTTTTAAAGAGACTTGAACCAGTCACAGATGCAAGGAGTCCCTCCTCTCCCCAAAAAAGAGGTGTTTAGGAAAGAGGAAGAGAGGGAAGAGAAGGAAAAGGAGACACAAAACACAGACAGATACAGATGGAGAGGACTCATGGTATTTAAGGGTAGGTGGGGTGCAGCAAAACTCCTGTATGCTAGCACCAAAGATATGGCCATCTCAAGAGGAAAGGACCTGTAGAATTCTCCCCCACCACTCTCCAGGCTTTTCTTCCCCATTTGTGTTTCCTACCTTCAGTATGATGGGTGAGCCTGGCTTCTGATCCAAGATTCCAGTGGGGCTGAGCAGTTCAAAAGTCGGGTTGGGGTAGTAGATGAACTTGGTGTCATTATAGATGAGTAAGGATTGGACATTGTTAAAGAGAAATCCAAACTCATCTGGCCGTTCCACAGTGTCCAGACCTGGACGGTAGTCACTGGTCAGAGAGGGTGCCAGACAGGTGAGGGTGGTTGTGTTTACCACTGTGCATACCTAGGAAGCAGAGAGCAGCATTCAAACCTAACCACCTGGTGGGTGAAGGAGGGTCTGTCATCTCTTACCCTGTTGCTTGACTTCCTTCACTACATATGAGGCCTTTAAGAAAAATGTGGTGACAATGCATTTAACCCCACTCATTATTTATTAGTACTGTTTTGAGCACCTGTTTTCTGGCAGACACTGGGCTGAGAGTCTGGTACACAGAATGAAGTAGTCTCAAGGGACAGCTCTGGATTAATTAAACAAGCTTTATAAGCTACTCCACAGAGAGCCTGGAGCAGCACAGGGCACGATACTGTGAAATGCATGAATGGATGAGGAACACTCTGGTGGGAGGAACCAGATGCTCTAGAAAGTCTGTGAGTGTGCATGGCCTAAAGCAGGATTCATGAAAGATTTCCGTCAGATGAAGTAAATGCTTTTATCTGAAGAACAAGAGGCTTACCTAGGCCAAAGAATAGTGCAGGAACAAGTTTCAGCTGGAGGAGACAGCAATGCAAACATTGAAGATGTAAGAATGTCTGAAGAAGAGGACAGTTGCAGTGAGGGAGTACGTGTGGGGGGTTGGAGATGGCAGCATTTGGTGTGGAACAGAAAATGAGGAGATGAGCTTTTTGTGCCTTGCACAGTGTTCAGCTAATGCCTGAGCACAAAGTGGTCAGTAAACAGAATCCTGCCACTCAGGACCTTTCTTTTCTCTGGCCACATACTCCTCCATCTGCACTCAGAAGTGACACTAAGTTCATGGTCTTCCTTGTCTCTTGATAGACCTCTGATCTGCCATCAAAAGTCTACTGGCTGGTGCCTGGTTAGCACTATCATCTGTTATTCTCTCCTGCAGTGGTTGATTCTGAAGTTAAGGTAACATCCAACCAAAGAACTATGAACAGACCCATTGCAGGGCCTAGGGAAATAAAGTAGACTCCAGCTTGCTCTCCTAATTTTTACTCTGTACCATTTAGCTCAGTGATTGGGGGCAAGTTATCTATCCATCTGGCCTTAGTTTCTCCTTTATGCAAGAAGGGTATGGGACCTGATAATTAACTCAGTTTTTGGTCTAGCCTAGCATTGTATTATTTTGTGCACCTCTGCTTTCCAAGGAATCATCAGTAGGTTGGACATGTGTCATGGATAAGAGGGGAGACATCATTCCACCTTATGCCTGTCCATTTTAGCTTTACCAATATCCCAAAGGTCACAGAGTAACAATTGTAATTCGCAGTAATAACAACAGTCAACATAGCATTTTCTGTATTATAATTATGAATACAATAATGTGCAGAAAATGCAAGTTAAAATGAGTGAGATGGTGCTGCAGGAATAAACTGAAAACTCTTCAATAACGTATCAGATGCTTTGTGCTAATCAAAATAAGAGAACTTTTTGAAATTCACAGATACGCATAGCTAAATAGAATAAAATTATGCAGCTATGCAAAGGATTGAAGAAGCTGTGGTTATCTTGCCAGTGGGTCAGAATTCTCTGCTGACATTAAATATAAGCATTAATTCCATGGCTGGCCTGTTCAGACACTGCAAAGCAAGTCTTTCAGCCATTTACCTACAAGGAGCACAGGATCACAGAAGTTAAAGGACTTGATTGGAGCCATACAGCCCATAAATGGCAGATTCTTATTTCCAATATGGAACTTTCTAAATGTGGAGGAAGAACTTCTTTCCACCTCCCACACTGTTTCTCATTAATCCTTTAAGGGAACATTTTCACTGAGGTGAACATAACCTTTTTGCTGTATTAAATTCAGCAGCCAGCACTTTTAGACCTTAGCTGTATTACCTGAAATTATAATGTCATCACATTAGTTTCTGGACAGCTCAGGTGTTTGGAACCATAATTACAGAGTCAAGTCTTCAGTCAATTTCTCTGTGTAGTGATCAGGCATCCATATACCTAGCCCATAGCTCCTGGCCTTGCAAGATGTGGCCAGAGAGACAAGGTTATTGAAGCTAAGGAAGGGAAGACCAAAGCTTACTCACATTGACAGATTCTTTGCCATTAAACTTGACTCGGATCCTTGGCTCCTGAATGACATCCAAGTTGAAGCCTGTGATAGTTAGGGGTGTGTGCCCACTGGAAACAAGCAGAAGCTAGGTTAGGCAAAACACCCTTAAAATTGGTAAACTGGGACTCAACAACTAGGGTCCTCAATATGAGCTACCCTTGGGCTGTAGGGCTTCTGCAACCTCATTTCCCTCTGGGTGAATCCTGTTAATCTTACCTTCCTCCAGATACAGGCCACCAATCACACTGTCTTCCAGATGAGGTGTCCTATTAACCTCAAATCCCTTTAGATGTACCTCACCAATCTCACTCACCTAGTGATGCTCCACTCTGGCTCAATACGTTGGACCCGTGGGTCATCTATGTACTCGAACTGCAGACTGCTATCTACTCGGGCTCTGTCGACACTCACGGAGACAGGGACTGGTCCTAGTCCATTGGATGATGGAGGTGAAACACATACAATCTCATTCATTGACCTCCTGATGGGGAAACAGAGAAGGGTTAAGACAAAAGAGATAGGTATGAACTGGCTCGAAAGGCATGTCCCTTGCCCCATGTGTGGCCCATTGTACATTCTGCTGTTTCCTTATTTTCTGTGCTACAGAACTATCCTCCACCAGTGTCCATCAGCACCTTCCCTTTACCTTCACTGGATTAGGAAGGGACACAGTAGAAAGGTTAAAGAATATGGACAGGGACAAGGATCTACGAGATTTTGGAGAACTTTTTCTAGAATATGACTAATCAACACTTAGGGTCCAATCAGATTGTCAATATATGTGCCTATCTTCTGTTGTGAAAAAAATACAAGGCTCGCCCTGGCAGAGTTCATAGTGCAAAGCTCTCAATTGGGTAACACTGGGCAGACTGGAGCCTAACCCATGAATTCCTTCAGAATTCACCTTAAGTCTGCATCCTCAGGGCTCATGGTTGTGGCTGACAATATTAGATGTTCGTTGTTGTTGTTAGCTTTTTTTTTTTTAATGCACAGAAGACAATCTCAAGAACAAATCTGTGCTTAAATTACTGAGACCATGTCACCTCCATGAGTCTGAAGTTCCTACAGTGAAACTTAGCCTGGGGAGCTCCTGGGATTATTCCTCATCTGTTCTAATAATCCTTGCCTCCAGCTCCCTTTAGATGTTACCAGCCCCTTCAATCTATGGGACATAAACTGATAAGTGGCATATATTTTTAACAATGACTAGCATGTCTGTGCCAAAGAGAGGACCAATGATGAGGAGGTAATAGGCATGCCAAGGCAACAACAACACATCATCCTTCATGTTTACCTTACCCATAGAATTCGCAGGTCTGATTGCCCAGGTACACTGCCACACTGCTCCCAGCACCAAGGTAATGGCCTGTGATGGTCACCATGGTACCTCCTGACTCTGGTCCCCGGATAGGGCTGAGTGACAGCACAGAAGGATTCTTTGAAAAGAAACAGAGAAACATTCCTAGCTTAGGTAAGAGGAATAACAATCATGCTGGAAGCTAAGGTAGTTTTCCTGCCCTCTGTAGTTCCAAACATCACTGCTTTCTCTAGGGAAGGTGAAGAGCTGCCATACATTAGAATTAATTAACTTCCTGGAGAGTCTTGTACTCATAATACTGAAGAGAAAGCTGATATGACACTGACTAATCTATACAGTAGTTTGCATATTGAGAACAATTTGAAAATGCTACTTTATATAGAGCCTGTTTTAAGGTTTGTTGTTGTTTGTTTGTTTGGGGCACACAATCAGTAGGGCTGAGGAAAATGTTCTTGCCTAAGTTGGGCAGCTGATAGACTGCAACCTCTATGAATGATCCACATATATATCCTCTTGTTCTACCCTAAGCACTGAGACCTCATTCTTGGTGTCATCAGTAAATGTTAAACGTGGCTTCACTGACCTTTACTGGTAGATGAGAATATCACTTGCAAGCATGTTCACTAAGCTTAATGCAAAAGAAATTAATTAAAAGAAACCTCTAGCCTATGATGCACCAAGCAGTTGACCTAAATCAGAAAGAATTGCTTCTACTAGTGGGCAGTGATATGAAAAGTGTGAGGTTTTTGTTTTGTTTTGTTTTGTTTTTGCTTTTGTTATTTGTTAGATAGAATCTCACTACATAGCTTAGGCTGGTCTTGAGCTGGAGAACCCTGTCTTTACCTCCTGAGTGCTGGAATCAAAGACATGTGACACCATACATAGCTTGGGAAGTACATTTAACTTAGTGAGTGGATTCTAGTCTGTACCAGACCCTCACTATCTATGGCTCTGAGGTGGGTCATAGGATTATTCTGGACTTCAGCTTGCTCCTTTGTCCATTGAGGAGGATATGATGGACCTAGGGCCCTTTGCAGCTCTGATATTTACAACTCTCTATCTTTTCTTTTTGCTTCCCATGTTCTCTGCGAAGGAAATGAGGTACAGAGGCTGCAGATAGACTGGCAAATCTGAGAGAAAAAAGTACAAGAAAAAAGGTAGCAATTCCAAAATGAGAATATAGGCCTGGAAGCTTTATAAACTAAGTAGTAAAATGCTTTAGAAAGAAGAGAATTTTGTGACCTAATGATTTTTTTAAAAACTCTTAGTAAGGCTGGTTTGACCCCATCCACTGTTGTTAATACTTTTTAATGAAGTACTCAGTGTAGAGATGTAGGTAAGATTTAGAAAAGGAACTTAAGGGCCCCTAGTACAATGTATTGATTCAGGATTAATTGAGTCTAGGGAGACTCCAGGACCTTAGAAGCAATTTATTGATTTGGCATGAATTTAGTGCCAGCCTCACAGAAAGATTTGGTACCAAAACTGCTTGATGAAATGTCTTTAGGGGTGTGCATACATGTATGTATAACCATGCAGACACACAGAATTGTCATATGTTCCCACTCCTGGTCTTATTCACAGAGGTACATCTCTGTCAGATTAGATTCTTCTAATCCTTAGCTTAATATATCCTCATCAAAAATCAAAGCATATGGATAAATATAAACCACTTAATTAGTGTGTCTTCATTAGGCTAGAATTAGATCACAATGTCACATGGAAGGATAAAAGGCAGCCTAGTCTCTTATCTAGAATCCATTTTCTAAGAAAAGCTTAAGTTTTTGCCTTATTTAGAACTCTGACCTACGGTCCTCCGAGACTCGAAAGTTTCTGGGTTTTCTGGTTTTTTTGTTTTTTTTTTTCCCTGTGTGTGTGTGTGTGTGTGTGTGTGTGTGTGTGCGCGCGCGCGCGCATGCAATAGTCATGTGACTATTCAACCACAGAAAAACAGCCTTCCAAGCAAAGAAGCCAGAAATTCCCTTTACTGGTCACCATGGTCTGCCTGATGAGGAGGACCAGATGAGAATTCCCTGGGAGAAGTCTGGAACAGATGTGTGTCCTTGCTGGTTATGTGGCTAACCTTGGTCCCAGTACTTACCACAAAAGTATACTGCTGGTGGGACTTGGTCATGAACTCTGGCTTGCATTCCCCAATGCACAGGCGTACAGGCCCAGATGTGGTACCCATAAGGGCATGGCCCATCTCACAGACGATCCTGAGAAGACAGCAGACCTCCCAATGAGAGGCTTGACAAGGCTGCAGTTCCCACTCTGCTTAGCAGTCAGTGGGTGAACCATCACTGTCTTGCCATAGTGCTAGGCCGTTGCTCAGTTTAGTACCAATGTGACCATGAGTTTAGTATTGACCTCCTGGGCTTTGTCTTATCTCCACAGTGAGAGGTTGGATATGATTATATATATATAAAGCTGTGGGTGCCTCTGATATACCATTCTGCCCCCATTCCTGTGAGTATCTAGTACAGTACTTCACCATGGGTCATATCTAGGACTGGTGGAATGAGTGGACTGTCCAACAGAGATTGAGGGGCAGTACTTAGTTGGTGTTTTCTGCTGTGCAGCAAGCCAACATAGCAGCTCTCCCTAAGAGCACAGGTGAATGACTGTCACATTGATTCAGTTGTAGTCTGTTTCCTGCAGTGAGCTCTCAAAAGCAGATAGATAATCTGGTGTGATAATGTGAGCATCCAACAGTATCTCCCAGCACAATGGCAGAAGTTCATGGACATGGTTGGTGGCTGAGTTCATTAGGTGCCAAGTGACACTTAATCAAGGCTGAGCATACTCAGTGGGTGACATGGCCTTGGTTAGAAGTCATGTCTCCCATTGTCAGGAACACTGGAGGAAGATGCTCTGCACTTTCTCAGCAGGTCAGATCAATACCCCCTGGTGATTCGCCTGGCTCCTGAGATAAGTTACAGAAGAACACTAGTGTCTTAAGTCACGGTGCCTTTCAGAAAGGGTGGGCTGTAGGGGATGAGTAGGAGAGGGTTCTACCAGTCACAGCAACTAGGAGGCCAAGAAATGAGGAAGGAAAGTTTCTTTTTGCCTCCTGACACCACTTCAGATTGTAAGAGCAATATCCATGTGTCTATGCTAGGCTTGCTTAGTTGCTTAGTGGGGGATCAGAAAAGCAACCCTCCTCCCCACTAATCTCCTGTGTTATCCTGGCACAGTGTGAAGACCTGTGTTTAACGGATCTATGCTTATCTCAATTGTTTCTCTAGGAAAGAAGGTATCTAAACAAAGATTTCATTTCAATGTAATAAAACTAGCATTAAACAAATTTCTCTCTCTCTTTCAAACACCACACACACACACACAAACACACACACACACACCCCACTGGTTCCCATCTCCTTCATAACAGTTAATCCTAAATAAGTACATTGACTCCTGGTAAATATTTACTTAACATACAATAACTGTCTTTTACATTTAGCATATAAGATGCAACAGAAAGCACTCCATGTAAGAAGGTTCTCCATTTACTTTATCTATGAATAAATAAATTCACTATGAGCCCAAATAGTATGATAGCAACAATCAGTTAGTGTTGGTATGTAGTCCTCTCCTTAAACATCATTAGTGAAGCATCTGAGAAGCTTAATCTAAGATGTTTGGTTTGTTTTCATGCTGATACTTGCTTGGAGTAACAACTCAAATACTGTTTTCTGGTGTTGGACCCTGTTTTTGTTTTGGGGTTCCTGATTTTCGACAGCTCACCCTTTGACCTCTAAAAGAACTCCGGAGAGTCAGCTAATTCTTGTGGGCAGTGAGTGTGGGGACTGGGAAGCAGATAAGCTTTTTCATTTCTTCTAATCAAGCCTGGTTCTTTCTTCATTCATGGCCCGTATATACTCTGTGGGAGAGACCCTCCACAGGAGAGGGAGGATGCAATTATTGTAGGCATGAAGTTGTGGATAAAAGAAATTGGAGGACATGTGAAGGTTAAAAGCAAGAATGAACTCTTGATTTTGGGCCTGGGCTTGTTTCAGAAAGGAGAAGGTGTAGTCTAGCCTGTTCAGCTGTCCATGAAGGGCTTAGGAATTGTCTGGGCGTATTGCCTTTCTAGGTTCTAAACATTTTCATGTTAGGGGTTCATGTTCAAAAGGCTAAACTTTATGTATGGAGTCCCTGGAAAAGGAGTGCTAGAAGGAGATGGAGCCAATCCAAGTATCTGGACTAAGTACCAGTAACTGTCTCTGAATGAAACCTATGCTTGACTAAGGCATAATCAGCTGAGCTGTCTCACCTGGCTGTAAGTAGGGAGAGGGCCGGGGATAGGAGTAGCCTATGAACAAGGGTTTGCATGAGCATGTCTAAGAAGTAAGACTGAAGTTTTCAGGAAACCAAGCAGCATTGTGGGTGAAATGCAACTGTCTCCCTCTTTTCCCCATTCACTCATGAGCCCTGTAAGGCAGTTTGGAGAGGACTTGAATTTTCATAGGACACTTGTCCTTGTTGAGGGAGATGAGTTACAGAAAAAGCTGCAGAAGTAGAAAGGCTATGTAGAAAAATAAGGATTGTGCCACAGTAGAAACTGTAACTCAATAACAAGAGCTATAGCTGCCGATGGTAGAGGTGGCCCACAAGATGGGACCCAATATCACATCAATCCCCTGCTCCAGGAAGGGACTTATTATTTCTGACTTATACACAATCAAGATACAGGGATGCTACATGACTTATTTAGGGCCACATTCCAGCAAGTGAAGGAGCCTTGACTGAAAGATAGGTGAGCCTCAGTTCCAAGGTTATGCCTTTCATCACTCCATTTTGTGGACACTGGATCATTATCTTATGTATGTATGTATGTATGCATGTATGTATGTACATATATATGTGTATGTATGTGTGTATATATATGTATATATGTATTATGTGTATGTATGTACATATGTGTATATATGCATGTACAAGTATGTATGTTTGTATGGATTTTGGACAAAGTCTCACTATATTTTTTAGGCTGGTCTCCAGTCTCTTGGTTTAAGCATCGTTCCTGCTTCAGCTTCCTGAGTAGGTAGATCTATAGGCATGTGTCATCGCACTTGTCTGATGCTGGATTTAATAAAAAGCTCTGGATGTTTTAAGGGAGGGACAGCACAGGCATCATGTTAGTGACAAATTTTGGCAAATATAGGGAACAACCCCATTCATTTCCTAGGGCTCTGAGACTTAGTCAGTTGATGTCTCCTCTTGGCTGTGGACCACCACAGGCATAGGGGTATATTTCATTTCATCTCCTAAGTCTCATTTGTATTCTCTGGTTTAATTTCTCAGAGGCTTCCCAATTTCCATGTCCTCTGTGTTCCTGGTTTCTCTGAGGCTCCCTGCATATCACTAGGAGGCAATGACTAGAGATAGTGAAATTTTTCCCTCATAAAATGAGTTGAGCCAAACAACTGTCCACTTCCATATAAATTGACAGAGGAGTTCTAGAATCACATTAGTGCCACCAATAAGCTTTCTAGTTGATGTGTGTGTGTGTGTGCGTGTGCGTGTGTGTGTGTGTGTGTGTGTGTGTGTTGCAGACTCTGTGGGTCATATTGTTCTAGCTTCCTGAGGAACACTTAGGGGATTGTACACATTAGCTGTTCCTAATTTACAGATGAGCCATTTGAGAACTAGGAAGCAAAGTGACTTGCCCAGTGCTATTCAGTTCATCAGTAGTTGAACTATAGCTTGCCCCCAGGCTCCTGGCACCAGCTCAGTTTTCTCATTACCCCAATACCACACTGTCTTCGACAGACATGCATAAGTGGTGGCTCACTTCCTGGGTGGGAAGCACAGAGGGTCAGCACCCATCCATCTGTGTTTGAGTTCACAGATAAAGCAGACGAGAGAGAGATCAGATGAAAGCAAACCCTTGTCTCTGGAGATACTGAGTTGAAGTCTGGACCTGCATTTCACTGCTAAGAAAATGTCCTATGGATTATTCATTTTGCCCTCCATAGACATATAGGGTGCTGATTTCAGGACTAATTAGAACCTTTAAACCAATATTAACCTAATTGTGGAATGATAGATGGCAGACATAAGCATATGGTGAATCATTCTTGCATTTGCTAATCCTGCTTGTGGCCAGGATTCTGTACTGAGCCCACTTAGCCAAATTCATCTCTTGCAGATATCTGAAATGATTACACTGCCCAGGATGGAGGCTTAATAATGTTAACAAACTCTGAAACCTTAGGAGTGGTAATGAGCATGGCACAGCTGGAAAACAGGTTGCAACCAGTGAGGCATAGGGTGTTCTTCATTGCTTCCTGCCTGTCCTGTGCCTGGGCAGCTTTCAAGGGTCACCATTGACCTCAACAGGCCTGGAATGACTCATGACTACACTTCCAATTCATCTGGGTACTTTCTTCCCCATATCCCTGGGTAAAGAAGTATACTTGACTTCATAAACCGAGCTAAATTTTCTTGCAGTCCATTAGATGAAGGTCATAGATTAAATGACTTGCTGAAGTATCAGGGCTGGTTAGCAGAGTCAGGGTCAAAACAGTTTAATTCAAACCTTGGGCAAGTTTTGAGTCCAGATTCCTGGTACTTCATACTCCTCACTCTAAAGTCTGAGTCATCCAAGCTCCAAAGTTAGACCATGGAAAGTACTTGAGGCCCAGGTGGATTTGGGTTTTGTGTGTACAAGTACCTGGTAAAGCTTTGCAGGGCATGGGACTCTAGACCCTGTGACCATGAGGTTTCCTGCAGGTGGTCCTAGTTCCCAGTGTTTATCTCCTACTGTGGTTCCCTAGAAACACTTGTGCATTCCTGATTTTCCTTCTGTAGGCCTAGCCACCACTCCCTCAAAGCTCTTTCCTTATAGGGATACGGTTGTCAATAAAGTACAGGACATGGAGAATCAGAAGGATCAGGCCAGCTCTACCTCCTCCTCTCCTGTGGCCAGTGGCTCTTACACTCCTCCCAGGAGTCTTGGAATTTACCCTTTCTGCCACTGATCCTTCTCTGAACTATGCTAGAATAAAGGGCCTCTGAGGTTCAGAGCCATGGGTGATGGATGAGTCATGGAGTATCCAGGTCTTTCTTGACTAGAAGTTGTGGTCAGTGGTTTGCTGTCTCAGGGAAATAGGCCTGACAAGGAGTTAGATTTTGGTTCTGAGTCTGACCTGGTATTTACTTCCCAAGTGACTGGAGAAAATAATCTCCCTAACTCTTGCCAGCTTTTGTAATACTTTATTTGCCAGAGTCAGAATAATTAAAAAAATAAGTAGTAGTTGGGAAAGTATTCTGTACACTGAAAATTGGTGATGGAAAATAAAGTGATGTCATTTTTATGACTGCCATTGAGGACTGGCTCTCAGAAGAGCCTGAGGTTGGAGTGTCACAGGGTAAGGGAGAAAATCCTGAGTTAAAGTCAAGATCTTATTGGCTCCTGACACACATAGAGTTGTATCTCCAATAGATGGAGAAGTCCTTGACCCAATGTCAAATGACAAAGCATGAAGGATGCTCTGGTGGCTCCTTTCCCTTGTTCCTCCTTCTCTTTCACCCCTCCCCCACTTCTAGACTACTTCCTGCTCACTGACTGTAGTTTCCACTGCCAAGGGAACACCCCACATTGGAACATATGTCACTCCTGAGCTCGCCCGCCTGCCCGCCACTACATGCCTATTTTCTAATTTCCAGCTGACATTTCCCTTAGTGAAATAAATGAATCTGCTCCAGTGGAGGCCCTGTTCAGATTGAGCTACTGTCAGAGCCCCAGGCACTAAACAAATTGTTGTCCACAGCCTACCCGGTAGGGTGTATTTTAATGGGGGAGGGGCAGTAGGAGGGGCCAATGTTCCCAGAGGGGCTTTCAACATTCATGCCAGCAGGCTGACAAAGACTAAATAAGAGGCCATAAGATCACCTGGAGCTCTGATGCCTGAGTAGAATAGAGAAGCCACTGGAACAAGGCCTCCTGGGGGGCAGATCCTGGAAAGACCTCTTGGGACATTTTCCACAGGAGGAGGTAATATGAAAAATACTTGGGAAAGCCCCAGAGAAGGAAGTACAGAGACTCTTCACACAGACAAAGGCCAGCAGGTCGGACTCACTGCTCAGCGATGATGTATTCCCCTGGGATGGGTGTGCAGGGCACTCCAGCCACCTGTACATGATGAGCGATTTCAGAGAAGTCCAAGCCCAGGTTCACGCCATGGATGGTCACACGAGTCCCTCCTTCAGGTGGTCCTGATACTGTCAAAATCTGTAGGAGGGAGGTGGGGTTAGCTACAAGCTGAGTTATTCACATGAACAGAAGTTTCCTTTCTCTCCCCAAGAACAGAGTACTTAGGAACTACGGTGAGACTCCCAGAATGTGAATACCTTCTCCTTTTTTCCATCTTGTGCAGAATACTAATATCATCTTCTATCTTACACTACTTCCTTAGATCATTCACTCATCCATCCATCCACCCACCCATGCACCCATTCACCCATCCATTAAAAACAAACCAAACCAAACCAAAACAAAAAACTTATCAGGAAGAATTCTGAACTCTTATAAGAACATCACTGATTTATGTGCATCTCTAATTCACTAGCAGCCTGACTGTGATCAAGTTACATAATCTCTGTGAACTTCAGGTCTTTTTTTGTGAAGACAGTATTATCATGTCTACCAAGCTGGAGTGAGCATGGAAGCACCAGTCAGTTCTTGAAGCTCTGTGTGCACAAGGAGGCTTTGAAACTATGACAGTAGTGTTATTGCTATTTCTGTACTTGACCCTGTAGGATACAATGGTGAATACTTGACAGACTTGTCCTCAAGGAACTTATAAGTCAGGAAGGAAGTAATAACAAAGTTTCCAGTTTGGGGTCTGCAGTGATCAGACAAATACAGGGAAAACAGTGGGGACTTGGAACAGGTAGGGAGTAGATTTGGCTGAAGGGGAATATCACAGACCCATATTGCTTACCATTGTTCTGAAAGAAAAAAAAAATCTCATGACATATGTTAGAGAGAAGAAATAACTTTATATTTTATGACCTTTCTCTGGTTTCCTGCTAGTAAGGATCATTATTTATTTGTTCATTCTTTAATTCAGTTGCGAAATGCTGATTATCTCATTTTGTATTAACCCAAAAGGAAAGGGGTGGAAGAACCAGAATGTGAAACTATAAACTTCTCAGGAATCCAGTAAATCCCATGAATAAGTTCATGCTTTGAAGTCTGCAGTTGCCTGAAGTGGGAAGTAACTAGCTAATAATGATCCTGAGTGAACTCAGTTCTAAAAGACAAAGAAATTCATAATTGTCAACCTAGGGGTAGAGGTGAGAGTGTGTCAGGGCATCTTATTCTAGAAGTCTCATTTTATAGTGAGAAAAAAGAGAGCTAGAGATGTTAGAGATAGATCCAAAACCTCAGGCAGCCTGTGCACAAGGCAGCTTATCACTGTGTCCCAAGAAAGGCTTGACTTGATTGAGACCAACAGTCTGCTAAGATCCCAGGATGGTGTCTCTGGGACAGAGACCCTGTCTTTGCATTCTTAGACACTGAACAATCTCTCCCTAAGCCTATACATGCCAGTTGTCTAAGGTAGGGTTGTTATTGCTGTGATGAAACACCATGACCAAAATCAAGCTGGGGAGCAAAGGGTTTACCATGGAACAGTTCATTACTCTAGAAGTGAGGGTAGAATCTCAAACAGGGCAGGAGCCTGGAGGCAGGAGCTGAGGCAGAGGCCATGGAAGAGTGCTGCTTACTAGTTTTCTCTTCATGGCTTGCTTAGCCTGCTTTCTTATAGAACCCAGGACCACCTGCCCAGGGATGGCATGACACACAGTGGGTTAGGCCCTCCATCATTAATCACTAATTAAGAAAATGCCCCACCAGCCTGCCTATAACCTAATCTTATGGGGGCATTTTCTCAATTGAGGTTTCCTCTTTTCAGATGACTTTAGCTTATATTGAGTTGACATAAGACATACAGCACAATCGAACCCTGTTAGGGATGGAGCAGTCAATATGGGTGAGTCCAGGTGGAAAGGTACACTCCTCCTCAGAGATACCCTGAGTCCTGCCAACCTTCCAGACATGGACCCTCCCCCCCCCACACCCCTGTGTTCTAGCAATCAAAAGGAGATGGAGTGTGGATGAGGATAGATCTTCCTTATTACTGGTGGCATGCCAATTAGACTTTGTCTCAGCTAGAATTAATTTGGCCTGCTGCATTTCCATTTCTGCAAACCTTCAATGGTACTGCTGAATTCTTGCCCAGAAGGCCCTGAAAACACTATTGTGAGGACTCATTTTACCTACATCACCTTGTCTGTGACTCTGATTCCTTTTTCTTGAAATAAAATACTTCACTTTATAAATAAAATTAAATATATAGAATAGATCAAGGGAGATATTGCCAAGGAGACTCACAGGCATATTCATGTGTTGGGATGAGGGTGTGAAAGATGGGAAGATTATGTGGAAGAGAAAGAGCTAGCAAGAGTAAGAAACCTCTGTGACTCTTCTGTCCCTGGAAACTCTAAAATGTCCAAGAACGGTGTGTTGTGGATATTCTTCTTGGCCATGGCACAGTTTTTCAGAGGCCAGGGATCCTGCCTTAGAAGATGAACTCTTGTCATGAGAGTCAAGGGAAGGAGCTGCTTCTATCTTTTAAATAGCATCTATGGGACAGAACATGCTTTTAGCTCCGAGTTCACTTGGACCCTTTTGGACTTGGCTTCCCAGTGCTCCACCTACCTCCACCCCAACCCCAGCACGTGCATGGCTGGAATCCACCTACTCAATGGGTGGGACAGAGCTGTGCTGGTTGGTTACTTTCCTTAGTTCCTTTCCTCCTACTTTTATTTAAAAAAGAAATATATCTTTTGTTCACTGCAGTTAATTATAACCTTTCAGAAAAAAACTGTGAAATGAAATCTTTCTGAAAGCCTAAAAATATTCTTGTCTTGCAGGTAGCACATGAGTACTCAGTGCCTCTGGAAGGTTTCACAGTGCAGCTCCCCTGCTGTTCAGTTATAGCAGCTGTTTCTTCCAACATGGAGGGTTAGACACAGGCTACAGGCACCGGGCTGTGGGGCCAGTCTTTTGGTACAGAGTTCCTCAGAAGTATAAGTCAGTACAGAAAAGATTCTTGCATAAATTATGAGCAAGTGTTGTAATCTTGGAATGAATGTATATGTCCAGGATACATGTGGGTCCAATAGCAGCTGGTGTGCAAATTGCACCCTTCCTAGATCATCAGACCACATTCCCAGTCTTGGAAAGTGCTGGGGAAGCTGAGTTTTTAAGAAAGCCTGTGTTGGGGGCTATATCTCATATTGTCATCACTTGAATAGGTGGCCCAATAGTTCAGAGTAAAGAACAACTAAGCAGCACACAGCCATGGGCTTAAAGGAATGCATACCTTACAGTTTCAATTAAAACAGAACTTATCTATAAAAGTAGGGATTTCCAAGATATAAATGAGCTGGTGATCATCTGATTTGCAGGAGAGTTTCCAAGGCCTCCATTACTGATGACTTTCAAATCTTTGTCATCTGCTCTCTGCTGAGCTCCATAGCCATATATCCGATTGTTATAGGACATTTCCACTTCCACCTGCATGTCCATCAGGTGCCTTAAGTTTCACTGGATCTAAAAATAAACTCTTAATTTTTCTTCCTTCTACCCAAGCCCAATTATCCTTTCAGATTTTCTTTCAAGGTAAATGGGGTCACTATGCTCTTAGCCAGACATTTTGCAAGCATCTTCAATAGTTACTTCCCTTCTCCTGTCATGTGGAATTAATAAGGTCAAGATCCTCTCAGCTCTCACTTCCATGTGTGAATAGATGCTAAGCAGACTTCATCACCTCACTCATTCTAACCAACAGGGTCTCCATGTTCCTCCATGTAAATCCCACAGCTGCCAAGGGTTCTAGCCACTTGGTTCAATGGCTGTGATCATTACTGAGGCAAAGTTCCCCTAGATTCTGCTCTCCCCATTTCTTCAGCTGTATCTTCCATTCTATAATACAGCCTCTGTGTCCTGCCAGAGATTAGTGGTTCCCATACTAGCATGTACTTTAAACATTTCTGTGTCAGGACTGGAGAGATGGCTCAGTTAATCAGAGCATTTATTACTGTTGCAGAGGCCCAAAGTTTGATTATTAGTCATACTGGGTTGTATACAACCTCTTGTACTTAACTCTAGCTCAGGGGACCTGATAGCCTCTTACAGCCCCACCCCCAGCCTCCTGCTTAAATGCATTTGCTTTTCCTAAGTTCAAAAGTCAGAGAGAGTCAGGCTGTGCTTAGAACAAAACAACTGAGGAAAGCATCCTATATAAGCCTGTCTACTAGAATCTTCCCAGACGTCTAAGAGCCCAAGGGCCCATGAGTCACAAGAACCTGGCATGCACATTCTTTTTCCTCCTCAGAACCAACTGCACAGGCTGCAGGAAGGAGGCTTAGTAGGAAAATTTGGTCTTCAGAGAAGGAAAGAATAATACCCCTCCAGGACAACATTTCAAACCAGGTAGCTGGTGAGTCCCCGAGTTCCTCCCCAATGAGACTGTCCTCAGAGATTTTTTTCTTAGAAGTAGCATGAAATTGCAGGATGCCCATGACATCACTTCTTAAAACCTGGAGGCTATCAGTTGTAGCCAGGTCTGGCCTTTATGTGTGGGTGTATAGAGGAAAACTTTCTAAGTGTCCAGTTATTTCCTGCAAAAGCCCAGGAAAGGTCTTCCTGCTCTAAAAAGAGCATTGGAGCCTCAGAGGAAGGTAAGATGGTAAGAGGGCAGAAGAGTAACCCTGAAGCCCCCAGTGACACAGAATATACTTAGACATGGCTGTAATATTGGGCATATTTGCCTATCTTGGCTTCCAGTTTCAGATGTCCTGTGTGCTTTTGACTGCTCTGGGGTAAGGAAGTAAGACTTAGTACCTAGGCAGTGTCTGTAGCAAGAAGAGATCAGGAAAACTCAGGTCTGAGTTTTGGGAAGCTATATGGCCTTGAAAACTGATAATCATGCTGGTCTCAAAGAAAGGATGCCAGGATTAAATTAGCTAATGTTTGGGATGCTCCAGCATGTTAGTTTCGAGAGTAGGTCATAACAATTGATAATTTCCTGCTCTGTGCTTCCCTACACACAGGACTTACTGGATGAGAAGAACATGGTATATAGGGATTGTTGAGGAGCTAAGAGATGATATGAATTTTCCTGCTGACCTGGAAGGAGAACTTGTGGATCAAGAAGTCCATGACAGATGTTTAGTAAACAGGTGGAAAGAACATGTATAACTGGCTGGAGAATACCTGAGAGGTTTCCTGAAGGTCAGGCTTGGCCAGGAAGTAGGTAGCACTGAGGCCAGGGCCTTCTGAATCTTGTATGGAAACACACTCTGAGCTGGACATCATCCTTTAACTGACAACAAATTGGAAGGTACTGTCCAAAATGGTCTTCCTTTTTAATTTTTCCTCCTTCCTTTCTTGCCAGTACTTCCTTCCCTGGTTATTTGAGGCAACTGCAGCATCACACAATAAACTAAATGAATGCTCTCAGAAAAATAATTTTAAATGAGATACCCACTAGTGTCACATAAGCAGTATTACTGGTTTGAGGTGTGTGTGTGTGTGTGTGTGTGTGTGTGTGTGTGTGTTGTGTATAGTGGGGCCAGTTAGGAAGATGAGGAAAGAAACTGAAAAGATGCTTAGGTACTGACTAATTTCAGCACCATGCTCTTTGATAAGAAATCTATCTAAATTATGCCCTGTGAACCTCAGGAGTGATAACTATAGAGCATAGGGATACACAGCTGCTATAGCTGGGGGAGTATGAATAATGTCAATGAGCTCTCCCGTATGTTCTATATCCGCCCACCCAGATGCTCCTTCTCTGTCCATTCTCCAAACCCAGGACTCCCAAAATTCTGGATTAGCTGAAATGAATGATGACACATGCATGCTACATGAACGCTCACCAGCTCCACAGCCTCAGGGTATGAGGTTCATCTCTACTACTGGCCAGGAAAGCCCTCTGACAATCCTGCTTAGCTCTGCTCACCTAAAATGCCTCCTTGTTAGCCTTTCCCTGGCTCCCTCAGGAAACCTCACCCTAGTTCCCTTCTGCACTTGAGGACCACCTCAAAGACCATGGCCAGACAGGACTCTCACTGCCCATTGTCCCAGTGAGACAGTAACTATCTTGGGACAAAGATGACTGTGCTTTTCTTAGCAACCTAATATTTAGTATACTGCCTAGTTCAGACCAACCATCAATAAATATCCCCAGTTTTCAGTTACTAGGATATGCTGGTCTGTACCAGATTCTAGAACAAATTGTAGTTTTTAACTATGACTAGAAGAAAAGTCATCTAAGTGTTGCTTCGACATCCCTACTGTAACCACTCAGAAGTCCTTCCTATAATCCCTTTTATTTTAATTTAATACAATTTCTGATTTGGTTCTTCACTGAATACTTTTCAGAGTATTCAATTATACATTAGACAGAAATTATACCTCCTGGCCATTGCTTCTGTAATGTTATCTCTACCTCCTCTGAAGACAGTTTTGAAACCTTTTGCTCACTGTGAATTCTTTGCTCTGGATCTTGGTGTTTCTGTCATCCTCTGAGGCAGAGTGACCCATACCAGGCTGAGGTTTGAGGGAGTGCTTGAGTAATCAGCATGCAGTCTGGAAGGCCTGTGATTACATCATCTCTTGAGTAATTACATCATCTCTTTGCTTGTCTCAAACACTATTAATGGGGCTAGCTGTCTCCATGATATAGCAGAAGGTAAACCTTGGTCATCTTTCCTATGCTTTGTGTTGTTTTTCTCCTTGAGGTTTCTTTCCCCATTTAGAGATATTTTTTGTTATGAGGGTCTCTCCTTCCTAAAGAACTCCATGTTTGTGTGTGTGTGTGTGTGTGTTCTGTTGGTCAGGCTCTCATGAAGTAACTCAGGCTGGCCTTGAATTTGTTGGAGATCCTCCTGCCTCAGCCTCCAGGCAGGTGCTATCATATTTAGTCTAAATTTGCATTTTAATGGGGTGTGGTGGTTTGAATATGCTTGATCTAGGGAGTGGTACTATTAGGAGATATGGCCTTGTTGGAGTAGGTGTGGCCTTTTTGAAAGAAGTGTGCCACTGTGGAGGTGGGCTTTGAGAGCCTCCTCCTAGCTGCCTAGAAGCCAGTCTTCTGTTTGCCTGCTTAACAAGACGTAGAACTCTGAGTTCCTCCAGTGCCATGTCTGCCTGGATGCTGCCAAGCTTCCTGCCCTGATGATAATAAACTGAATTTCAGAACCTGTAAGCCAGCCCCAATTAAATGCTATCTTTCAAAAGAGTTACCTTGGTCCTTATGTCTGTTCACAGCAGTAAAACTGTAACTAAGACAAGGGGCTTTAAGTTATTCTATCACCTTGTCCTAAGATGATTGGTATCTAGTTCTGGAGAGGAAAGGTAGCCTGTGTTTTGCAGGATCTAAGGGAAACCTTTTAGGGTTCAGTCTAATAGCAATAAATGCTAGCTAGACTCTTTCAAACATGAAGTGGCTTATCCAAGCCCCTGTTATGCACATGCTAAGCTAGGATAATGGAGACAGCAGAGTGTAAAAGAACATTGCATGTTTTGGGCATAGCTCATGGGCTGACAATAGATGACTAATGGGAGAATTCTATTTTTTTTTTTTTCCTTCTAGAGCCTCCAAAGCTTTGGGAACCTTTGCTTTGGAGATCCACCTCTCTATAAGCTCAGACCCCACCTCAACAGCTGTCAGTCAAATGGAGCCCTGGTGAGCACCCTAGAGGCACTTCAGCTCAGTTTGTCTCCTCTTTGAACTCTGTCATGTTTATTTTCCTTTGTGGGTGCCATGACCTGGAAAGCAGCACAGTGATGCTACAACTGCCCTCATTCTTGCAACCACTAATTGAACATTTCGAGGGAACTGTGCCACAAAGCTGCTCAAGGGCAAGACCAGATGCAGCTGATTAATTACAGCTGGGGATCTAAAGGGCCGAATGAGGAAGCAGAGTGGGAGTTACCGTAGGTCCTAGGGGCTTGGCAGTCTTGGGAAAAGTGATTAGACAGGCTTCATGCAATGAGAGACTCAGGCCGGACCTGGGTAAAGCTTTGGAGGGGCAAAATTTGGGCCTCCCTCAGAGTCAGAGGATCTTGATGAGAGATTTCCAAAGCTTGCCTTGCAAGCTAGAAACACTGTATTCTTTCGGACTGTCTCCTGGCTTATATGGACAAGGAGAAGTAAGATAGAATCATCTCCAGGGGATGGGAGATTTCTCTGATAATGATACTTGCTGTTTCTTTACTTATGAAGTGTTCAGAATGAGACAAATTGCACTTAGGATTTTATATATTATATTCCATTTGGGGCTTAAAATGAGTTACTAGAGCAGCACTGTTATTCCCATTTCACAGATGTGGAACAGAATTCTGTTGCACAGAATGAAAGAATGCAGTGAATCTATCTATCATATGCTTTTAGTCTCCATGTAATACAGTCTGAGCTAACTGTCGCCAACCCTGCAGAGATCAAGTTGCCAGCTAAGAGTACCTGCCTTACTCTTTCCTCTGGTTGCTTTGTTCAGCACCAGCCAGCGCTATGTCTCCCTGTTTACTGGGAGTCCCATTATTGGCTTTGGTGTTCACTGTCTTTCCTTCTGCTCTTTCCTCCTTTCTGTGTTTCTCACCATCCATCTTCCTTCTCTCTGTCCAAACACTTAATTTGGCTTACCCTATCCTCTCTACCCATATATTCTTGGCCTCCCAAGATGATACTGAGGGCAGAACTTCTGACTTTCTTCCCATCTTAGCAGAGGCTAGAAGAACATAGTTTCAGCTCTTTTTTTATTCTTCTGTTTCTAGACATAAAATAATATTTGCCTAAGAGAGCTTAAAAGAAATAGCAAGGATGATAGCCAGGTCAAATGTGGCGCTCTGGGGCCAAGCAGCTGAAGGTTAAACAAAATACTGATGTAACATCAAGAAAGTTTGCACTGCTCATAACTCTCATCTTTAAAATGGGCTTAATAAGAGCTATCAATCATTATAGCATTCAGTGAATATAGCTTTTATTTTTCTTGTCACCATCTAGGAACTAAGAAATTCATACAGAGACCAGGTTAGCTTAGGGCTGAAGGAAAAATGGCTTTGCTTTTTATGAGTTTCTTATGCAGATTGGCAATATTCTTGGCAGAGACTTGATTCAAGTGCACATCCTGCCTTGTGGCATTGGATGCTGCCTCTCTGTGATTTGTGCAGCCCTTGCTATGGTCTCCATGGTGTAAATATCCACTTCTGAGGTTGCAAGAGAAAGGAGAGGCTGATACAATAACTTCTTTGTGGGAGGAAGAAGTATTCACAACCATGTATTAGATGCTCTGTGTCAGAGATTGGGCTCTAGGAGCAGACAGATGAACTGTATTGATATATACAGATATATTGGCATATAACCAGCTCTCCTTCTTTATAATTCTTGCTCTATCCTGTAGTGTAGTATGCCCCTGATGATGGTGCTAACTGTATACATGCAAGTTTCCATTCTACCCTGACTCCCAAACACACCTAGACACTGAGTCCTTGACAGCAAATGATCATGTGCTCTTCCAACTTGCTAGTGTTTGTGTGAACGTGTATGTGAATGCATTTATGCATGTGTGTGTATGTGTGTGTGTGTGTGTGTGTGTTGCATGCATGCCTATGAGTACACATTCTCCACGATCACTAGAGCTGACAGAGGAGCTCTGCAGGAAACCATGGCCTTAATGGTGCCAGCTCTTCTGCCTCAGGTGACTCCTTGCTAGCGCTGTCTTAGCTGATAGTACATTCAAAACCTAATTGTTATCTCAGCAGAGTGACTCCATTATTCATCCTGACACCATTCCTGTTAGCTGTTTGTTGCAGTGATGTTATATTAATGAGGCCTGCAAATAAATGAACAGGAGATCAGAATGCTGGCTGGTTTCTCAGGAAAGTTGGCTGACTGCTTTATTGGTAACTTTCCAGTGAGTTACTCCAGCCCTGGGCCGGTGGATTTTCCTCTTTCTTAAAAATATGTGGTCCAACTATTTGGCTAAATACTTACAACTCTCCTAGCTTCTCATGCAGTTCTGTAAATGCATTAGCATCTGAGATAGTCTGAGCAAAATAATCTCCTTATAATTATTTGGCACATGGAAAGCAGGGCAACATGAGGGAGCTATCCTCAAACTAGTACAATATCAAAAATTATTTATCCTTAATTTTGGAGGGAAATATATACTGTCTTATACTTGTATTTTTTTCTATCCCAGTTACATGTACCTAAGTTAAACAGAATCTCTAATTCCATAAGTATGGACTAGTGAGGCTGGAGAAGTTACTGAGGTTGAAAATAAGTGAAATTTATATAGTGGGCAATGGAGAAATTGCCTTGCATCAGTACATGGGAAATGCAGCATACAGCATATGGGTTTAGGAACACATGGGAACATTCAGATTTCAAGTGTAGTAGGTTTCTAGTCACTGCCTGGGTCACCACCTTTGTGATTCCGCCTCTGTTTCTCAAAATTTCTATGCCTTGGTTAGCCCGATCTCTGTCCCAGCCTATAGGTACACACCACCTGAGCTCTCCTGCCAGATGGAGATGCCTCAAAGGTCAGGGACTGAAGATTGCTGCCACTATTGCACTGGTGGACAAAGGCTGAAAATGACTGCATGTCACATAATACTTGGGGTAGGCATTAAATACCTGAAGGAAAAACTACGGTTGCCTTAAGCTCACATGCACCCCGAATTCTCGAACGGTTTCTTCTACTCATAGATATGTGGTCCAACTTGATTATGTGTAGGAAGTCAATTAAGCACAGGTAACTTTAAGATTTATTTCAAAGGGTACTGGAGTACTCAGTAAGTCGGACACCTGCTGGTGTCTCCCAAGAAGTTCTGATGCTGGACACAGAGGTACTTTGGGATGGACTAAAGTGGGAAAGTGCATGAGCACAGGATACCCTCTGCCCCCAATGACAAAGAGCCCTAGTTTCCAACCTCTGTATTACTGCTAACCAGATGTGTGACTTTGGGCAAATTATTGACTTTCCTAAGCACCATTTAGAAGGATCATATAGTTAGTAGCTTATGTTGGCTGCTCTGAGGGGTACTAAGGACAACATATATTCTGAAGATAAGGGGGATTAAGTGTAAAGATTGTCAATACCTAGAAGTGTCATAATTATGAGATTCCAAAAAAAGAGAGCTATGTCAGCACAAAGGGATTACCTAAGAAAGTTGAAAAAAAAAATGAGTTGATTCCTCTTAAAGATTAGTGTGAAAAAATTATTATCGTAAAAATAATGCCATAGAAAAGAGGTTGTACTCTTTCAGGGGGTATTAGAAGGTCTTCAAGGTTGTTTTGGTGAGGTGAAGACTGTTTAGTTGAGGTTGGGAGAGCATTGGTCAGTTTTCTTCACCAAGAAGTTACTATTGTAACTATTGTAATCAATGATCTTATGGGAAGATAGCGCAAGATTGTATGAGTGTTGTGTTTCTCATCAGCTTTCACCTCATCTTTGTATCTAAAGACCATTCTTGCTTGAAACAGTTATAGCTGTGCACATTAAAATTGTGACATTCTTTTTCCATAGTTCTTTCTGTATTTATTAGTTGGGATTCTAGTATGAAGATGCATCTCCTCTCCTATTAAATGTTTGTCTGCGCACATCAGCAAAAACTGGTGGGTTTTTATTCCTTTCAGATCTCCCGCTACTTGGTTTCTATGCTCTTTTTCTTTTAATGGTTCTTACCCAAAGTATTCAGCTTGAATTAAACCACAGGAAACATTTGGGACCCAAATTGAGGGACATGGACAACATAACAGACAACACAACAACAAAAATAACTCTTTAGTACCATGAAGGTCATTTTTAGGATTTTGAATTAAAAGGCCAAAGGGACAAGACAATAACATCATGAAAGACTACACTGGCTCCCAGATAAGACCTTACATTTGCACTAGAAAAATGATATCATTGTGACAATTGGGGAAATGCTAATAAAGTATATATGCTGGATGACATTACTGATCAACATTAGCTGATATTTACATTATGTTTCTTTAAGATGGTAACTTTGGAAAACCTGGGTAAAGAGGATATGAATGTTCTTTGTACTGCTTTGTATCTGTTTTATAAATTTGAAATTATTTCATAAGTGACCAGTTAGAAGAAACAGAAAATGACTCACAGACGAAGGAGGGTCTGGTTGAGGGTAAGAGATACAACATCAAAGAAAATAGAACAGATAATAGTGACTAGTCATTCTAGGCCTAAGTACTTCCTGCCATATGTCCTGTCTAGAGTGATGTGCCTGAATGGGTTTGGAGCACAGTACAGGTGTGTCTCTTCCCAAGAATTCCTTTTATATCTCAACATCCTCAATATGAAAATTACCCTTAGGAGCCTGGAAACACCTTCTGTTGCTGATACATTCATTGGAAAAATCAATTATAGCCTAATTACCTCAGGAGGTTAATTAGCCTCCTGTAATTTGGGTGTCCTCTGTGAAGCCAGCAGCCTGTCAGTCCTCAGTCTGTGAACAGGGTGGGTGGTGGAGGCAGAGGCTTCCCTGTGAGCAGCTTGCCTTGGGGCTTATAGAAGCTCTAGCCAGGCTGAGAGCAGACAGACACCAGGCTTTGCAGTCCCAGAGCCTGTAGAGGTAGGAAGTGCTGATGACAGAATTTCTCCTGATTTAAGCTCCAGACACCACGGATATTGACAGGCACAGAGACTGACAACCATAGCAGAAAGACATATTGCAAAACATGAAACAATATAAGTTTTCAGGCCAGAAGTTGCCAAAACCCACTAGAACAGCTAAGACAGAGCTTCAAAGATTTTAAGACGTATGAGGGCAAAGGCTGAAACATGACAATATGTCAGCACTCTTTACAACATTTTCTTCCATTGAGAAAGCCAGCAGGCATGGTCACTGGCTACATTTGAATGTAAGCTAGTACTAAAGCCACTCCCTGTTTGCAGGCAGGGTCTACACTTGTGTAAGTTTATCCTGTTATAGGATAGTGCCATGATGCAGTAGTTCCCTCCCCTCCACATCAGCTACACTCTTCTCCACAGACACATATGTACTTCCTTCTCATAGTCTTGTGTTCAACCCCTTCTCTGGAACTTTGGGGTCTCACCTTGGTCATTTGGGAGCTGGAGCACTTGACACAGAACCCCCTCACATGGAGGGGTCACATCTATCTGATCTTTACTAGCAATGGTGTGGATATTAATTAAGGTGAAACACCACTTATTGTATACTACAATATACTCATTGTATATTGTATACTTATTATATATATTGTATACTTATTGCATATTGTAGTATCTAATAAGTAGTATTTCACCTTAATTAATATATTGTAGTATGTAATATACAATATGCAAAATCATGGAGAATTCTTAAGTAACTTTAAAATGAAATCTGAGCTTAAATGCTAGTTCAGCCTCTAATCTGCTATGTGAATTTGGGCCTCATTTTTCTCCTCTGTGAAATGGAATTGAGAAAACTTCTCACAGTTGCTATAAGAATTAAATATATCAAAGCCAAGCATGATAAATAAGATATCTGTTCCCTGTTCAAACAGTCTATCTGAAGGTTACAACAGCCCTTGATCTTGAGGTTTTTGTTTTCCTTAAACTGAACTGAGGCTCTGATTGGATCAGAAAGGAATTCAATAAATTTCCCAATAATCCATGACACAGGAATGGCTTTGGGGAAATGATGCAGAGACAGGGACAGTATACCAGTTTAGGAAAGATGAAGACAGAAATAATTTCTCTCTGACATCACAAGTTTTGCAGACTGCAATGGCACCTGCCTAGGCCTTTGTTCTTAATAGGGAATGCATAATTTAGATTCAAAGAAAATTGACAATTATTGACTGGGGAGCAGTTGACAGCAACTTGAGTTAGACACAACTGTGCCTCCCCAGACCACTCACACCCAAGTAGTTGTTCTTTCTCTCCATATCACCAACATCATTTTTCCTAGTACAATTAATTACTTTATTTATTCCCATGAAAATGCACAAAACAAATTGGAACCAAGGCAAAACATTGAGAAATAGCATGAAGCTCGCATATGGTCTCTCTGCTTTTTCAGTTTCCAATTTTGCACTTCTGAGCTACTTATAGTTCCCCAGATAGCACCTCTGCTGAGAAAAGCCAAAGCTGCTTTCTGAAATATTCCTTCACCATGGAGTCAATGCCTTGTCCCTACCTGGCTCAGCCAGCCTAGTCGTGTAGCTGGGCTAAGGCAGGGCACTGAGCATACTCCTGTCATTTATGACTGTTCCAGAGTCCATACACACAAGACCTTCCATCTCTACATCAGATATTCCTTGTGAAGGAATTCATCCATAAATAAATTTCTTTCCCATGTCCCTTGCTGTTCCCTTCTCTTTTGGAAGCTGGAGACTTACCTCTGTGATTTGGGGGTTGGAGCACTTGACATTGTGGCTGGACCAGTCGAGCCAGGGGCCAGAAGTGCTGGGGCAGTGCTGGTGGAGGGTACATCTGCGCTCACCACTGCACCAGCCACACTCGAACTTGTGGTCAGCCTTGAGGCAGAGACCACAGCTTTCCCTCTGGGCTGCACACTTGTAGAGATGAACTGCAAAGAGAGGGGGCCATCATAGATAGGACTGCAGAAGCTCACCACATACCTTCTGTTTGTAGGTGCAACAGATCTGCCCCAACCACAGACAACACTGGGGTCACCACCCCTGTAAGAGCAAAGCATGGAGAATGAATAGGGTGCCTAGGGAGTCACCTAGAGGCACAGCAGAAAATAATGAGTTAAAGGTTTCTGCTCCTGGACTGAACCAGATCTGTGCTTTAATTGTGGCTTCTCTACTTCCTAGCAGTGTGACAAAGTATTTAACCTCTCCAAATCTTGTTTACCTATATTTATCATGGAGATAACAGTTGGTTGTGGGGAGGTTTGAAAGAGATGTTGTACAGTGAGTACTCAGCAGTGCCTGTAATATACTAGATGCTATATACATACTTTATTATCTTTTCTTTGAACTCTAACAGTGCTCTTGAGCTGTCTTTCACAAATGAGAGATATGGGCTCATTTCTTCATTGCAGATAAAACTGAATGAAGCTCACAAAGATGTAGTAACTTTCCCAGCTTACTATGGGCACTGGTCTCAAGCTTCCTGGGCTGCTGCTGCTGGGTCCTGAGAAGATGGGAATCTCAATTGTCACCCTAGAAATTGTGTGGGTCTGGTGACAGAGTCAGCTTGTGCTTAAAGAAAGTCTAAATGGCTGAAGTAGGAGGCATGGTAGCAAGGAAAGAGTGACTCTACCCTATTCATACCAGGGTAGCTGAATTTTCCAGGGAGGACAAACTAGTTCCTGATAGATTACATGACCATTCTGCAAGCATTTTGCTTTGATTTTTCTCTAACTAGCTTGGGGGCCCTAGTGGAACAAGCCATAAAGTGTACTTGTGTCATGAGCTCAGCGTTTAGTCTTTTCTTGTTAGTACTGAGAATTCAGAAATCCAAGTGAATTCTCCAGATGAATATAATCAGCTGATAGATTCAGCTTCTAGAAGTAGTTACATCTGTCTAGGTATAGACTGATATTTTGTTAACATTACTTGATAGCTAGCATGTAATAACTGTCGCATTTACATTCAACTATATGTTGTAAGTCATCTAGAGATGACTTAGATATCTGTGGTTATGTATAAATAATATGTCATTGGATATGGGCATTCTGGAGGTTCCTGGAAACAATCCTATGGTGGCTAATGAGCAATGACTCACAAAGTTACTTTTCACCTTTTCCAGCTAAGTTGTCCTAAGATTTTGACCTGGCTGTGTGCTTCTGCTGGAGGTCAGGCATATGGTTAGGGTTAGGGTTATATGCCCAAGGGGAGAGGCACTTTTCATTTTTCCATAGCACTCCATGACACCTCTGTTCTGTCTACTTTCCCTATCCTAGCTGCACAGACGATTCAGCACTCGAAGCCCTAAATACTCTTATATCTGTGGTCTCCAAGGCACAGGATAGGCAAAGGAAATCTGAAATTAAACAAGTACTTGTGAAGAATTTACAAATCTGAATTACATAGTCTTTAACCATGAGCTCCTTTGGGCTTCTCTTCTAGAGACTGTGTGAAGACAGTAGGATGTAGAGAGATGTCACTGTTAGTCTGAACTTTTGTGGTTTAGGTAGAAGCAGCAACAATGGAACATGGATGGCTGAGTTTGAGAACTTGGGTACTTAAACTCAGTGGCCCACTGAACCCAATTCATGTACAGCTTTCTCTGATGCTGAGGATCTAGTAGACACAAGTAGAAAGGTAAGCCAAGTCAGCTTGTACACCGATAGAGCCTTGTAGATATCAGAAAAGTCTGATGTACCAGTCTGGACCCTATGGCCATTTCCCTCTAGGTTCTGGGTGCAACCTCTGAGATTTAACTTATCTAACTTGGCAAGGAAAACATCTGTCTTCTAGTGATGAAAAAAAAAATCTAGTCTAAGAACAAGTAAACACAAACTACCTGGACTGAAGTCCTTCTTGCAGTCTAGGCTATATTGACTTTAATGGTGTATCTAGGACAAGAACCTGAATTCCATAGATGCTGAAGCACCTACAAAACCTGCCCGCCCCTTAACTGCCTTCTGGTGTGTGTACTAATTTGCATGCCAGTTCTGAAATCAGACTATCTCAGCATTTACTCTATGACTCAGCTTCACCATCCATAGGATGGGAATAATAACAGCACACATTTAGAGTTACTGAGATAATAAAAACAATTTCAAATAAATTGCCTAATGAGTGCCTTATATGACAAGTGTTAGGAGTTAAGTCATTCTGAATGGCTACCCTGAGGGTGGAGCTGCCAGGACCTGCTTTCTGAATGAGTGCAATGTGAGCTTACAGGGCAAGAGCCCTAGAATTTCCCTCTTGCTCTATACTAGCCCCACTTTCTGAGCTTCTCTGCTCCAGATTTGAACCTGAGTTAGCATGCCAACCCCCTTTAGTCTCAGGACTAGAGCATAAGACTTGCAAGCCTTCTTTGTGCTGTGACAGTGACCAGGGCTGAGAACATGGGAAGGAGAACCTGAGTGAAAGCACGATCTCCATTTCTAGGGAAGCTGTCAGGACACTTGTCTGCTGTTCTCCTAGGTTAGGTTCCATAGCTACTTCAAAGTCACCAGGAACCAGAGAACAGTACACATGAATGGGCAGCCGCCTTGTGGATTCTCTGGCTGTAATAAAGCAGGGCTCCCAACAGTACTCCTTTGATGGCTTCAAATGTTGCTTTTGGAGTCTCCAAAGAACCCTGCTGGCAGAGGGAGTGTGCTATTCAAGCCATAGCAGCAGCCTGCTCTGATCTTTCCAACTCCAGCCTTTCCCAAGGTCATGAAAAGATCAAACTTGCACCTGGAATCAGTTGCTTACCTTTCAGGTCCTGAGGGTTGTCAATAATGAAGTTGCCATTCCATACCACAGCAAAGTCCACTGCTAGGTTGCTGATGTCCATCCCATCATACTGGTACTGCAGGGACAGGATAGGGACACACATCTCTTAAGGATCTCTGTCACAGGAAGCCAGAGTGCAAAGCAACTTCTCAGGCTGCCTAATGACACCTATTTCTATGACACCTGATTTCTAGTCAATAAGGCCACCAGGAGCCAGCCTAAGCCTCTGGCTTAGCCTTCAGTTCTTTCTGAAATCTGAAAAGGCTCAGGTCTCCACCCCTTCTCCTGCTGAATCCATCAGTTCTAAACATACTTGCTAAAGCCCCTCTCTGTATATTGGTTGAGTCTGTAATTCAAAAGAAATGTTCCTTCTCCCTCCAACAGCCAACCTTTGAGCGTACCCTGTTCATTTAGCCTTGTTCTCTTTCATCTTCCCTGTGTCCTTTCCGATATCCTGGCCATTAACTCTTACCCCACCTCCAACCCCCTCCCCCCCCCCATCTCCTGCTTCCTCCTAGCCTTGGACTCTTTATATTGCCATTTTCTGTCTTTATTGTGGCACTTTCCAGGAACTACAATGCATTTTTAAAATGTGTGCATTTATTCTCTCTAGAGTCCAAGTGTTTGGGGACACAAAGTTAATGTCTTCACTGCACTCTCAAACCTAGTACCTATAATAGGGCATGTGGCAACAGTTGTGGAGTGGTTGACTGGTCTATCTCTTAGGTGTATGTGATGAGGTTTTGATGTGCTTCTGTGCATATGTGCATTTATATGTATGTACATATACATGTATGTGGGCATATGCATGTGGATGCCAGAGGTTGATGCTGTGTATCTTCCTTAATCATTCTCCTTATTTTCTGAGATTGGGTTGGAGTTCATAGATCTTGCTACACTCACTGCCCAATGGGATCCAGTGGTCCTCCACCATTCCACACCCAGCATTGGGCTCACAGGTGTAAGTCTTTGTGACCAGCACTTTTATGTGGGTATGGGGATCCAAACTCAGGGCCTTATGTATGGGTGGCAGGCATTCCACTGACTGTGCTACCTCCCCAGCCTCCTCCTCTCCTTCTGCAGATAGGTTTTACCTGGATTAGTGTCTAAGAAAGAAAGGGCTCATGTCTTTCTGGGTATCTCCTAGCACAGCAGGAAAAATAAATGGTCCCATCAGGGCCTTCTCCTGTTCTGACCTCTCAGAGGACTTTCAAGCCCTTTCTAACCTCTCGGGTGGCCCAGTTCGAATTGTGTCTCACTAACTCTCCTGGGCAGTCCCTCTTTATATCTGCCCATTTCAAGCTTAGCTCTGGAGAGCATGTTACCACGGCCCTCCTGCCCAGCCTTCCCTTGCCTCCTTCCTTTGTTGTACTCTCTCAGTCTGGCTTACTGTGCACTTGGCACCGATTACAAATTCTATCAAATGCTTGTGACCCCAGAATCTGACAGCTTCCTGATAAGAGGCCCAGATTCTCTTTATCTCTCCCAGGCGAATTAGCTTTCCTCAACACCTTTGTCAAGCCCTTCATCTCTGAGCTGACCCCCCACAGTCAGAGACAGAGAGTTGGCAGATAAAAAGATCTTCTCTGGGCTGAAATTATAATTAAACACCTCGTGCTTTCTGTCCACCATTCTGGGCAGGTTTAACCCTGTGGCTCCTAAGCTGCTGTATCTCCTTCCTCTCCTCCCACCCCTTCCTGTTCATCCTCATCTTAAAGATTCAGTCCAGTATCTTCACAAATTGAATTCGGATAGGGTGCTGGGTGGGGTTGGTTCTTTTTGGCAGAAGTTTTCCCAATGGCAAAACTGTGTTCTTTAACTTCAGAAGGGTCCCCCAAATCTCAACTTCTACCATTAAGATTTTCTTGGGGGCTTTCTCGTCTGAGAACATGACTCACTCAATGGCTCAGGGTGCTTACAGGTTTTTCTGTCCCTGGTAATATGGAAGCTGCTTGTGATGCTACACGATCTAAGGCCTTGTTGTATTGGTGAGCTGCTTACCGAGCTGTTTTGGCACTGCACACTGGAACTGTTGAAACGCAGGGCAGGGACCCGGTGGACAGCCCCTTGTATGCTGAGCACACACTCGTAGCCTCGCTGGCCGGACTGGGGTTGGGGAAGGTTTCGGGCCTTAAGGGTGATTGGTTTCACTTCCCCAACTGGGATCAGAATCTCCTCCGTGGGCACGAGCTGGGGACAGTCCTAGGAGAGCAAGCAAGAGCTTCATTAGTCCTCACCTCAGAGCTCTCTCTTCACCTGAGCCAGGACAGGACCTTCCTGTTTCCAGGTGGGCTGCCCATGAGAAGAGCTGCCCCTTATTTAAGAGACGCATTGAGTCAGTGGGGAGGACAAAATCTTGTTCTCCTGCTGAGCTTTGATATTGTCAATACCATTCCACAAGCTATCCTAATCTCTGGGTGTGTGTTACAATTTAGGAATTAACATTTTTCAAATACCAGTATGGCAAACTGTGGATTTTATCTCTGGAGACTAAAAGAAAGAGCCTCCGTGGGTGGGTTCATGTCCCCAGCTCAGGCACCCCACCTCTGGTTTTATCTGGTTCCCCAGACCCTTGGCCTTTTACATTGCCTGTTGCCTGAGGCAGCTGTTATCTTCAGCTTCAGCTTCTCAGGTCCAGCTGAGCCAGGCTTTCCAGCTTTCCAGGAAGGGGATCAAGTACCCACCTCCCCACTCCCCCAGCTATTCTCTAAATACTTGCTATGCTGTTTTGGAAAACAAAACCCAAATAGGGAACTAAAGTAGGAAGGGGCCATGAGAAGATGTAAGAGAGAGGGGAAAGGTCAGTTTTGCTCCGTCTGTGTCTGGAGGCAGAGGTCCAACACCACACTGATCCTCAGCTTCATCCTCCTGCAGCAAAGATCTGAGTGTTGTTGCCTGTCCTGCCCCCTACAGGACAGATATGGAAACTCTTCACATGGAAACCTTTTTAATCTCTAGGGAGTTCTTGCAGGGGCTCCACATTACCTGTCCTTTGGACACTATTTCCTGAAAGGATTTAAGGAATGGATAGGGGCTCATGTAGCTACAAGGTCTGTAGAAGGTACTGCTGGTATTTTCTGTCTTAGTACCAAAACTGCTGGGCTTTGCACAAGGTGTGGATAGTCTCCAAGAAGAAACTAGATGTCAGAAGCCATCATAGGGTATTGAATAATTACAATCTCTACTGTAGATCTACAGAACTGGGCAGCTTCTTTGTGTGGACAGACACAGTCTCCTTTTTTGTTTTTTTTCCAGATCCCAGTTGCAGGCCTATCATACTCTGGTCCCTACTTGCTTGTAAATCTGTTTGTTTTGGTATATCATGGTCTGGACATACTGAACACATAGTTCTAGCATGCCATCTCTCATACTGATAATGCATCTGGGCTTTTGCACACGCTTTTCTCCCTTTCAAAGACTAACTCCTCTTAACAACTGCCATCTTCTTCCTGTCCCCGCTCTACCTCAACCCAATCAGATAGCTGATCATCTGTTACCCAGCCTTCCAACTTGGCTCAGGAACGCTGGCCTGACCCTTTCCTGCACTGACTTCAGGTAGAACTCTGAGTATTGCCCCATGCTTGCACTGAATCTGTGGAGCCACAATTCCTGTGAATTTGTTTGTCTTGCTGGGCTGTGATCTTCTCAAAGACTTAGTCTGAACCTTTTCACCCTACATCCTAAGTCTTCATCTTGTGTCAGATATGTAGTGGATGCTTAGCCATTGTTTGCAGGAGGGTGACTGTAAAGAAGATAAAGCAATAGACAAAAGAATTCTGAAGTTTCTCTTTAGTTCAATTTTGGAGGCTGGTAAGAAATAAGGGAGACGTGAGAAGCAATTTGATTCTCAAGCTGGGACTGCAACCGGTAGTCTGTAGCCATGGTTTCTGGAGCTCCATAATTACCTACAGGCACAGACATATCTATTGAGAAGTATGACCATTTATACATAGCTACAGCCAGAATTTCCTATTGAGACCTGCCTGGAAGGACTAGGAAGACTTCCAGGGTAAGCTTGGCCACTTCTGCCTACCAGTACCACTTCTCCTACTGCATAGGAGGACTCCAGCAAGCATGTTTTCAGAGAGGGCAGGATCCTAAGGAATCCCGGAACAGATGGATCCCAGTTTAGGAGCCAGTTGCTCAAGCTGCGGACTCATAAACCTGCTCTTTACTGCTCTTTTGCTTTCATCCCCTGAAGGCACTTTTGACAAAGTCTTTCACAGATTTATAGCCAGGAAACCCAGGTATCCCTCTGAAAAGAAGCACATCTAGCCAGCAGCTAAAAATCTAGCTAAAATCTAACAGGTTAGACTTTATGATAGCAATAAGTCTGATGTATAAGTGTGTGTGTGTGTATTTTGTGTGTGTGTGTGTGCATGTGTGTATACATGCATGTGTGTACAGACTTAAAGACAGACACACATATAGATAGATAGATATTGATTGATTGATTGATTGATTCAGATTTTGAATCAATTGCTGTAAACTGTTCTTGTTTCTCTAATGAGTTCAGAGAACAAATCTAAATTTCAGGAGACCTAGAATATTAAAGATATGCTTTTGGAAGCATGATGTCTCCAGTCAGCAAATAAGACTGTAGCATCTTTTATATCCTTGAGAACAAAAATTCTCCCCATATCTGGTCCTCAGTATCCATGGATTCTACCAGCCAAGGACCAAGGATATTTGGAAAACAAAAGTTATACATATAGTAGATACATACAGGGTCTCCACTGTGTTATTTTTTTATTTTTTATTTATTTTATTTTATTTTATTTTTGGTTTTTCGAGACAGGGTTTCTCTGTATATCCCTGGCTGTCCTGGAATTCACTCTGTAGACCAGGCTGGCCTCGAACTCAGAAATCCGCCTGTCTCTGCCTCTCAAGTGCTGGGATTAAAGGCATGCACCACCACTGCCCGGCCCCACTGTGTTATTTTCTCATATAAAGAAAGCAGCCACTTATATAGCACTGACACAGAGTGGTAGGTTCTGAGTAACCTAGAGACCATTTAAGGTAGAGGACAAAATGTGTATGGCTTTATGAAAATATCACACTGTCTAACAGAAGGGACTTGGAATCTGTAAAGGTTCTGGAATCAGTCCCTGTTCTCTATGGCTGTGAAGTGATAACTGAATGTACTCATATGTGCCAACACGCATCCATCTTAGAAGATGGCGAGTCATGGGCAGGAGTTGTTCATGAGTCGTATCTTTTCAAAGAACAGTCTAGAATTTTAGAAAACTCTGTGCTCATTTAGGTTTTTAAAAACTAGTTTTATAGATGATGAATAGGTTCTCCCCTATGCCTAAACATGCTCAAGATTGACCTAGTAGCAAAAGGGTGCATTGGACCTCGTTTATTTGGCAGTTGCTCTGGGGTCAGGTAGAAAAGGACTTTTCTTCTATTCCCAGGGTAAAGGAAAGAAGTGGATGGTGTTCCAAGTTCACAATCTTCATCTTTGGCAGCAAATAAGATGCAGACCTGGTCTGTAAGATGGATCAATGAATGAAGGGCAGGAATTTGGGGGTAGACATGGTAATGGTGAGACCAAGGGCAGAGTCAAGAGAACTGACAGCCAAGAAGTCTCAGGATTGTTGAAAAGTCAATATATCTGGGGCTTGGGAAGGTAATAGTTCCCATCTAAAGCCATTTCTCTGCCACTTGTATCTACACACACACACACACAAATCACAGGATGAAGTGAGAGAGTGGGGGAGGGAAGAGGGAGAGAAAAGTGGAGAGGGGGGAGGAGGAGAGCAAGGAAAGAGGGAAAGAGAGAGAGAATGTTTTTGTCCTAAGAATAAAAAGGCCAATAACTATAAATATCATTTTTGTAGAATGTAAGGATGTTCATCAAAATTGGTAAAACATTGATGACCCTGCAGATTTCCTAACAACAACCTTAGGTCATCTTATCTCCTCTTAATACCTCACAAGGTATTAAGAGGCAGTCAAGCCTCTTCAGCAGGTGTTTCAGTTTAAATGAAGGTGATCAGATGTTCTGTTTTAGAACACCCCAGGGCCCAGTAAGAGGCAGGGAGGCTGCCTTGATGCCCATTCACTTTGGTTGGGATTCCCCTAATTCAGTACTGAGGACCTGTTGGTCCTCAAAAGGACTTCTTCCATGTGGAAATGGCATTTTCTTCACCCACTGGACTTCAAAGAGTGAGAGCAGCTATCTTCTGGGTAAGGTAATCGGATTTATTTGGTTCTATCTTCCCCTTGGCATGGGTGTAAAAAAGACATTTATGTATCTACATCTCACTAGGCCTGTTTTAGCTGTGGGGGAAGATGAGCCTTCAAGGCTGGCAGCTGTACATATTCCTATGCACACTACCTGCTAACACCGTGTTGCTGGGAAATAGAGGTTTAGATAGCCTGTCAGAAAGCTGAGGGGCTCTAACTGAGGGAGGGCATAGAGAAGATGAAGTTCAGCGCCTTCAAAGGGCTTGAGAGACAGTCTGGATGAGGTTCTGCTTCTTCGTGTACAAAATGGAGTCAGTAATAACTGACAACTAGATTAACAAAGGAGTGATATGCAGTGATTCTGTGGTAACAGGCTGTTTTAACAACTGTTAATATGATTACTGTGTATTTCTTGGGTATGTACAAAAGTGGCAGAGTTAGAGCCACATTTCAAGCTTATTCAAAACCACTTTGGACTGAGTTCTGACATCCTCATTTCTTTGACCAACAATCAGAGGAATATTTGGCCTCAGTTTGGTCTGTCACAGAATCAGCTTAAAAAATAGTGAAGACTAAATGAAATTTATTCACAAACAAGGTGATGTACATATGAAAATATGCAATAGATGTAAGCTAGTATACTCCTATTGCAGAACTGCATGTGCTTTGGCCCAGCTTGTCAGTCTGTCCTTGTCAGGCTTAAGCATGGATTTGGTCCAGCAGCTTCTGGAAGGATGTGGGTAGATGAACCTCTGAAATATGATCCTTCTGACTCTTCCTGGGAAGTATTTCCATCTTTGAAGATAGATTTGTGGTGGTCCAGACACAACTGAGACTTCATGACCAACAGCAAGGGGTCAGATCAAAGCCATGCCTACAAACATAACCATAGCCATGGAGACCAATATGCTTACAGGTCCCAATTTTCTGAGAGAGCAAATGAGTCAGATTTTTCTGGATGCTGAATTTTCCATAGCCCTGGGGAATAACTCCAAGTTGTTGGCCTCTTGGTTACTATAGATGTCAAATAAGAGTTAAGTTAAACTGCATTCAGCTTAGAGAGTCAACTGAAATGCCATCTGTCAGTGGTTCTCATTCTTTAGCTTCATCTGTGATAGCACCCATGAACTTGAGTTTCTAGCAAGTTTGCAGGTGATGCTGATGGCAGTCCTGGGAAGGCACACTGAGAATTGTGCCACAGGTGCAGAACTATGAACACATGAGGCGTGACTGTTGCAGTGTTGCTAATCGGTGGTGCTAATTGGCGGTGCTAATCAGTGATATATTGCTTCTACCAAGTATACAGGCATGAAATTTTGATTCAAGGTTGGAGGAGGGGCTTGAAGGAATTGGTAAAAAGATATTCTAGTAACCCGAAAAAGATAACTTAGGGATCTTCAATCCCCAAAACAACTTTACTCAAGCTGTGCACATGTACTTTTGCTATTCTTTGAACTTTGGGGAATGAGGTCCCCTAAAAAAGAGGTTTGAATAGAAAAAAGCTGAGTCTGTAAGCCACTGACTAAGAAGAAATGTGTTGTCAGCTGTGGCTAAAAGATTCAGTTGTATTTTAGGACTTTGAGAAAGAGGCTCTAGTCACTGTGCTAGGAAACTGCACTGTACTTCCTTTGCTGAGTAAAGTTAGAAGCTGGATGGATTCTGGACTTCCCTCACAACCTCCACTTAGTTCCAGTGTTGTGCCAACAGCCAGCATATATGAGGGCAAGAGAGCATCTGCCCTCTGATGGAGACATGGGGAGAAGAAGGAGAGAAGAGGGCAAGGCACCCAACGCATGGACACTAAAAAGTGTAAGTTAGACTGAACAAGGGATGTAAGTCTGCATTTGTCCCCAAGGTCTTTTGGTAATCATTTAATCCTAAGTAACAGGGAGGCAGTTTCTGGATTTTCAAATCTCTCACTTGCTACTCAAAAGGAACTATGTTTCAGCAGTTCCTTGTGGTGAAGGGGGCTGGGCCTGCTTCCAATTATTCTTCTGGGGCTCAGCCCTCAGGCCTCCCCACCATAGTTTATTTGTCTTGCTCCCTGTGACAATCTGCTTGCCCTTGCTCCAGCTGCAGGTCACCCTCAGTCTTGGCTCTGGATTTCTATCTGCCTGAAAGGGTAGCCTCCAGAGACACAGAGTTGCTCTTTGTCCTGATCTGCAGCTTCTTCCTGGTTCCATCTTTCCTCTTTTGCTTTGTGAAGGAACGTTATAACTTCAGTAGCCACAGTGAAGGTCGCTTTCTGAACACTGTGATTACTAACCTTCCACTGCCTAGCCCTTAGCTCTTCTGTAGTGGCTCGCTCCCCATGGCCATTCTTTCATTGGCTCCTGGGCTGTGTTAACTCCTGCTCCAAACCTTCTGCCCTTAAGTCCTTATCCCAAGAAGGCTGTCTTCAAACTTCTGCAGAATCCCAGGCGTGGAATTAATTCCCAGTACATTAAGATCAGTGTAGCATTCCAGCATGCCCAATGACTAGAAAAGAATCTTTTCTAGATTGTCTCAGGGACTGGATACCTGGCTCTATAATTCAGATCATTTCAGAAAGGGTGAGTTGCTGAGTGTCAGGTGTAACTGTTTCCAAAACATTTCAATTTCTATTTTATGGCAAGCCATAGAAGCAACCAGCACAACTGTGAAGATTGGGAGAACCATGAAATTAATTTTAGAATAGCATTGACAAGTAGCAGTCCCCATCACTTAGACTTAGGTACAGAGGTCACTCACTGTTCACCCCCCCCCATGTATGCATTCTACACATTTTCACTGGTAAAGGATAGGACTTAAAGATAAGATGTGGCCTTTGCTTTCAAGCAGCTTCTAGTTCAATGCAGGAGGGAAATATATCCATAAAAGCTACAGTAGTTTATGAAAATTCCACAGTCATTCATTAATATCTGCAAGTTTTCCTAAAATACTGAATAAGAGGGGCGTGTGTGTGTGTGTGTGTGTGTGTGTGTGTGTGTGTGGTGTATGGTGTGTGTACAAGGTCCTAATTGTCTAGTTCTAATTGGCTACCCTGAGACATGAAAAAAAGACAAAAGAAAGGGAAATTGAGAAGCGGGCTTCATGGAGCTGAGGCATATTGGGGAATGTGAGAGAACCAAGCTTTGTGAATAATTGGTATTAAGTGGAATATTCGAGACAAAGATGAACATGATATTTCACTGTATCAATGACAAAGGCAGGTCAGACTTTAGGGAAGGAGCTTCAACTAGATAGTATAATAGGACTTTTGGCAGTGCTCGGTGCTTTTTGCTAGCTGGATTTCTTTCTGTTTCCAAGGCCACCCACCCAGTAATCCATCAGAGTCAAAGAATCATTGAATTTTAGAGTTGGATGAAAAGTTGGCATGAAAAAATGGTTGAGAGTGAATGTTCTATTGAAGCACAGTAAGTCTACAGCCAAGCAAAGAGTTAGGCTCAAAGAATAGACAGCATTCATTACAGTCTCTCAGAGCATGGAGTCTGTGTGTTGGGTAGGCTTCCTCTGAGCTTCTAGTTTCAACTAGCAGTCACCTTTACACTCTTGAATTCAGTCTTAGTAGTCTAGCAGATTTAGCCTCTTCTTGGGGGACCTTCTTTTGCTACTTTATTGAACTTTATAATATCATTTACTTATAATACGCAGAATCTCTGATAAGGTGACCAAGATAGAGCAAGAAAAGAGATGGTTAAGCCACTGGACAGACCATTTAGGGTGCAAAGAGACTGCTTTTTGGGGAATGTTGTCATGCCACAGAGAATGTTCTTACCTCTGAAACATTGATCCTGCCTTCCTGGAAGGAACAGGTGGTAGGGTCATGTGTGCAGAGGTTACGGTATTTGCACCAATGGCAGCGGAAGGCGCTGTTAACACAGGACAGGCACCTGCAAGGAGACAACAAGAGGGCCAGCCATACAGGCCTGTCATGAAGGAAGGCTGTTATCCTTACATTCTCATCTCACTTTTGGGAAGGTAAACTTGTGGACAATCTAGTACTGAGAATGTGGATTCTGCATTTGAGATGTTCATAGGGCCAGAAACTTAGCAATAAACTGGGAAAGCAGTGAGAATAATTTAACCTACAAAACAGTGGTGTGCTACTTTATATTTTTCAGGAATTTTGCAAGCTAGAATTTTACTCTAATGGACTGAAATAGACTATGGTCAGAACATTTAAACCACAGAAATTGGCAAACACTATGAATTAGATTTCTAAAACTAATTGCTGGTAGTTAATGCCAGTATACCATGGGTTATCAGTCAGAGCAGCTAGCTGAAAGAGCAGAGGCAGAGATCAGGCAGATCTGGTTCTATCTGGATTCTACTGCCAGCACTGATGTCACCTTGAGTAAGTCACTCCCTCTGTGCATTATCGTTTCTTCATCTGTCTGTTACAAAACATTCCTGTGTAGTCCTCAGGGCTGTTTGGTGTTGTGAGATATAGGAAGTGGGGTTTTTTTTTTTTTTTTTTTTTTGAAAGAATAATGTTAAATGTGATCATTATTTTCAAGAAGTTAAATCACCTATTATTTCAACAACTTCAATAACATCTGACTATTAGCAACTTGATTCACAGTGCTTGTGTTTCTGAGTTTGGGAAATTTATATTATTGAATGGTAACTTTACCCCTTATCACTAGTGACCCTAGCATGGAGAAATAGCCTATGCCAATGGCATACATGTTCTTCCCAGACAGAGCACTTCTTTCTTTTTGGGCTCACCTGCAGGCTCTGTGTGTATGCAGACCACTGATAGAAATGTACTGAGAGTTATGGTCTTCCTCCTCCTCAGTTTCTGTATGATAGCCTTTCAGAACTATACTAAGCTGTTATGAACAGAAATAAGTCTTCAATCTGGCGCCACCTGGTGGGGTTCTTATTAAGTCTGGGTGGTAGGGGCTTCCAGTCAGGGGGCTCAGGCTAGTAAGACCAAATATAAGTTGACTGGGTCCATACACAGCCTAGAAAGGATTTTTTTTTCTAGCCATGTACACCGCAAGGTCAGTCATGTCTAAGATCATTTTGTTTCTGAGTTTAAGTCAATCCTATTTCGTGTACTCCATTGTTAATAGAGTTTTGATAATATATATGATTTAACAAGTAAAAAACTAATAAAGTCTAGGGTACAAGAAATGGTATTTGTTGGACTCTAACCTGAGTCTTCTACTGTCTGATTTTGTCACTGTCATTGGAGCACTTACTGTCTAAGGGTCTCAGCTTACCATATTAAAAAAGGGAGGAACTGAACTTGATACTGAGACTTTTAATAGAATGCCAGGAGTAGAGAAGGGTAAGATAATGTTGAGAAATAAAATAGAATCCTGGCTGTCAAGGAGACTTGTTTTTCTCTGCTAAAACTTACTGTCTGTGACAGCATCTTCCTTGACATAGAAATACATTACTGAATGTGGTGACTTCAAACTGGATTGATATCTCACAAACAATAGATTCTGTTACCATGGTCTTAGATTACAAAGGTTGACAGGCCCTCCTTCCAAAAAATCTGTAATTCCCAAGATGGGTTATCTGGGGGTTGAAATGTAGTATGTTAGTGGTCATTTTTATCTAGTTCCGTTTCAGTCTTCTTGTCCTGCCTTGGTTGTCTCAAACCATTTTCTACCTCTTGTTTCTTTTGTTGTGTCCTGCTTATAACATATATTAAGGAGGGATATGTTGCACACTGAAGTTAAAACCTCTTCTGCCTCTTCCAGACCAGGCCCTTTCATTGGATACCGAGAAAGGCTTCTTCTTATGTATGCCCTCCTTTGTGTGCATAGCAGACTCTTTCACATCCACTGTGGTCCCTGTCTTCAATTCCACTGCCAACTGGCTGAAATGAAGACCTCTTCCTACAGCTTCTAGGTCAGGACCTTCTTTTTACCATCCTAGCTTTAGAACTGGAGATAGAGTGTACTGGGGGGGGGGGGATGAAATTAAGGGCTGTGGTGAGTGACTGCTATTCAAATGAGCATGTGCCAGCCCTGCTAGAGAGACTTCAGTGTGACTACTGCACAAGTCTTGCCCTAGAGGGAAGAAGGGAGACCCCATCCCCTCATCCAGACCCAGGCAAGGCTTCCATGCTTACAGTTGGTGGGCACTGCAGTTATAGAACTTGAATTCGGTGCTGACAAAGATCTTTCCTGTCTCTTTGGATCTCAGCTGCAGCTCTAGGCCAAACCAGTCTGCAAGAGAAGACAGAGTGAGAGAACCTGGGGCCCAGTGAATACCCTGAGGGGAAGGCCATGTCATAGAGCCATCTAGGAGTACAGATGGTAGAGAAAGCCTGCCTGAACCTGTTTTGCCCCCAGAGAATCTCAGTCTGTCCCTCAATAACAGATTCCATGAATCCCTTGACTTGGTTAGGCATGATCTGAAAGAATTTCAGAATATTAGCTCGAGAATTATTCAAAGTTCAAACCAAGTTCTATGGAGAGAGCTCAAAGCAATCTATTGCCCAAATCCCACCTGTTTCTAGAAAGCACAGGAGGTGGGCACAGTGTACATTATACATCTCAGCCCAGGAGGAATGAACATTTTTTTCCTTTAATCTCACTATGGACAAAGCAGTGTGCTTTCAAACTCAAACAAGTTGCATAAGCCAATATTAGCATCTGGTATGTGAACATTGGTCAGGTAGCTTCATGCCTATATTGTGACTCCTAAGCTCACCATGGCACCCATGGCTCTTTTGACATGGTCCTTACCTTGATCCAGAGGGATGACAGGGACATCTTTGGGTCCAGGTGAGATGCAGATGACTTGGCTCCCAGACACCTGCCCCTCCACTTCAGTCAGGTTTCCAAAGGCACAGGCAATACCCTCAGAGAGGTTGGGAGCATCATTCACAACCAGGCTGAGCTGTAGGAGAAGCAAGAGCTCAGGAAAACCAGGCACCAGGCAAGGTTCCCTGTCAGAACCTATTGTTCAGGAACCTCCTTGATCTCATCTATAAAAGAAGGGCACTGGTCTAGTGATCTTCCATCTCTGACACTAAACAATTATGATAACAAGTGGTTGTATGTTGTATGAGGTCAATAGTCTTCAAAAAGATTATTATTGTTACTACTTCAATCTTGTCCAGCATCAGAAAGCACTTGGTGTTTAAGGAAGTTAGGGGATTTGTACCAACATTCATCTCAGATCCGGCTTTATGTGACTTGGAAATTAGCTGCAATGCACAGAGGGACCTGCAAGTGAGTTGTAAGCTTAGTACTTTACCACAGGCCTTAGCTTGAGCTCCTGGGAGTATAAGCTTCACCAGGGTGGAGGCTGGCCAGGTATGGAGCTAGGCTGGTAGAAGAAAGCAGATCCTTGCCCTGGTTACCGCTCATCCATTTATTTGAGAACTGTGTGCCCCAGAGCTTCTGCTCTCTGGGCCTTCTACTTTCTAAGCCTTCTACTTGTGGGGCAGGAGGCTCACAAGACACTCAGGGAATCAGAGAAGGTTCATTGATGGCTAAATAATATCTACTATCCAAGGACTCCGGTCTAGAATAGCAGAGTTTCATTGTAGTGGTAAAAAATAGATTTTCAGAATTTGGAAAATGTTGTTTTGAACTCAAGCCACTTTTCAATTAGTTTGTCCTCAGCTCTCACAATAGGCACAGCCTCCCTGATTGTTTCATTAGCATCACTGTAGCTAAAACCTCTTGGTGGGGGTATGAATGAACCAAAACTATGGAAGGTTCATTAGCTAATTAACATTCATGAAGCTCATAAAACCTTCAAAATGAAATTGCAGTTATGGCCTAAGGACATGGACTATTTTGAGTTGTACCTTGACAGGTGGCTATTTTATTACGTTTAATATCCTTTTTAAGCACACACTTTCAATGAGTCTCAGTCTTCTTTTAATCTCTCTTCTGCCTCCACCAAGCACAGTGGCAAGCTAAGGTTTTCTTGAATAATTAACAAATAGAAGACTGAAATCATACCATGTCTTAAGAATGTACTGTTAAGTATTGTAAGGTATCATAGATTTTTTTTTTTGTAGCTAAATGCAAATTTCAAATTTACAAAACAGATCTGTGGATAATAAACTTGCAGAATGTGGTGACTATATCCTTTACAACAGGAGTTACCAAAGGAGTGTGTGTATGTGTGTGTGTGTGTGTGTGTGTGTGTGTGTGTGTGTATGTATGATATTAGCACTGAAATCCTGATCAGTATGTGCAGGTATTAAAGAAGTGTGCTCTGTGCTTCAGTCCTCCCTGCTGCGTACTCACCAGCCGGTTGTGATCTGACACAGAGATGCTGTTGGGGTGCACCTCAAGGCTCATACACTGGCTGATACTGGCAGCGAATCGATTTGCTTCCCAGGCCCGTTGGCATTTGTCCCTTCGGGAGCACCTACATGAAAACAGATCATGTCCTTAGGCCAATAAGAGGTCATGGCTCCTCTGTCCCTGGGTAAGAGTATTTTGCTGCCCCAGCACTATATCCTGTTGTCTTGTGATGACATTCACTGTATTCTCAGGTGTCCACTGTCACATGAAGCTGAAGTTATTTCACAGAAAAGGGTTATTAATTCCAAATCAAGATGCTGATTAGGTATAAAGAACACCATGCTAGTACTGTGGGATGCTCAAGTAAGAAATCTGGGGTACTTGAGAAGATGGGCTATGGATGTGAACCCTATAGCTAGAGTGTTAGTCTCTAATACCAGGCCTGTTACCTGCTAGCTGGGTCTCACTGGTCAAGTTACTTAATCTTTCTCTTCTCTGCTTTCTCATCCTTAAATTAGCAAGGATGACAATAATACCCTACCTTGTAAGGCTTCTCTAAGTGTAAAGTGTGGTAGTACTCAGAATGTAGCTTGGCATTTAGTGGATATATCCCCATGCTGGCCCTTGTGATACTGAAGTTAATAATAATGATTAATAACATCATTTCCACCCAAAGGTGTTAACAAGCAAGGGTCTTTGTTGTGAGACAGGATGCACATGATCTTTGGCTGGATTAATAGTTCTTTAAAGGAAGAGACTACATTTTATTCAATGAGATATTCTACCTGTCACAAGCTATATTTTAAACGAATGTTTATGTCATGAAATAATGCCTTAAGTCAAAGAGACAGACAAAGCAGGTGTCCAGGGTTGCTTCTGTCAGAAAACCCACATGGCCATTTCTCCTGAAATCATCTCTGGCTTCAAGCTCCTCATTCTGGTGATGGCAGGTAAGTGAGGAGTTGCCTGAACTCAGATGTTTGGGGCTGCTACCTGCTGTGTCTTATGGGACAGGCTCAGAGCCAGTGTAGCTCCAAATCAAATAGCCACAGGACACAGTACTACTGAAGTCCACACTCAAGCAGTATTTCCTACTCTGATTCCCTAAGCTCCTCCCCTCTTCCCTTCCAAGTACATAATGGATTCAAATATGAGTGCTGTCAAAGGAAGAATTATGGAGGTTTAAGTGAATCCTTACGATGGCTTTAAAGTGAGCTCTTGACTAGAGCCTTTATCTCATTTACTAACTGAAATGGCTCTTTTTGAAAAAAATCATACTATTTATGGCAACAACCCTAACAGAGATAAATAGTCTGGGAGACAATAACACACTCGGAGGGGCAAATTATACAGAAGCCACAGGAGGGTTTTAAATCCCCTGAGACCCAGAGGTTGTGTTATCAGCCCTTTGCCTCATTCCTCTACTGCTTTAGAAGAGTCTGGTTTTCAGGCTTGAGGCTGAAGTTGCCAGGTCCTCACTGTCCTGTTAGCTGGGCAGTCTGGAAGGGTAGGTGAGAGAATAGTGTAAGAGGGTCTGCTGAAGATATGAATGCCAGGTAATGAGAAACCTGTATATAAAAAGTGAAGCTCCTATCCCCAGGCAAACTTGCAAGGTAGAATGGCTGGAAGGTGTTTACACAGGGAGGTGGGGAAGATTCCCTGAAGACAAGTGAGGAGTTCAGTGGGCAGAGGAAACCTGGGCTTTCTTGATTGAGTTCCATCCTTCTAGAAGACACAGCTGACCTGGACCAGGTGAAGAGCGAGGTGTTCTAGGGTAGTTGAGAGTTGGGGTCATTACTGATCCAATAATAGGTGCTGATACAAGCTGGAGAAAATAAACAGTAATTCCAATCTGTAATTCTGTGTTCTTTCTGTATATGCAGAGTCTAACAGGCACTGAAGCCTGGAGGGAATGGCAGGAAGGGAGGATGGGGCAGGAAATATGTAGATAGGACAGGTAAGTGACTACTGCAGAGCATGAGGGCCTAAAGCCTGGGACATTCCCATGTAGCTGTGAGTGAACTGTCGAATTCTCAGAGAAAGAGCCTGCAGATTCTTAGCTTGGGTACACTGGAACGTGACAAATTTAACAGCTTTTCCATTCCTGAAGCAGAGTTGCTGGCTGTGGCATCTTGACCCCCTGACTGACTTACATGATAACTTACTGTTCAGATTTTGTTGAGATCACTTTTGTAAAACTTTTTGAGAAGTCTCTTACCTCCAAAACCCAAGCAGGGACTCAATTCTTTGCTAGTGGGCTTAAATCCAGTCCAGATTTTGCATCTGTGAAGCCTCCCTCCTCCCTCCAGAGCCCTCCCAACACCTGCTGCAGAGGCTGAAAGCCAAGAGCTATTGTGCAGGACCCTGAACTCTGGCCCTCTGCCTCCTCCTCCACCCCAAACCCAGCACATTTCATAGAAACGCTTTGCTAGCTGGCATGGCGCCATGGAGTTTCCAACACTATTGGGCAACAGAATCCCTAGCCAGGCTCCTGTTTTAGGGCTTTCACCCTTTTTCTCTTCCTCTGGGGCTCCTTGAATTAGGAAGTTTAAGTGTGATTTTGCATTTCTATTGAGCTGTTGTTCAATGGTGAGGATGTATTTGAATAGGGATATGTGGCCAGTTGGATGCAGTGCAGACTTCTTGGAATCATGAAATAATGAGGCCAGAAGGGTCCTCCCAAGGGTACAGAGACCTTAATAATTATTTTGATTTGTGTTGCCTCTTCTTTATTTCTAAAGCACTTATTATTTCATTTAGCTTTCACAATTCACCTGCGAAATAGGCAAAGGAGAAATGGAGACCCAGAGTTGTCAGGGGACCCACATAGGGTCACACAGCAGCAAGCTGGAGTGCAAATTCCAAGTTCTGGCGTCCTACCATCTGGTCTGTAAGCCTTAGCCGGGCTTCTTGTCCAGACAATGCAAGAGGCTTTTGGAAATTTTAGTACTCTACAGCTGCCCTGTGACTTTCACAATGGCATGAGAACATAGTGATGTGGTTTTAAAGTGGCTGAGAAGATGAGCAAGGGACTGCATGCAGGAAGCAAACCCCTTGGCCTCTCCCTGTCTTCCACAATGTATCTCATTTACAATCTCTACTGTTCAAAAGAGGGAAATTCCTTTACTGTCCAGTCCACCACACTAGGAAACCCCCAGTCTTCTGCATGCTAGGACCACCTCTGAATACCACCAACTTACATGTTGTGCAGGGCACACCAGCCACAATGAGGATCCCCTGAGCTTAGACACTCTCCACAAGTTGTATACTGTTCACATGATTCAACAGGGACCCTGGTGACCTGGCAGAGAGAGGAAAAGGAGCATGGGAAGGTCATGTTGTGACAAATTGAAGATGTGTTTCAAAACTCTCTCCTTTATTCCCCCTAAGGTATTTCCATCTCACTGTGGGCAAGTCTGAAGAGGCTAACCCTAAATAGGAAGTATCTGAATGGTAGCTCCAGACTCTTTGATTTTACCAAGGGTAGAAAGAATCCTCCAGCCTATTGCTTCTTTCTGTCTTTTCGAGAGGCCTGGCAAGTGTTGAAAATGGTTAATTCTGCTAAAAGGCTATTGAGTGGCACAAACTCATCTCTGAAGAGCTTTCAGCTGGGCTTGGGCTGAGACATCCTTCTTGCACAGCACACATGGGGTGGGGGGGGAGAAACTTTTCCCATCAAATAATATTCATAGCCAACCAAGTGTACCACCTGGATCCAATTATCCCATTCTCTGATGTCTGTATTCAGTTTCTCTAGTAAATCTCTCATTCTTTGGAAAGTCTGGCAAAATGGGAATCTCCACAGAGAAGAGCTGCCTGTTTGATTCTGCTTTGCCTGGTTAGTGGGAATTTGCAGATCAAGCCCTCCTCCTCCTGCAAACCCCCAAAAGCCCAGCTTTTGAAACCTCTCCTGGTTTTCTGGAGGAGCTTGGCAAGTGCCTGAGCATGGTGTGTGTGTGGACATCACTCTCCTGCATCTGTCCAGCACATGTGACAACAAAGGCCAGGTAAAAGGGCTAGAGGATTGGAGTTTTCCATTTGACATATCTCAAGTGTCTGTTGCTGGCTGGGTAAGAGGCTTCTGAGTTGCAAAAATGCATGCTGGGTTGGAAATACAAACTCATTTGCTAGGCCATAGAGGACTGTCACCTACTAGAAGTGTGAGCCCAGGTGAAAACATGACCTTCAGCTCAGTGACAACATTCTGCCACTGGCAGGGGAATAAAGATACAAGGAGAACAAATTCACAAAATCCTTTCCAGAGGGTTAGCATGGATCACAACACGGTAAACTCAGGGAAAGCTTATTGAATGTCAGTTCTGTGGTAGCCTTGATGCTCAGCTATAGAGAATCCACAACAGATGACACAGATTCAGCTAGCACAAAGTCCAACAGTTCACAGGAGTCAGCAGTTCCCAACTGAGACTTGCTCTGTATGTTGCTCAGTATTGGAATTTAGGATTGGCGTGAGCACTAAGTGCTGTGGGAGCTCAGGAGAAGGACACTCAGGCTCATCTGTCGAGAAGATGGAGAGAGAGGTTAAGGGCAAGTCTTCCAGGATGAGAATGTATCCAGCTGAGCATGCTGGCACATGTCTGGCATTCTAGCACTTTAGTTTTGAGTGGGAGCTGAGGTAGAAGTATTATACACAAGGTACCTAGTCTGTGCTACATAGTGAATTGCAGGCCAGCCTGGGTTACAAAGTAAAACTCAGTCTTATAAAAAGAATAGGAAAAGAAGGAGAAGGATGAAGAAGAGAAGGAAGAAGACGATGAAGAGAAGAATTATCAGATGGAGAGACCCAAAAGACTTTCCAAGCTAAAGGATTATCATGGGCAAAAGTCACAGATAAGTTCATTATAACTTGAACTTGTAGGCTGGGAGAGGCAGTATATCATTCTAGGTCTACCCACCCTTAGTACACCATAACACTTAATACATCTGAGGGACAGACATGCTGAGCCTTAAAAGTCAAACCTCCTTGATAAAGAAATAAGATGTAGGGAAAGTAAGCATAAAATCTGGAAATTTGGTTTAAAAAGTAGACACCTCAAGTGTAGGTTGGGGAATCATTGGTTTAAAAACCTCAAGCATAATATATCTGAGGGTTTGAGCTGATTGTAGATCAGTCTGATCTGATGATCTGTCAGGGTGATGTAACAGGGAAAGAGGCTAATGATATCATGGACCACCAAAACAGACTTACAGTATCAGACAAGAAAGCTTGACATAAGAAATTCAGGACTGTCTGATCTGCAATAGTCACTTTGTACAAAATATACTACTCATCATGGGAATGAGTGGCAAGCAGGGTGATATTCCTCTGGAGACTGTGAAACGGAATTTATCCCTCAAAGGAGACTGTAGTCCCTTACAACTCAGTTATCCAAAAATTTTATCTGTGTTTAATCATGCCTCCTTGAGACTATTTCTTTAAAACATTTTTATCTTTGTGTGTTTGTGCATGTGTATGTGGTATATGTGTGCATATGTTATATATTTCTATGTGCGTATGTATGTGTATATGGTAAATATGTGCATGTGTGTGTGTGTGTGTGTGTGTAAATGTAGGCATGCATTTGTCATAGTGCACATAGTGCAATTTCAAGTGTCAGTCTTTGCCTCCTATCTTGATTGCAACTGCTCTTCTTGTTCACTAAGATATACAACAAGCTAGCTGGCCTGTGGGTTTCCAGGGATTCTCCTGGAGCCCCTCTCCCCCCCCCCCCCAGAATCCTGCTGTAGTAGCACTGGGATTCTAAACCATGTTACCAAGCCCAGCTTTATGTGTATTTCTAGAGATCTGATCTCAGATCCTCATGCTTGTGCACTAAATGCATTTCCTACGGAGCTTTTCAGCTCAAGACTTGCACATCTGACAGTTTAAAGAAAACATCCAGTTATCACTACCAAAGAAAAATCCTTGAAACCTCCTCACAGTTGGCAACACCTACAAGAAGCACCTTTGTAACAGACACCTCCTAGAGAAATGGGTGCCAAGTCCAGCCTCATGATTCTAAATCTCTCAGGATATCTGGGACTCCAATGCCCAATAGTTTTCTGGGGCCTCCTTGGGTCTACTCTGCAAGGCCTAAGAGCAGCAGTCCAGTGCCCATTCCCTTTCTTGGGTTTCAGGCTCCTTGTGAGTGATGTCTGCATCTGGCTGGAAATTAAAACAACTGTCTGCATTGCATTCGGCCCGTCTGTCAAAACACAGCCCGGCTCTCAGCAGCTGGGAACAGGGGCCTTGAATGAAAGCAGTGTCTCCAGCAACAAAGCCCACTTTCATGCCAAGTGCCATGGAGATAGTGAAACCCTGTTCTTCTCCAAACATGAAACCAACAACACAACTATTTTTCCTGTTTCCTGGGCCCTCCTGGTGTGACTTTTTTTTTTTTAAAGGCAGAGTAGAGTGAAACAGGAAACTTAGAAGGAGGGAGGGCTTGAGAACTTGCATTATTATTCTTTATGATCTACTAACTAGGCACAAATCAGAGCGACAGCTGCCACAGAGACTGGGAGGAGACCCTTACAGTAGGAAGCTCCCATGGACCTGCCCTGTGTATACTGTCACATTACTTTAGATTCATCCATCAGCTAGAACTCCTGGTCTGGTGCTCCATATAGGCTAGTAGTACACACTTCAGGAGAATAAAAACAAACAAACAAACAACCAGCATTAATACACAGCTATTACTTCTAGCTGTCTATGAGCTATCACAAGACCAAAGAGCTGTATTCTAGGGGTAACATGAAAAAAGGCAGAGGAGATTCTGAGAGAGGAAAGACATTGGTGTCTTCACTATCTAATATGATCATCACTAGACCTGTGTGCCTGTTGAGTATTTGAGAGTGCTAGTCCAAACTGAGGTATGCTATAAATATCCAATGTATACTGATCCTGAAGATTTAGTAAAAGTAAATAAATAAATAAATAAATGCAAACATCACACTAGGGATTTTATATTGACATCTCCAAAAGTTAATGTTTTGCATATATTAGGTTAAATGAGATATTTTACTGTTTGAAATGTAGCTACTAGGAAAGTGGCAGCCAAGCCTGCAGTTTCTGTCTGTGGCCAACATTTGGTTTGTCTGCCTGTGCTGCCAGGAGGATTTTGTATAAGTCTGGCATAGCCTGGACCCTTCAGGATGAATGTCTTTAATATATTTCAGGAGAATAGACCCATATCCCAGGAAAGCAGAGTCTCTTAGGAGCCAGTATGAGGACAAGGTGACAAGATATGAGTTAGAAATGTGGGCTTGGGTTTCCTTGGGGAGGCCAGGGAAGGCCAAAGGAGCTAGAGTGTAGAGAGTCTCTGAGCTCCTTAGCCTGTTATTCACAGGTCAAAAGAATATCTTTTATAAATAAGGTCTACCAAGGAGCTGTGGCTCTCAATGCACAGTCCTTGAACTACAACCACCTTTATTACCATAAGGTTAGACAACAAAGTCCAGGTCTGCTCTGTCAGACCGCCATCTCTCCAGTTGGTTTGTAGGTGTGCTGAAGTTCAGGAGCCTCTGGCACAGCTGGCTTAAGCTTCTTGGGACATCTTTAAATGGCAGATCTTGGGGTCAGGAAAACCAGAACCAGACTGCCCTTAGGCTATGGGAGGAAGTAATATTTTAAGAGCCTGGATACAAACAAAAGAACTCTGGGGACCTCTTCAAACCCAAGGAGAAATGGGCTTCCTCCATTAGATTTTTGTTACTTTTGCTTGGTTGGTTGGTTTTTTTTTTTCCGAGTCAGGGTTTCTCTGTGTAGCCCTGGCTCCATTAGATTTTAAGTTTTATTTTAGTTTATTTTTTGAGACAAGGTTTTTCTAGGTAGCTTAGGCAGGCTCTGAAATCTCCTTCCTCCTGCCTTAGTGTGCCACCATACCTTGCTTGATAAATTAGGTTCTTTTAAGTCCTAGTCCCTGGAACCTTCAAATAACCAAGTTCAAACCTGGAAAGTTTGGGGCAGACCTGTGTGGAGCCCAGGAGTAAGTCTTGCTGGGATCAGATAAAACCAGGCCTTTTTTTTCCAAAGTGGCCTTGATGTGTTGGGGGCAGGGCTTTACCAGGGCTGATTCAGAGTTTAATGGGATACTCCTTGATTCTTCAGTCAGTGTTTGCTTATTATTTATCTTAACTAGGCGAAAGCACCCCACCCCCAATCCCCAGTGAGTGCCAGGATCTTAGATTCCTGAATTGGTTTAGGAGCTCTGAGATGAATTGCATGGGAAGTCTCGGACAGAAGGGCATCATCTCCTGCCCCTGCATGCCTGCTGCCTCCCTGGCACCCAAGAGCTACTACCTCTGACTAGGTTCCACCCTCACACTCTACATTCTTTCCTGTTTGAGCTTATGTCTTATAATTACACTTCTAATGAATATAACTGTCCCATTAAGTCATTTACTTAAGAAATAGTCCTAATTAAAGATGACTCATGCTATGCTCTTAGCTTCTGTGGCACAGGGGGCCCTGCATCCTTGGTGCCTTCTGGGACCTTAATTAGTAGGGCTCAGTGGGGTATACATGTGGAGTTTCTTCCCCCAACTCTATCCACTCAGTACACTGGGCAGCTCATTAGGGATATTCTAGGATGATGATTGGCTGTGGGGACAAGTCTCTGGGGGAAGCTACTAGAATCATCCTTGTTCCTGAAGTTCTTGAAGACCATTCCTAAGACAGGATGATTATGTGATCCTGATAAAACTGCCACCCTCACACTGGTCAGAGGCCTTGTACAGTTTCTGTCCACAGAGAAAAGCATAGATTTCCAAATGCAAGACTTCCAAGAAGTAATAGACCAAGACCTCACAGCTGACTGTCCAAAAGGACAGAATACCAGTGTTCATCTGCTACCCTTTAAGAAAACCTGGAATAAGCAAGATGGTTTTGATACCTGGACCTTCCAGAGAAACACCTAACTTGAAAGTAGATGCCTTCTGTAATATAGATCATGCCTGAATCCCAGGTCTTTGAGGTGTTCAGTGAACCTTTCAGTCATACTAATTTGTGAAACAAAGGGGTGCATTCTCTGCACTGTTAGAACCCACAGTTCAGTGGGAACCAAGACTGATTCCAATGGAGGTAAAATCAAGGTATAGCAGTGGCTCAGAGGCCAGAGTAGTAGCTAACCACTTGCTGCAGGGGTAGCAGCTGGAGTATAGTATTCAGTCTCACAGGATTCCTTTGGGGCCATGTAAATGAGAGACAGAGTAGGAGGGAAAGGATAAGGGAAAGCTGTTCCCCAAACATCTAATCCTCTGCTTCTCTGGAATTTGCTTGCCCCCTGCCAGATGGGACACCTGTCCCTACATGTGTGCCCTGCTCCTGACACAAAGAAAGGAACACAGGCCTTCTCCGTGGCTGAGAGCCAGGTGACAGGGTGGGAGGTGTCATAGACAGCCTGGCTGGAGCATGCAGTTGCCCTAGTCAACAACAGTCTGATCCCCAGGGCCAAGGGCAAAGCACACAGCAGCTGAAACTGATGGAAATGACTCCCTGACCTCTTTCCTCCCGTTGTGCCTTTTGTAGCAGTCCTTCCCTACAGATAGTTTTGCCCCAAGTTTGTAGGACTTCAGCTGAGCCCATTTTCTCCTCTTTTCTGCATGCCAATGCTGATTTTGAGAAATGATCTGACCGTCGTTGGCAGACAGGGTGATGACATGCTAGAGAATCATTCCCTGGGTGCTGTGTAGACAAAGGCCTACTGCAAAGGGGGTTCAGTTCACAGAATGATTTCATTTGATCTGCACAACTTCCAAGAGAGTAGGCCATTGGGTTTTGTTATATATTATGATCCACACTGGATTCAACAGAAAATTAAGGGTCCAAAGACTTGTCTTCACTGACTGTCACACTGAGTGACTTCTTCCCTGAGACAAGCTGCATAGCTCCTGCTGTGGGATAGGAAAGGTCAATTTCAGGAGAGAGATGATGAGCCAGATCTGAAGCAGGATCAGAGTAGGTCTAGGAGGTTGGAGGTCACCCGCACCTGCAGCAGGCGGCACCTATGGTGCTAGCTGATGGGTCTTGTTGTCTGTTGACCCTTTCCCCCATCAAGTTTTGTCACTGTTGCAATTTGTTGCAAATACTGTGAAGAGCCCAGTGAGGATTCTGCCTAGCAGCTATGGGTCTATCCTGCTTCTATACCAATGGTGGTCAAGGTCCTCACAGAGAGCAAACAACTTCTAGTGGTCAGGAAAGCCTACCTATAGCTCTGTTTCTCTCAGGTGTACATGAGATAGCCACTCGAAGTCACACTTCTAGACCCACCTTGTACTACAGCCCCCCTTGGCCTGTCATGTCTCTATCCAAAATTACCTACATGTCTTTTTTCCTGTATAGAGACAAAGTTGATTGAGTACTGGATAACCAAAGCCACCCAGGGACAGGGTAAAGGTGTGGAGGCTCCAGTAAGATCAGGTGGCTGACAGACTGCTGGACAATATCATCTTGCTCTGAGCTTAGGAGTCAATACAGGGTATGGAATAAAATAAAGCAGCAAGAACAATAGTCCAATAGCTGCCACTGACCTAGTAGCTCCTACATGCCAGGCATGTGACATGTATAATCTCATTTATCCCCTATGTTTACCTTATATAAACATGCTTTTAGTCTTGTTTTCCCATTAGAGTACACAGTCTCCAACTGTGTATTAAGTAACCTGTCAGGGTCTTATAGGTCTTATAGGGACTTAGAGGTAGAAGAAACAGAGTCCAGGTCTGTCTGCCTCCCACATAAAGGCAGAGGGCAAGAACAAGAATTAAAGGAAAGCTTCTCCTTCCAGACTGCTCTAGGTCTGACTGTCAGCACATCCTTCCTGCATGTCTCTCTGCTCCTTTGCTTTCCTGCATCTCAACAGTGTTTCAGTTGATTAATCAGAAGCCAGAGAGCACAAAATGAGATAAGAAGGTGAAGAGGGAGACAAATTGGCTGCTGAGGTGTTTTATAAGCTGATGATGACCAGAACCATAACAGAAGAGCCATGAGCAGGTCTCACCCATGTGAGTCTCCTGAAGAAGAGGGGTTATTTTATTCCTGTCTGGCTTGTGGTTCCCGGTGTGGCTCTAGGTCTTTTTGTGATGACTATATTAAAGATGATCTTGGGAATCCCCAGCAGGCAGAGCTCCTTTGAGTCCATACTTCCAGCAGTCATCTTTTCTGCTAATCAACATCTAGTAATGTAGTCATTATTATTTATCTTCATGACTAGATCTTTATCTTTACAAATCAATAATTCCATCCAGATATCATTAAAACTTCATAAAGCATATGCCATCAAGAACCTGCCTGTCCTCTAAGTTATAAAAGTCTGTGAGCATTGCCACTAAGAAAAAGGAGGTACAAACTCCAGCAACCCAGCAGTGGTTCTTAAGCTTGTGACCACAGATACAGAAATACATAGCTTCCTGACCCAGAGCTGACCTGAGGTCATGTCCTAAGACTCCTGACTATCTGTAGATCTGAGGGTAGAGCTAGTTCAAAGAGAAAATCTATTTTTAATGACTTGGGTGAGAGGGTAGTGGCTGAGTAATTCAGAGTAATTAAAGCTATCTATCACTCTGAGAGAAGTACAAAAAGTTGGTTGAAATTTTCAGACACATTTCCCCTCTTTCATAAGTTTCCACAGAGGTCTTACAGAAGTCAAGATGGAAGGAATAGGGTTCAAAGCCTCTGGCCACAAACAGTGCAATTCAATCTTCTAGTGAACAGAAGCCCCCTGGGCCCTACTCTGGTATTGCAGCCAGGTAGGCCTTGAACTCTCTAGGAATTCACCTCTCGAGCAACAGACATTGTATATGCTGGTTAAGCAGTGGTTGGGAGACAGTCCTCGTTTCAAGTTCAGGTCCTGCTCTCATTACCTATAGCACACTAAGCTAAGAACTCTTTGAGCTTTTGTTTCCTTCCACATGATGGAAACAATAGTATCAGTTCTACTTTGAGACATATGTGACATCTCTTCACAAATGGACTTGCACACAGTTGATGCTCAATCACTCAATTCATTCTCCAACAGCAATCCTCTTAGAGGGGGCAGCATGGGAAGGTATTAGTAGGGCCCAGCTTTCAGTGTTGTCAGTGTTCTTGAGCATTCCACCTGGCTTCTCTGGGCTGGGCCTGCTCATCTACCCTAAGAGAAGAATACAATGCGTGGAGAACAGTACAGCCCCTTCAACTACTGATTCCTGACAAAATTCCATCATTGTTCAGGGTCTAGGATTCTGGGCTGAAAATGCCAAATTAAACTTAGGCTCCTATGGGTGAAAGCAAAGCAGACTGGGTAGAAAGGCAAGAGGCAAAACAGATACCCCCCGTATCTTTTAATAGCACACTGATTTTCCAGCAGGACTCCAGGCTGGAAACACTAGGGAGGTAGAAGTCGGGCCCTTTCTAGTTTAGTTATCTGAAGGGATCTACAGAGAATCATCCGTAATGCTGATGCTGTGTTGTCTCCATGACAACAGCAGATTTATTCAGTTAGGGAAAACAGGTGGGATAGGAAGCAGGAGATGAGAAGGATTGAGCAAAAAGGAGCTAGGAAATAATTCAAACAGATCTCCTATCTTGGAGCTGGATGCCTGAGATTAGCAATGTCCTCTTTTCCTACAGAGCTAGTAACCAAGGAGGGGAAGGTATATTGGGAGGAGCAGAGTAACAAGGAAGTGGCATGCCTTTACCTGGCCATTCCCATCCTTGAAGTCCATACTGGATCCTTGTCTAGAACTGGCTCCAGTAAGGCTGCTGCCCATGGGGTCCAAGTTCAGCCTTATCACATTGAGCTCAGCTTTATCTATGTTGTCCTCCTGCCTAATAGGCTCTGAGCTCTGGCTTTGCCCTCTACTCCTGGTTTTTCTAGTGACTGGGAAAGTATGAAAAGTAGGCCACAAAGCTAAGTTTGACCCCAAGTCCCCTTGATAGGAGAAAATGCCCATGGCCTTTGGCATAGGAAGGTGTGGTTAGGGGTCCGACATGTCAAGGGAAGAAGTCCAAGAAAAGGCTAGTCAGGGACCCAGGATAAGACTGTCTTTGAAGGTGCCTAACAAAAGGGCAGATTTTGGTGTCTAAGATGAAAACTGAGAATGGGAATCTGGGGAAAATTTTATCAATGCTCCTGAAATAAGTAGGAGCAGAAACTCTCAACAGACACCATACTCAACTTTCCAATTTTGATTTTTGCTACACTGGTGATGGACAGAAAGCTTCTCATAGTGTTTAATAGGGCAGCAAGATGAAGTTCCCAGTTATACGTGAGTGAGTGTGGACAACTGGTATTTCACAGCGGATTATGTTACCAGTGGTTTTAAATCACACCTTTAATTTCAGCACTCAGGAAGTAGGGACAAAACAGATCATCATGATTTCAAGGGGAGTCTGGTCTACAGAGCAAGTTCTAAGATAGTCAGAGACATACAGAAGCCCTGTCTAAAACCCCTCCCCTGCCAAAAAAACCTCATTCAAGCTCAAAAAACACCTATCTGTGTGTCCGTGAACTATTCAACACCTCATTTCAAGATGGCTCTATGTGAGATGTGTTTTGCCCAAGTGCAAGCTCACGTGGGTGTCCTGAGCACATCTGAGGTAGACTTACCTAGGATCTTCTCTTCCTCTCCTGCTTGTTCTCCTATCTTTTCTTTTTCTCCTTCCTTTCTTCCCCTCTCTTTCTTCTTCCTTCCTTCCTTCCTTCTTCCCTTCCTTCTTTCCTTCCTTTCTTTTGACATGAGAACAAGATCTCTCTATACAGCCCAGACTGGTCTTGAAACTGTGGATAATCTTTCTGCTTCAGTGCTGGAATTATAGGTAGAGCCATCATGCCGAGGACTGCATGCAGTTTTCATTTGATGAATCTATGAACCCATCACAAATCCAGGATTATCTGTGTACATGGGGCTCTGCTTCCTTTGTCTTCCTCTGAGGCATTCCCTATGGTCCCCTTTAGCTCTTCCCATGCTGCAATTCTGCTGAGAAGTGAGTCACATATGCCCAACAATTCAGGTTTTATTTTAAGCTCCTCAAGTATATTCTTTCTGCTAAGGACACCCATGTCTGGTTGAAATCTCGAATTTTCCTAAGATCCACAAAGTGACAATGTTTCAACAGCAGAAGCCAGTGCTGTCATGGAAGGGACAGAACTGTCACAAAAGAGTCTCGGTCAGCCTCATCTCATGTTCAGCTGTGGTGAGTGAGTCACTGAACCTTTCTGAGTTTCTGTTTCCACATCTGTAAATATTATTGGATATTAAAAATAAAACATCTATCATGGGTTATTAACAATGGTGGTAGAATATTTGAAGTTGCTCAGGATCCAGTTTTATGATTCCACTCCTTATCTAGGGTCCCCTGGCATGGACTAATAACATAAAAGGGTAGAAAGAATGAAATAGAGGACATTATATGAGCTCCTAGAGAAAGCCCTTGGGATTCCATGCCTGGGAACACTTCAGTAGGGCTCCTTGGAAGGTTTGAGTGGCATGTCCTGGGCTACTGGGATAGAGGGGATAGAAGACTGGTAGTCAGGGGGCCAAGTAATAATAGGAGTTTGTAAAGTCACAATTCTCCTAACCCACAAGGAAGGCTCCACACAGGCCATCACAGTAGGATAAGCTGATCTGGCACTTTTCAACTTGCCCAAGAAGTGTCCCTGAATGGAGTACTAAGAGAACTTCTAGAAACTTGGGGCAGAAGGAAGTGTTGCCAGCAGGAAAAGCATCTTTGCCTGGTGGGAACCACAGTTATAGATGCTATGGGTACCCCAAGGTCACCAAGTTTCCAGCCATGAAAATCAGACACTGGCCAGCTGGAGATCACAGAGCTATCTGTGACAGTCTCAGCTGTGTACCTCCCTGATCTCTCCCTGACCTTTTCTCTGGAAGGGTCAGGACCAGCAGCTCAGAAGTAGGAGTAAGGTGTGGGAAAGAGCTGTGAACAGGAAGGCAGGGAACATGCATAAGACACAGGCTCAAAGTGCTGTGAATAAGAACAAATTTAAGCTGCTATCAATGGAGTTTAATCCCGGTCAGGAACTTCCATCTTAACCCTGAACAGACACTGTGTTTGAGATCAGGAATAGGGTTAACGGTAGGTAACCCAGGGTGAGCTTCTGGCTGTTTAGCCCTATTGGAGATCTGTATGACTCTTGCAAGATACGCCCTTTGAAGGGACAGTGGGTGTAAAACAAAATTACATTAAGATGCATCTCCCAGCACTTTTGGTGGTAAGATAATAATGCTAAATGGCTGAAGCTGCTAACTCATATGGCCATGAGAACCACAAGAAGTGAGATATAGCAGGGCATATAGCAGTGCACAGTACAGACTTGCATCATAGGTCAGGTGACATAGCTGTTACTTGTGAGTGCTGCTTGATAACTTCATAATAAAATGATTTTATGTTTAAGAAAGTTCTAGGTGTCAACTCTCATTTGGTTTTGAAACCTAGTCCCTCTCAGATTCCAGGGTCTTTGGAGGAGTTAATGGCCTATAGTCTTTATCTACTAAACTGACTCCAGATTTTTCAGAATAATCCTGAGTGGCCTCTTAGCTCTTTTGTCTCTGTCTTCTGGGAGCTGTGAGTACTGGCCTTCAATAGGACACATGTTCTTGTCAAAATGAAAGCAAGGCTGAGGTGAGCTGATAGAGATCAGGAGCCTTCTGGATGCTGCTGGTGTTCACTCAGCCAGGTAAGGTGTGGGATCACAGGTTGGAGTTTTGCAGCTATCTCTTGGTGGTGGGGACTATTAAAAGAAATCTTTGTATTCCTCACTACTTTCCTGACTTTTGTCAATGGCTGCTTAACTGTAATCTATGTTTTCAAGCCTCTTGGGTTGAAAAGGAGTAAAGGAAGCTTAGGAGAGATGGAAGAGAGACAAAAGAGATTTTTTGTTTCTTTTTTCTTTTTTCTTTTTTTCTTTAAAAAAAAAAACAAAACAAAAAACAAAACCAAGTACTTAGGAAATTAATTACAGAAAATAATCACCAAATCACCTGAGTACTTTATTGGTGTGTGTCGTGTCTAGTTGGGAAAAAAAACAGAATTTTAAATAATTTTGGAGTCATAACTGATGTAATTAAGAGCTCAGTGAACACTTAGCATTGAGCTGTGCTTATTAAAATTACTGTTTTAATCAGAATATTGCCAGAGAATCATTAATAATACAATGGCTTGATTTCCTGGAACTCTAATTAGACCTGGACTTTTAACCACCGGAGTGTAATCGGGTTTGGTCCAGCCATGCACCACGGGTGATGCATTATGAGAGGCTGGAGCATCAGTACTGCTATGTAGTGACTGCTGGGTGCTCAATTTTGGAGCAGGAGAAGAAGCTGGGAAGGCTAAAAGGTCATGGTGATGATTGACATATGTAATGTCAGAGAGAGACCCCATCCCTTGCTGGGACAAATTGAACACAGTTCTCAAAGGAGAGCAAGAGCTAGATCGGGACTAAATGAGAGACTATATTTCTGGTGCTGCCTTCCCATACTACCTCTCCTAGTTCAACACAGCTCCAGAGAAGATTGGAGTAAATCTATTCTTGACTAAGCTACACTAAGGTTAATCTGTCAAAACACTGGGTATTTCTTATTTCTATTGTGTCATCTGGCTCAGTTTCTCTAGAACTTCCTTAAATTTTAGAGACATTTCCCCCACAATGAAGTAGAGAGCTGGAGGGAGCTCTATGAATGTATCCATCTGTTGCTGGATACCTGGTGGGACTGTCATTTGGGGAGAGAGGTTAGTTTGGTTAGTTTAGTTATATGGCTCTGAACACAGAGCCTGGCTATCTGCACTTTGAGCTGACATGCCACTCAGTATTACTAGAACTGATAGGATCCCCATGTGACAGGTTCTCTGAAGATGTTAGAGGAGTGGCTGTAAGCAAAGGAAGCAGAAATGTGCTCTCTTCTGGGGCATGCTAACTAATTGGAAGGACATAAAAAGACTGGAATACTTAGAAGGCAGATACGACAAGGTGAAAATTAATCCAGGGTTAAAGATGGTGAATGTGCTGAATGGAGATCAGAGAGAGTGTAGCAGTGGTCAGAGTGAGGGGATACTAATAGGAGAGGTGTGGCCGTGGTCAGAATAGGGCGGCTAATGGGAGAGAGTGTGGTATTCACTCGAGTGTGGTGGTCAGTGTGGAGTGGGGTTACTAATCAGAGAGGTGGTGGCATGGGGTAGCATTAATCAGAAAGGAAAATGGCACTTTCTGAGGCAGGGTAGGGGATCCAGGCTTCATCTGTAGAGGCCTGGAGTACATCATATTTTTTACATCTTTCACTAAGTAGTTCCCTGGTTACTAGTGGGGTCTGAGACAACATGATTTAGTTTATTGAGCACCACCAAACTAGCAGGATACTTTTTCACGGTTAGATAAAGGTGACCTCTAGGAACATTAAATGCTACAATAAGTGAAGGCCTGCTTTTAGCCACTATTTCCCACTTAGCCAAAGCTTACGTCTAGTGCAGCACCTGAACCATCATATCTTGCAACTCTAATCCTAAAGCCTCTGAAGAAGTAGAAGACAGAAATGTGGTTGATGGGTATATATACCAGAGATTTTATCTCACTGATCCAAAGGGAATACTTTTAGTGCTAACTATTGTGGTGCCTTTTATAATGTCCAGAAGAAAGTTGATGTGCAGAGAGTCAGGAGTCGACTGTGGATTTGGGAGCAAGAAACACCTATAGAATAAGTTGGACTTAATAAGGGTTGTTTGCAGAGTTTTCTGAGCATGGAAACACTAGAGGCCACAGTGAGAATGAGATATTAGGTATGCTCTAAGGAGAGGAATATGCAAAAAGGATGCCCCCATTTAGACTTCTTTCCTTGTTGGTTCCTTAGGAGTGGATAGTTCTAATAATAATCAAAGAAATGAATGATCCAAGGATTATTCAAAGAAGAGGAGTCAAGAAGGGGAGTTTCCCAAAAGCCTGCATTCTGGGATGGAAATGTCCTACCCTGCAGAGGTGACCAAGAGCTCTGGGTCCTCTATGAATGGGGCTGCAATCCAGTAGGCCCCTTAGCACTGAGCTGCCCAGTTCCCTCCCCCCTGCAACCCTCCATGAGTCAAGAGGGTGTCAATACATAGTGAGAGCTTCTGATATACCCAGAGATGTACCCCATGTATTCAAGCTGATATACAGACACATATCCCTACCACATACTCATGATATATATCCACATACTCTCATAGCACACACCCACACTGACTGACCCCACCCATGCTCATGGCACACTCAGAGCCTACTGGTGTGGTGACTAATTGTTCCACCTTGTCATGAAGGCATACAACTGTGAGAAGAAAAGAGCCATCAGGAACTGTCTCTCTTGGCTTGTCCTGAAGAACTAACCAATTGGACTGATCAAGATTAAACGGAAGAGTTTAAAATGATAAATAGACTTTTAAGCAGGCTTAAAGTCTTAATGAAAACCACGATGAATAGAAGAACAACAAGGATATATTTAAAAAACGGCCATAAATATCAGACTAACAGATCACATCTTAGGCGCTGCAGTTTTGAACCCGTCAAATTGCTTGATTAAAGTGGTTCAATAAATTAGGCAACCCAGCCCAATGCTTCTGGTCAACAGAACTTTAGAGGATGTGCACTGAGGCCCAGCAAGCAAGCTTAACCTATTCTTGCCCTGGGGAAGGCAGCCATGTGAGTCTGCTTTTTAAGTCTCTGTATATTCTAAATTCTGTATATTCACTCAGTGGATTAGTCCCCTAAGAGAGTAAGGATTGCATTAAGTCCTAGATAGCTATAATAATAACAACAATACTAATAACATTGTTATATGTAGTTCTAATTTTATTATCATCTCTCTCCCCCTCAGCTTTCTGGGGCCATGGGAAGCCCCTGACTTGTATACACTGGGGGTGTGATTGGCAGGAAACAAGGAAGAAAGGAGATGGGACAGAAAAGGAATAGGAGAGCAAGGAGAGAGAAAGAAAATCAGGACAGCAGATCCCACAGAGGCCTCACACAGTTGCCCAACCACAGCCTAGATGTATCCTCTAGGCAAAGGATACTAGGAGAAGAGACTACTGAGTAGCCAGATAGTTACAGTACAGCCTCCTTAAGACTTATAAGGATTTTTATTGTTATAAAAATCTCATATCCTCAAATTTACCCATTTAAGAGAATATGACCCAAAAGTGTTCAGTACATTCATGGTATTATAAATAAAATAAACAAAGCCACAGTTAATTTTAGAATACTTCCCCAAAGGATAGCTCATGTCCATGAACAATCACTTCAATTTCCTGTCTCTAAACCCACTGGAAACTCACTAGTTTATTTTTGTGTCTGTTTATTATATGCACTTTCTATTTGTTGAACTATCCAACATGTGACTGGCTTCTTTCACTTAGCACAGTATTTTGGATGAAACTAGAATTTCATTCTCATTCTTGTAAATATTAGTGACTTCTTACTTAACTCAAAGCCAAGAAAGTACAGGAAAAGAGCTCAGGACATACATATGAATAAGTGTTATTATGTAAGAGACCTGACTGTTCACCCTAGAAACCTCAATGAATTAAGGTTAGTCATTAAATGGCCAACTTAGGGATCCTGGAGCTGGGGTCTTTCATTTGTACCATAGGGGCAACCAAACCACTGTGAAATGATTGTGTTTTGAGTGAGAGCTATTTATAGCCTATGCACACTTTTCACAAAGAAAGAGCACAGTAAGCTGTAATGTGAGACTGCCTGGTGTGGCTTATGATTTAGGTTTAATGTTGAGAGACAAATAAAATTCTCTTGGTATTCTGTCCATATGTCTCTCTCTTAGCTCTTAAAACTGATAATTCCCAGCTCAATTTTTACAGCGTAAAGGCTGATTCTCCTCTAATGGTTATCTGTCATTGCTTATGTTTAAAGTAATTTTATGTGCTAAAGCTGTAGTTTCAGAATGCAAGGGGCAGAAAGCAACATCCCTGGACCAGGGTTAGGAGGAGGCCTTAGCAACTGGTTGGAAAGGACCAGGATCACACTTGTTCTGTAATAAAGGTGGCTTCCCTTAGAAGCTCTCCTAAGAATTACATGAATGATAGGATATCTACTCTATCTAGTTGACAGAGATGTAAGACAGGAAACATTTACAGACTGTGTACATTCTTATTTCTCCATGATGAGGTCTACCAGCACTTCCCTATGGCCACTAGATGTTAGTCTAGGGCCATAGGTAAAAGGAAACAGGAAAACATGAAGAATAGAACCAGAGATTCCACTGAGTAATATATATGCCTTAGGCAAACCCAGCTAAAGAAAGCTGAGAATATGCTTCCTGTATGTGTGAGGCCATTTTTAATTTCTTTAACTTTCTATATTGATTTAGCTTGGATTATAGAAAGAGAAGTGGCTGGTAGCTAGGCCAAGATAGTGGCACTAGTCACAGTGGCTTGGAGGCTGTGGCAGGATGACAGTAGAGATCAGGAAGAACTCAGGATATGGCCTGTGAGCACATAGTTTGATGACTTGCTAGTCTAGTCACTTCTTATCTGGGATGTCCAATGGCTAGTACCTTCAGTCATCTTAATAGATTCCATAGAGAGTCTCACAACCAAATTAATTTTTAGAAGCAAATTCCTTTTAAAACATAAAATAACTGACTATATCAAATGCCCTTTGGGGTAGGGTCTTATTTCATGAAATAAAACAATACAATATCACTGATCTAAAAAGGTCAGGCATGATTAACAATGCCCCAGGCATCTCATTACATCCAGAGTGTTACTATGCTGGCATCTCAGAGAAATACCCTCAACCTCCTCCTTCACTGTAGACTGCAGCAGCATAGGCCTCCATCCACTGACTAATAGAAGTCCCTGTCTAGTCTCTTGGCTGCTCAGAAGGCTGTCATCAATGCCTAGGGACTCCGTTATACATCCTATCTAGAAGATGCACCAGTCATATTTGTGTTGCTCCAGAGTTCCTCTTTCTTTGGAAATTTAGCTCTGGGTACATCTTTGGCAAACAAGTAGGTAATCCCATAAGGAAAATAGGATTCTGGAGAAAGTGGGGCTGCCTATAGTTTCTCCATTAATTTAGACATGCTCCAATTTGCACAGGGAGCATAAATTTGCATTATGAATCCCAGAAGCCCCAAGTTGTACAATATTAAATAAAATAAAATTAATTTCTGTAATCCTCTGTGATCATATTAAAACCCAATATTCTCAGCTTGGCACATGGAATAGGTTTGCCCACCTGCCTTCTTATTGAAATTGTTTTCTCAATCCCTGCTTGAGTCTGGCTATACAGCTGACAATGTAAGAGGTTGGGGACCCTGACCTGTCTGGTCCCCTAGTCACTTAAAGTTAAATGGGGAAGTATAGAAGTATAATCAATGTTAGAGAGAGAAGGCCAGAAGACTGTGGTTATCCCAAGGAGTGGACTGGAATGGTTTTGAGTTCTGCCTTATGCCAGGAGGCAGAAGACAGGGAGGAGGCAGCAAGCAAGTATGTTGCCTTCCCACAAGATTAAAGCTTCTGTATAATTTTTAGTCTACTTTCTATTATTCCTCTTCTGGATAGGTTGGTAGAGAGAACTCCACGAGCTAAGATGGTCATCCACTGTGACAGCAAAAGACATAGAAACTTGAGGCAAGGCACATGAGGATGAGTGACTTCTGGGTAAGATGAGTACAGACCCGGCTACAGCAAAGAGCAGAAGATATAGTTCAGCCTGATGTCCTGTGGAATCTTCCAGGTCTCAGAAGCAACTTTCACCTCACCAAGGTAAAGACTGATATTTTTTTGAGTCCTTCATAAACTTATGTGTCCCCTGTGGTTATATATGTGGCATCAGATATAGGATATGTGAGGTTTATGTCCTTTGGTGATGTCAGACAGAATTCTGCATAGTCACTTGAAGATAGTGACCTGTTGCTTAGGGTATTCTGCCAGAGCTTGTCCATGACAGTGGGGCACATTTCATAAGGGCTACCTTTTCTCTCATTTGCTGTTTGTTGGGCACTATGCCCAGGATACTCTATACCACCCTGTTAGTCCTCAGTCCATTTCTCAATTGCTTCTATCAGCAATTTCCTTGAGAGACCCTTGGATCTGGGATGGCAGAGCCAGAAATCACATATACCTAACTAACAGAAGGCTGACTGCTGCTGTCTTCCTCATCTTTCGGTCTCAAGAATGAATCCTGAGAATGAAACTCATGAGAAGAGCTACAGGCACACCATGTCCTGGGCCCAGGGACAGTTGACCTTTCCAACTCAGCACCTTTATAAATCTTCCCTAATAAAGTTGCAGGAGGATTCATGAATAAGTGAAGGTTAAATCACTCCCTGCAAAAAACTGATGCTGACAGCCATATCCAAAAAGGAAGCTTGAAAATCCTGAAGCTGACTAGCACAAAGGGTCTTAAGCTCTCTTTCCCTGATGGGAAGACAGAAGTCTTGCCAGCACAGGTGATAGAGACCAAGAGATGACCAAGGCCTGAAGAAAACAGAGTTTCTAGGAAAATATTCTTGAAGCTGATTTGGAAATGCTGCAATACACACATATACATACACACTACACACACACACACACACTTAATTCCTGTAGCCAGGCCTTCCTTGCTTCTTGAGGACCTGTATGTCATGTTTTCTTCTCAGTACATTTATTATTTCATGTCCTTGACACTACTGACCATAACTACCCTCTATTGTCTGCTCCCTGGCTGCACACCTATGTCTGAGTGGCTTGGAGAAAGTAAGGCTGGCTCAGGAAGGAAAGAGACAGAAAAGCAGAAACAGTAGCTGGCCACATCAGGTCATCTAGGTTTAGAACTGATGTGACAATAAATGCAAATGAAACACAAATGAATGGGGGGAGGGGGTTGTCCTGTAAATCATAATAGAGAAATTTCAGGGTGCAGGTTGGGAGGAACTAGAACAAGGCTGCTGAGTTCTTCAGTAATGCTGGCGTGCACGTCTTGCTAGCCTTTGCATGCTGGGTAAAACAGGCTGTTGGACAGGATCAGTGGCTTTCCAGTACTTGATCGACACTCACTGGATTTAGGAGTCTGGTCATGATGCTCAGAGGACACAGAATAGCTCACTCACTCTGCAGTCTAGTAAGGAGCAGGATTCAGGGAGAGAACAGAGAACACCAGGCTACTGAGGAATAGAAAGATGAGGGTGGGCTGGACACTGGTAGAGAGACCCAGAGGCAGGAAACCCATATTGAACAGTAAATCAAAGGTCAGGAGACAAAGGTCAGGATTTTTCTTGGCACTCCAGGAGACAAAGCAGGAACACTTTGCTGATGGCAGGTCCTGACAACTGGCAAATGAGCTTCTGTGGTTATCTGTTTTCCTTCCTTAGTCTTGACTCCTAAGACATAGCCTGGGAAAAGATGCAATTGGCAAATGACTTCATGATAAAAACTGAGAAACTTGTTAGTTGTTGGGGGCTCAGTGGCAGAGGAGAGGAAGCTAAGGAATGAACCAGGGAAACAGGTAGGGCCAAGATGTATACATTCTATAGGCTGAGTTCCTGCTGTCTCAAAAATCCTATATGGATCAGCCATTTATTTTATTTCTCTATCAATCAAAATATTGACTATTATAATTGACCCCACTTTACAGAAGAGAAAACTGATGCTTAGAGAGGCTAAGCCAGGCCTTAGGGAAAAGCAGAATTGCAGGGCCCAGTTCTAGATAAAGGATGGCCTGCCTACAAGGACCTTGCTGACATCTTAGGAAGCTTTATTACATAACAGCTTTCTTTCTTTCTTTCTTTGACTCTTTGGCTCCCAGCCTATACCAAGTATTTATTAAGCACCCAATAATTATTGAACATTGTCATCTCCTAGGGAAAAAGAAGCAGCCCAGCCAGACAAAGTCCCACCAACTATTAACATCACTGAAAGAAGGGACTAAAAGCCAAGGGGAAAACATCTTTATCCTCATCCCATTAATTGGCATGGCTAGATGCCACCCTTGTCACACATTAAGGGACAAGGTTGTCTTAAGAGGAAGTAGACCTGTACTGGTATCTTTCTCTTGATGATGTTTCTAAGACCCAAGTCCTGTCTAGGAGTTTGAAGATGGAGGGAATGAAAGGCTTATACCAGGGGACAACTCTAGTGATAATCTTTGTTCTAGGTACCTGGTTGTTTCCTCCCACATTCTAAGTTGCTTCAGCAGGGAAGCATGATGCCTTTCTTTCCAGACTGGGTCTCTTTTTCCTTGGGAATGGTGCTGATTGGAAGGCTGCACACTTATGTACCTTTTCCTTGGGAATGGTGCTGATTGGAAGGCTGCACACTTATGTACCATGGTGCTTCTGAGGGATTGATGCTTCCTAACCTTTCCTCAGTATTTACAATCACAAGTCTGTGAAAGTACTATTCAAATATTTCAAATATTCTGATTTTACATTCTTCAAAAAGTTTTTTTTTTTAACTTAACACCCCTGGGTAAACTCTCCCCTTTTATAGGTCAGGTGGACCATTCCCCATTCCAGGAAGACTTCCCTGATTCAAAGCTGGGTGCATCCTGTTGTGTTTCCAGCCCTGTTCACACTTTACTGTCAGCTCTGTTCACTTGTCCCTCTTGTGTGTATGTGACTGTATGAACACAAGCCTAGTGCTACAAGCATTTGAGCCCTAAGTGGCTGCTGGATGAGCCTCTTGGTAACTGAGTGGCTGAGACACTGACTTCATCTCTGCCATGGGTCCTTTTCAGTCTATCTTCTACTGTGTCTACCCACCCTAGGCTTCTCATCTTTAAACATTGTCTGCAGGATGGAAGCTGAACCTGATCTGTTTCCTAAGCTGTCACCAGCTGATGGCAGCTGGTGCTCTTCCATCTGGTGGCAATTTCAAATCCCAACCTGTTTGCAGAGAGGAATGGGGAATGGGAATAACAGTTATGGGAAAGGAAGGCTACCTCATTCACAGTGGCAGATGCTCAGGGAATTGAACTATGAAATGTCAAGTAGAGACACCAGGTTCCTAAACTGGGCCCAGAGAAAGAACTAAGGGCCTGCTAGAAAAATACAGTAAAGTTTGGGTCTCAAACAGTGAAAGCCAAGCCTTGAAAGAGAAATGTCAACCCCTACTACTTTCCTGCAATGGCATAGAGAAAAAAAAAAGCATCTTCAGGACTGACACTGTTCCTTCGCCATGTAGGGATAGTTACTGCCCTCACACTAGTACTCACCAGTACAGGCGTACTCACACCCAGGTCAGCTTCCAAGCACAGTGCACCCAGTGCCCTTTGAAAGAATTCATTTCACAAAGGGGAAACTAAGGTTGCAATTAACCTTGACTCAGCCTTCCAGATGATTCATAAGGCAGATGCATCATCTTCTGACATTCATTACCTACCTTCCACTAAATTCCTTTACAGACCTGAGTTTGACCCTAAACATTCTCACGTAGACAGCCATAGAGAGAATCATTTCTGGGCATGAGTGTGTAAGCAGTGTGATAGACTCACAGGCAGTGAAGACAAGCTCACATCTTTATGTGAACCTGCATAGCTGGCCACTTCTGGATGAGGGGTGAGGTATTATTTGAAGAATTCACAAGAGGTCAGCTTCCCACCTGTGAAAGCCATCATTCATAGGGTCTGGATCAAAGTTCTAGGAGGTATTTCTGAGCCTATGTCATTTTGAATGAGAAGCTTGTAGGGTAGACTGTCCTGTTCCCATCTTTGGCCTCTACACAGTCCTCTCATGTACAGCTTGCATAACTACTCGGGAGGAGACCCAGAACTTCAGACACTACCTCTTCCCAAGAGTTCTCTTCCTCTTCTCCTCCCTCTTTCCTCATGACGAGTGTGCTTCTCTCAACATCTCTGAACTGTATCTTTGCATCACTGTCCCAGTCACTGGCAAATAGAAATAAGGGTTGTGGGTTTTTTGACAGCTCCTCTGATGTTGCTCTCTTTTGTATTGATCAAAACAAAACAAATCAGACCATCAGTGCCTGACTGAAGCCCAATTGAATATCTAAAGTGGCACTAAATGTTATGGTCTAAATCAAATGCATTCAGTTACCAAAACTGAATAACGAGAGCACTAGCATCAGTGTCAGAAAGGGCTGAGCAGGAGGAGGCTGAGTTCTGGGGTGTCATTCCATCTCTGCCCTGCCATTGTCTTGGTAAGGAACCTTAAGGCTATAGCTGGGACCAGCAGTTGAGTGAATCCTGGCATACCTCATTCACTCTTGGATGGTACTAGAGAGGCTGAGTCAGGCTTAGCTGCAAAATTTCTTGTATTCTGTACGCACTCCTTGCAAGGATTCCCTTTGTTGAGGACAGGGTAGAAGGACTGGTAGTAGTGGGAAGTGCAGGAAGGCAAAGGTTTTGCCATTGCCCAGACTTAAACCTCACTCATAACTCTACCCCTAAGAGCCCTACAAACACCTTGTTTAGGTCATTAAACCTTGAGGGGGTTTACATTCCTTATTGGTCTAACATGGGTAATTAATTGTCTTTTAGTTTGCCTTAAGGATGAGAGAGCATTCTTGGCAGGACACTGGTGTACTATATAATACATAGGACAGTGACACCAACCTCCTTGGGCAGAATTTTCTTCTTTCCTTTCCTTTCCTTGCCTTGCCTTTTCTTTCCTTTCTTTATCCTGACTAGGGACATTTCTTCTACTGTCCCTTAAATGAGTCTGGGTTCTTAAACAGTGTTGACATTCTTTTAGTTGGGGTTTTAAACAGACTACCACTTCCTGGGGAGGGCCAGGTTAGGAGGGCCTGTGTTTCCTGAAGCCTGGCATCTTTGATAGAGAAATTGTAGGATGGGAGCAGGCACAGCAGGGGGCACTGTTTTCAGAGTTAGAAATGGAGCTTTGACTAAGGAGACCTGGAGCAGAGGCCCAATCCTGTTGTTTGCCTGCTTTGCTGCTATGGGCAAATTAGCAAACCAGACTTAATTTCAGTTTTCTTATCTATAGAAAAGGCTGGGAAAATAATACTCATTAGTTGAGGTCATGTTTGTAAACTAAAAGAAGAAAAACATTGGCATAAATATTAGAGTTCAACACATCTTAAATAAGGCAAAGCCTAGAGGCCAGGCAACCAATAGAGTTTGTACTACAGGTGTGGTTATAAGTTGAATCTTGCTCTGTAAGACTTGGCCTGATGATAGGCATGGGACATAACCATAAAGCCATAATTACAATGCTAACATGTATTAAGCAGGCATGCCATGCCAGATACTTCTCTGAGTGCTTTCAAGGCATTAACTCATTGAATTAATTCACTGAACACTTAAGCAGAGACCACAAGTACGCCCATTTACAGATGAGGTTACTGAAGCAGAAAGGTGAAGCAGCTTGCCCAAGGCCTCTCTTCAGTTAGTCCTGGAGCTGGACTTCATGGTAACTACTCACAGTAAGTGACTGCCAGTCTCTTTAAAGGTTTACTCTGTTTTCAAAGTCACTTTGGAGATCTAGGTCCCCTTTTCTGTGAAACAAAAGGCTGCCCTTTTCTAGATAATCTCTAAGGCCAACTAGCTCTGGATCCCTGTAGCAAAGCAAAGAGGAGACCTTTTCTAGAGACTTTAAACCTGAAGGGATTCTTGAGAACACTTCCTGGAGGGTTCAAATTGCCTCAGTCAACTGAGCACTCTGCCTATATTCTCTCTGTAACCTAAATTCCACTCTTTACCAGCAAAATTTGATGGCCCTCCCCAGAGCAGGACTCCTGTTTTTTTTTTTTTTAATCTCTACCCAAAACCCACACTTAATAGTGCTGTTGTAGTGAAAAGAGCAGGAAGAAATCATAAGGAGACTATCTCCAGGGCAGACCTATTTATAAGATATTTGCTGGACCATTCCTTAGAAAGACAGCCTTGTCCAAATCTGCATATGCAAATGACTTACCAGTGGACAAAGCTATGCATTATACATGGTAGACACTTAATGGTCTGCTGAATGAAAGAGGCTATATATGCAAATGATATGCAAATCTCCCCCAGTTTAATTTGACTCTTGGGAACATCTTCAGTGACTCTCTGGAGCCTAGGTTGTTTTAAATTTTTTAAATTAAAACTTTGTACACACAACCTCTGCTTCCTTTTGGCTGTGCTGAGTGAAGCCGCAGTCAAGTTGGGAAAATAATGCTGGGCTGAGCCACGTTAACCAGCATTAGCCCTGGTTTTCTTACCGATGACAAAGATTATAGTCAGGGCAAGTGAGTCCCTGTTTGGGCATCTGGAATTAAGATCCAGTAATTTCTCATCATCCTATCCTTGGAGCATCACTATGGGCAGTTAGGGTGTCGGCCACCAGCAGTTACTAGAAAGAAAAATCAAAGCCCTCACCAAAGCTCAGAATGGACTCCCCAGGCCCCTCGAGAGACGGACTCCCCATTTGGAGCGATGTGGGGTTTTGGCACCAGTCTATCCAGCCTGAGCATTGTGTTTAATCACTTCTTTCCAAACCAAAGGACTTTAAAATAAGATGCTGGAATTCTCTCTAATTCTCTCTAAAATACAGCAATCCAAGTGTCTGATTAATAGCGAAGGTTAGCAGTTCTTTTCCCTCAGGTGAAAACATTTATTTTTAAAAATGCTCCAAGAGAATATTAATGGCCAACAATGATCTGGGTCAGCCTCTGGACTCCTTGATGCTGGCGATGAGGGAACTTAAAACCTGAGAGGCAGGTGTAGGGGGGAGGGGCAGGCCATGGCTGGCTCCTTGCACTGTGTTCCTGGAGGCAGGATTCTGCCCTTTCTTTGGGAAAGACACTGATCTAAGTGAGATTCAGTTCCCGGCCCACAAAGGGTTCCAGGTCCTTAACCAGAAACACATGTGCACCAGAGGCTTGGATTGAAAATGACACATTCTAACCCTGGGTGTAGCAGCAGTTCTCTTATCCTCACTTTTCTAATCCTCAAACTCCATAATTCATCAAGTCCCTCAGGCTCAACTCTCTGCCTACCCCCAACCCCACCTTCATGTTTTCCCTGGGCCAAGGCCCCTAGGCCAGTAAAAGGGGGATGCCCGTGACAGACACCATTCGCCTTGTAAAAATATACTCAGGCATGTTCTGTCCACACTGGGGATGCCTTCTCCCCTGGACTAAACAAATACCCACGATCAAAATTAACAGTCTGAGGTGTCAGAATGCAAGGGCCAAGGAATCTGGAAGTTGTCGTTCTTCACACGTTTTGTTTGCTTTCCCTACAAGGTGCTTGGTTAGCATAGGGGTCTTGGAAATTCAGTGGCTTTGGCTACAGGTAGTAGGCTTATTATCCCAGGCATGAACATAGCCCTTTTGAAAATGATTTTATTTTTGGTCCTATCTTGCTTAGTAATTATTCAAAGGGACTCCTCCAAACTAGTGAAAACAAAATTTGTTCTCTTGCGAAGCTGGCTGGATATTGCTATTTTATCAGGCAGGCGTCTGGCCAGACCTCCAGGTTCTTCCCAACGAGAGAGAGAGAGAGAGAGAGAGAGAGAGAGAGAGAGAGAGAGA
>JADRCH010000744.1:166200-180125 GCA_019843965.1 Rhynchomys soricoides | reverse complement strand
AGAGAGAGAGAGAGAGAGAGAGAGAGAGAGAAGAGAGAAACAGAGAGAGAAGCAGAGAGACAGAAAAAGACAGAGACATACAGAGAGACAAAGACAAAGAGGTAGACAGAGACAAACAGACAAAGGGACAGAGTCACAGAGCTGAGAGTTAATTCTGTGTCCATTGGGGACTGCTGGGGGGAGGGGGAACTTAATAATCTCTGTGTCTCATAACTCCAGGCTGAAGTTCATATTGGCCTACCACTTGTAAACTTCTTAAGACAAAGTGGTGAATGTGTTAGCATCCTGCAACTATGCAGAGTGAGGAATATCTATCTCTGTGTCATGAGAGAGAGAGCTATGTCTGAGAGCTGGGACAATGTTGTCACAGGAAGGCCCATGCTTTGTCAGGGAATGTCCATGCACTGTGACTTCTCCTGACAGAGTCCATTTCCCAGTGGTCCTTTCAGGGCTAACAACATTGGTGTGGCCCTACTGGGGGGACTTAACTTCAGCTAATAAACAACCTGATGAAAAACCACTAGTGTAGAGTCTTCAAACACTTGTCTTGACTCTAGATCTAAATGCACCATGCCTGCAATGCTAAAAGTGCCCACTGAGTATTTTTCATCTGGGATTACATAATGGGCCATCTCTGAAGCTCTGGCCAGCTCTGGTGTTCTGTGGTCTATGGCCCTGGCAGACAGGGAACCATGTGATTGATTGCTCTCCAGCTATGTTTCTTAAATTCTGTCTATGGACACACATATAAGTTCATAGGCTTGATGGCCACTAGAGTGAAGAGGCAAGTAAAAGGGATGAGGAGACTTCCAAAAATAATTCCTGTCTTATTTGTGGGGGACTCTCATTCTCAGAGTCCATATAGCTGACGTGTTTGACATGTGAGAGACTATGTCAGAGATTGTGTTGGGATTGCTAGGTTGTAAGGATGTCCAAAGCACATAGATTGATGCCAGTCTGGTCAGAAGTCCAGACAGTCTTAGCTCCTTGTTTATTTTTAAGTTTCATGTATATGTGTGGTGGTGATGGAGGTATGTACAGGTGAGTACAGTGCCCATGGAGGTCAGAGATGATGTGAGATCCCCACGAACTTAAGTGTTTGTGAGGTGACTGGCAGGAGTGTTGGGAATGGAACTCAGATTCTCTGCAAGAGAACTACATACTTTTTGATGAGATATCTCTCTAGAATGCCCACTATCATTCTAGTAACCCTATCTGTTTATGTCATTTCCCTGAGGCTGTGAAAAAATAGCTGTGTTATGCCCTAAAAGTTTGAGGCAGTTTTTACTATAGTGAACAGAACCGGTATACATAAGAGCACTTGGACTAGGTCTGAGTGTTCACAGGCAGAAGAAGCTTTTCCTGTCTTTGTTACTCAGCTTGTGGTTTGGCTACATACCGAAGAGTCCCCTGGAGGGTCCCTTCCAAACCAGATGTCCATACATGTGACCTAAGGCATGGGGATAGCCTGACTTAGAATACCCTCCTTCCTCTCCACAGATGCCTGTATTCTGCACTATGGGCCTCACATCAGGGCTAGGAGCTGCCTCTCTGTGTTCTGAGAGAGTAGGACTGTTTAGTCTACTGGACACGTTGCTGGATTTTTTAAAAAAATAAATACCAGATTATGAGCACACAGTCCAGTTTGGCCAGGCTAGAGTCTTCTGACTGGTCCTTTGGGATGGCAGGTTACAGTATCAAGAACAGGTTGCAAGCCATTCTTGGGAGCAGGGAATTCTTTGGGCACAGGTTGTAACAGACACTTCTGGTCTTCTCTGATGTACTCTGTTAGTAAGTTTTACTAACAACATTATTGATGATGAAGCCCAGCCTGTGTGCTAGACACACACTAGGCACTTTATGTCTGTTATCTTATCCTCAGAGCACAGCTTTATTAGATCCATTATACAGGTGACACAACTGAGGCTTAGAAGAAAACTACATACTTTTCTGAAGTTACATAATAAGTGGCTATGCAATGACGGTGTCTTAAACACCAGATCTTAAACTCCATGTGATTCATTCTCTCTAGACATTTAAATGGAGAATAGACTCCCAGGCCCCCACCCTCTCCAGAAATGTCAGCCATCTCCAGCCCTCTGTTCTTCCCAAGGCTCTCTCCAGCCTGCATGGAGCCATTCTGCACAGTGACTCCCCTTTTCCATTTCACCCTTCGCTGGATCATTTTATGCCTCTATTCCCTCTGCTAATTCAATCTAATTAAAGTATAAAATAGAATAATTGCTTCCATTCCTACACTCTCTTCCCATCTACCCTGAGGACAGAGTGGTATTCCCTTTCTGGGAGTGGCCAGCCTGACAAGCTGGGCTGGAATCAAGGCTATGTCTCTTCTTTTCATCTTCTTACTTGCTGTTTTACTTGGCTCCCAGCCTAACTTTCCCAGCACTCACTGACTGACTTCCATTAGACACTGAAATCTGGGAGCAAGTTGTATTCATGCTCATGACATCTGCTGACTTACTGCTGAAGTTGGGGTAGCTTTCTAGGGAAGAGCAAGCCTTCTCTTGAGGGAGAACCTGGGCAATTAACGACAGGCCTGGAATTCTCTTTCCAAGTTTTTCCCCCTGAGACTAGCCAAGCCACAGATCCATTAAGAGTACATTAACATTGACTTGTTAGGGAGTGGCACTAATGACCCAACACTTCTTACTAGTACTATTTCTTAATTACATTTAGTTAATTGACAGAGAGAGGGGGGGATCTGAGTGCTAGATTGGATGGATCTAGCTTTGTACAGAGATGGAACCTCTCAGCAGAATTGGAAACCTGATTCTACTCTCACACGATCCCAAAGATACAAGAGATACCATATCTCTGGGAAAGGGTGGGAGAACAGAAGCATAGAGGGAAGACATAAAACAACACCGCCCATAGAGTGTTATAAAGTGAAATTATAGAAAGGATCCTTCCCATCATGTCATATGAAGTTAGGACATGGCTTGAATGTGCCTCACAAGCCTCACAAGCTAGAAAATACAGTAAAGCCTTTGGGGTGGGGGTGGATACTGGTATGTAATTAGGTTACTGAAGGTGCTGTCCTTGGGAGGATACTGGTTAGTTCTTACAAAAGGTTTGTTAAGAAAGAGCAAGTCTCACTCCTCCCTATACCTCTGTGGCTTCTGATCTTACCATGAGATCTCTGCTCCTGAAGCATGTTCATGCCATTAATGATACCTATGATGTTGTGACACAGGTAAGCCCCACTAGGGATTGGACCATACTGTTTTGACATTGGCCCAGAAACTTCTTTGAGTTAAAAGTTACCTTGTCTCACATAGTTTGTTACAGTAACAGAAAATAGATATACTGCCTTGACTCATGAGTATACTTAATGATTGACAAATTCCTTCTCTCTGTATAGTGATCATCGTTCAGGGAAGCTAATTATAGGAGCACTTGGCTGCATCTATCTTTCCTTTAGAAAGATCTTATGGTCTAATGTCAAGCCTACCTATGCTGCTATTGAGTACAATATTTGTAGGAGAACATGAAAACTGATTTATGTGTCAAATGTGTTCCAAAAACTGAGAAAGTAAAATTCAAATTATAATGAAGTTATGCAGAAAAATAATTCAGAAAATTATTAATGTATGTTTCAACAAATACTTTCAATAGCAGAAAAAACACTTCATGACAACTTAATTTTGGTCATTACATCTATTAGAACAGTGGTTCTCAACTTTCCTAATGCTGCTACCCTTTAATACAGTTCTTCATGTTGTGGTGACCCTGGACCATAAAATAATTTTCATTGCTACTTTATAACTATAATTTTACTACTGTTAGGAATAGTAATATAAATATCTGTGTTTTTAGATGGTCTTAGGCAATCCCTGTGAAAGGGTTGTTTGAACCCCAAAAGAGTCACAACCCATAAATTGAGAGTCACTGTATTAGAATAAATGACCATACAAATCATACAGACTTAAATGAAAAGAGAAACAACCAACCAAAATTCACCAAATTGACAAAATGATATCATTTTTTCATTCATGATATAGACACTTTAAAAACTGAATAGAAAACACCAAAGAAAAATTACCCAGAACCCCAGGACTACTCCTAAGGACTTGACAATACAAGAAATGTCCAAGATATTTAGGCAAACAATAATACTGAAAAATATAGGAAAATGCAGATTAAAGTATCATGAAAGACAATTTTATACTATTAGTGTAGCAATAATAAAAATACATTTATTGCAAATATTATTTTTAAAAGTCCCAGCTCAGGACTTTTCTAAATCTTGCTAAGATCTGGGAGATACTGGAATTAGACTACCATATCTGTCTTGGAAGCTTGCCTTTCCAAGTTGCTACAGTCAGGACTAAAGGCTCCAGAACCTGGGCCTCCTGGCTCAGGTCAGGCCAGCGATCTGGGTCACACACCACTATCTTTATACCCACATACCTCTACATACATACCCAGTAATGGGAATATAGTGAATGAGGGCTGGAAGAGGCACATAGAGTCCTCATGTAGCCATCGATGCTGAATAAGAGGAAATTCTTCCTGATTTCACACTCTCCTTGAGTGAGATACACTGAGATTTAGTGGCTTGCCCAAGTCAACTCAGCTATAAAATTGTGAGATGGTACTCAGAACATAGAATATTAGAAATATTTCATTATCTGATTCATATCCTTTAATTAATAAAGGAGTAAGCTAAGGTTGTGGGATCAGGAACAATAATAGCAAACATTGGGAAAGAAAACAGGCCACCTCCTGATTTTGTTCTTATTGACTGTACTCCTGGCACACAGTAAAATGTGTTCTTTATGAGACCATGCTAAGTGTCAATACTCTGCTCCATGGCCCCAGACAGATGGGCCTCATGAGCTGGTCTTGGCCCTCAGCCCTGGATTACCCCAGCTGAAGTCACCTGGCTACCTCTTCTATGTGATTTACAGTTTCTCAGGTGACAGGTTTCAGAGCTCCACCACAAATCTCCCTTAGACTGTAGCTCCTGATTGCCTCACTCCATTTGGTATGGGGGAACGCCTACTAATATCTCACGTGACTAGAACATTAAACCCAAAGGATTCCAATTTCAGCTCCCCATGGTTAGCTGCTGCTCAGTATGCCTGGTTCTGACTATAACAAGAACAGGGGATCTGACGAGAAAGACAGGAAGAAGGAAGGGATATAAACAAGATACTTGGGCACTTTATGTGGCTAGGGCTGATGCTTTTAGATATGGACCAAGAGCTGCTTATGTACCCTAAAGCCTACTCAACAACCTCATTTCTGACCCAGTCTTTCTTTTTAGCTACTCATGTAGTGCTAGGAATGGGACCTAGGGCTTGAGCATGCTGGGCAAGCTCTCTGCCACTGAACTACACCTTCTTCTGCCCACATTTTGAATGCATTTTCAAAAGGCATCTCATCTGAGAAAAAGCTGTGCTACTATTTATTTTTTTGCCCTGCCACCTCTCCAGTCACCATTAGCTCTCATTGGTCACTGCTATATGTACCTTGGTTTTTATACTTTTATAGGCTCAGGGAATCCAAGAGATAGTTGCTTCCTAGAGTGATGTGATTGGCATACAGAATATCTGAAAATACAACCAAAGCATAGACTGTTCATCCTGTATGACTGCTTTTTCACCTGGCTCCGTGGTTGCCACTTCTCTGTCCCTTTCATCCTTCTTCCTCTGGGTGGTTATCTAGAAGCATCTGGGTGTTGGCTAATGTCAACAGGGTGTTATATTTTGTGCAGGAGGATTTGGTGACTTGTAATTGTTCTTAAAATATAGTGATTGGATTTGTGGAGTACGTATCTACCTTCTTTATTTAAAAAATAACTTTCTGGGGGCTGGGGGAATGGCTCACCCAGTAAATGCTTGCCATGTAAACATGAGACTGAGCCCTGCAGTATGGTGTGATTAGGAGGTAGATTTACTGCTCCTGGACCCACAGAGTTGGCTGTTCATGGGAGCCAAAGAGGTGTAAATATGAGGACCTGAGCTGGATCTCCAGAACCCAAATGAACAAAAGACACACACACACATATAATCCTAGTAGTAGGGATCAGAGACAAGCTAAACCCTAGGCTTACTTTCCAGCCAGTCTAGGGTATTTGTTAAGTTTTAGGCTAGTGAGAGACACTGTCGTAAGAAACAAAGTGGATAGCTACTTAGGATTGACACCTGAGGTTGGTCTCTTGCCTCCACATAACACACTCATATGCAAATGCATCCCCCATAAATACAAATAAGTTTCTGCCTTGAGAACAAAAAAACAATAGGAGGAAAATGCAAAGCAACTATAGAATCTATCCAGTGGTGCAGATCTCTGGGGACGTAGCAACCACGCCTCATTTGTTCTGATATTTTCCCTGTACTTTGTTCCCAATAATTATGTGTCTAGGAATACTTTTCCAGGACCCACTGGCTATCTTGTTGGGCTTAGTAGGTCAATGCTTACTTCTAGGGTTGCCTTACCCACTCTGGGTTGGCAAAGCTTCCCTCAGTTCCACTAAGTTTTCCACTGGATCTGTTTATGCCTCAACTGCAGGGGCCACATGAATAAAGACAGAAAAGACAGGTGGGCTCAAGAGGATTTCGATGTAATTTGCATGCAATTAGCATATGATTTGTGTCATCTATTCTCAAGAAGTAATTTTCAAGTTAGAGCTGCATCACTGCTTTCTTTAATGCCACCATGCACCCATCCCCCTTTCCTCATTTCTGCTCATCCGTTATCTGTCATCCATTGATTCAGATTCTTTATCTTTGAAAAGAGAGCACACAGAACTCTGGGAAGGGTGAAGCTGACCAAGGACACAGAGTCTTTGAGGAACATTCATGGAAAGAGGAAAGGCACAGATACTGGGAGATATCTAGTGAAGGGGTAGATCCTCTAGCTCAGCTGTCTTCCCAGTCTCAGTCAGCATCATGAGCTCCAAGACAACCTCAGATGCTTTGTCTTTCTTTTTGTGTCCTCCTCAGGAAAAGGGTAATACCATGGCTGCTGCAGATCCATGGTTACCTCCTGATCAAGAGGATACAGTGACTAGCCATGGCTAAGAACTTTGCTTGGTTTCCTTCCTCTGAGGGTCTGGTAAACTCCCTCATCCCTGCTCTTACTTCTCTCCCCACAGTTCCCTATGTTCACACACATGTAGATAAAACTGAGCTGAAGAATAACTCGTCCCTGGGTCTAGGAAGATAGGGCTTGCTCAATTGCTGCTTAAGCAGAAGACTGAGGCTTCTTCTGTGGGATCTCCAACCTTTACAAGCAGTTTCAGCTTTCCAGTACTTCCCAGCTTTATCCTGAATCCAATCTCAGACCCAGGACAAGATCTGATCTCCTTCCAGGGCCCCATCTCAGCCCTGTTTCCCAGGAGCCAGCCTAGCCTTGAAGCCTAGATTATTTACACCGCTTTGGCTCTTATGAGCAGCCAACTCTGTGGGTCCAGGAGCAGTAAATCTACTTCCTAATCACACCATACTGTGGAGCTCAGTCTAGCTCTTTCTTGCAGGGCTTTTCATCACTCACCCAGACAGGGGCTGTGGCCTAGAGAAAAGTCTCCGGGAAGAAGCTGGCCCTGCAGCTTCCCTCTGCAAATGCCACAGGCTCTGTCTTCCCCAGAAGCCCAGCATAGCAAACTCAGTCTCTGTTTTACGGTAGATCAACTTATAACCAAAGGTGACAGGTTATCAGAGGTTTCCTAGAGTTTAGGAAGGAGAGATGTGGGCCAGCACTTACCTGTCTCTCAGACATGACATACAGGTATAGCTGATTGATGGAGAAGGCCATGTCTCGGAGGATGGGGCTCCCATCTTTGAACACAGAGACCATCTCATACTGGACCCCACCATGTGGAGGACCATCAGCTCGAATCTGCAAAGAAACCAAATTGCCTTTAGTACTGACACCCAACCTTCCCATGGACTACCTGCTTCTACTTGGAGGGGTGGCTTAAAAAGACAATTATTGCTCTGGAAAGAAGTGCTACATATATTAAACTCTCCAATCCATCCACATCCACTCTCAATATGCAGGGTCTGAGATCTGTTCTCTCTCTCTCCTTCTACCCTGTTTCCCCCTCTCCTTCTCTCTCTTCCCCTTCCCAGTCTCCTTTTTCTTCTTTCTTTCTTTCTCTCACTTATTTGGAGACAGGGCTTCACTATGTAGCCAAATCTGTCCTCTAACCTATGATCCTCTACCTTCAACTTTTCCTATTCTGGGATTACAGGCATGCACCATGCATCATGATGTCCAGCTTTGGTCTAGGATTCCTAATAGTGTTGAATGCACATGAACGATTCTGACTGTCCCTGTACAGTTGTTTTTGTGTTTATTTACATACATTCATAGAAGTGTGATGTATCTAGGCAAGTGAGTGTATATATGCATACTTATTCTAGATTGGAGAGTCAATTTTCAATATACAGTACCCCTTGTTAGGCTGAAATGAATGAACAATTATGCAGAGCATTAAAAGTCTTGTCATCATTGGGTGACAGAAGATTTCAAGTCTCAGAAATCTTTCCACCCCTAGATGCCAGCTGGCTCTATTTTCAAGTTACCTAGGGAGATGAAGTATGTTCTTCTTTCTTTTGCTCCATCCCAGGTCAGTAAACAAAAAGGACCCAAATGTCATTTTCCTAATGCTCCTCTGCCCAAGGTACATATTTATGCTTATCTTGAGAGTTTAAAAAAAGGAATGTAAAAGTCAGAGCTGAACTGATGAATCAGAATCTTTAAGAGTGTGGCCTAGGCATTGTCACCTGGTTTAAAAGCTCCCTAACCAAAGGCACAGCCAAATTTGAGAAGCAGCAAGATAACATACTGCTCTTAATCCTGCCACCCTCAGAACTGCTTGGAGGGGATGGGAAGTTTGTGGCTGAGCCAGACCATAGCCTCTGTTTTGGTGGGAGAATGCTACGTCTAAGATTGGCACGGGGGGGGGGGGGTAGAGAAGGACTAACATGGTTGAGTCCTACATGTCCTCAAGGAAAGAATTTCATGTAAGGAGCTGTCAGCAAGGAGACCTTGGTATGAATGGGCTCCATGCACAGTTCCATCCCAGATCAGCATTCACCCTTTACCCCATCTCCTACTCCAGCTTTTCTATCATATCCTACCTACAAACCTTGTGACTCAAGTCTTGCCTGCTCTGGGAAGCCCCTGATCCCTCATAGTTAATTATATACACTGGTGCCATTTTCTCTATTAGACATGTATCCTAGGATTAAAATCAATTGATTTGCTCATTGTGGATGTATTAGCTAACATGTATTGACTTACAATGTGAATTGTTCTCTAATTGCTTCTAATATGTGTAGAGTCATTAACACCATGCGGGTGAATATATGCTTTCTATTTTCCATGTAACTTTCTGAGGAACTGCCTGGGGCTGGGACATAGACAGTGATAGACACAGAGGAATACTTGAAGAACTCTTTGAAAGGATATGAACTATGAACCAGCTGACAGAGAACTCTGGGTTTTTTTTTTTAGTAAGATCAAAAGATCTTTTCTCTACAGCATAGAGATCTTGTCCTCTACATTCTCCCAGTCTCTCATCTCACTGTCTCTTCCCTCTGCTCATCCAGTCCTGATATTCTGAGAGTTTCTAAGGGTGGGAGACCATGATGTAGTTATCTCAAAGGCCCACCGTGGGCCAGATACTGCAGTAACATGGGAAGATAGTGAGCAGAGAATTCAGTTCTGCCTGGCTGGGTGGGGAGGGTCATTTTCACCTCTGTACTTCCTAAGAGTGGCACAGTGAAGGGGCCTAAGATTGGTTATGGTGGGCTGTTGAGATGGGCTGGAGGTGAGGGGGAACAGACCATGAGTTTATCGAGGCTAAGTGCCCAATGGCTGAGGCTCTACACCTGGATCTCAAGGACAAGAACAGAATTAGGGTCTAGCCTGGGAGACCATGCTCCCACTGATTTGGCAGATGACCTAGAGGCTCAAGTTTGAAATTGCAAGGGCTAGTTCAATGAAACTGAGAGTACTCTTTTAGCCATTGTTATCCATGATCCTTTCCTGTGGGTTCAATCTTCTTTCCCCTAAGCTCTATCCTTACCCTTTTTCTATCACTTTAGTAGTCTCTCTGTATTAAAGACAGTTGCTTTGACAACTGTTAGCAAAGGTCTTCCTTCCCAGACATGGGATGAGCATTTATTTTTATAGGATTGAGGAAAGTACTGAATCAATCATGATGTTACAGGGCTGAAACATCCACTTTCTACCCCAGAGTTTAAGCAGAAGGACAAAGTAATCACTAGTGTCTACCTGGTATCACCTCCAACAATTAAAAGAAACCCCCATGCCATCCAAATCAGCTTTCTCCTTTGGATCAATAGGCTTATAGTTCTAAAAGCCTTCACAAAAAATATAGCAGCTGCTTTTAGTCACAGAAGTTGTTGGGCCAGGGGAAAGACATGATGACTTCCTGTTGACTTGGCTCAATTTTGTCTCCATGACATAGAGTACTCTGACTTTGGCTCTTGTCTGAGTCAGCACGGTGCCATATCCAATGAGAATTTTCCCTACTGTCATACCAATTCTTCTCTTAAAGACAGCTATCTCCTCAAGGCTCTATCCCACTCAGGAGCTGCAGAAGCAGTCCCTTACCCCAGGCCAGGTCTGGGATATCCTGTCTCAGAAAGCTGATTTTCCCTTTCTCAGCTGGAATAGCCACCTTGCTAACTCATCTGGGATTGGCCAGGGGCCTCAGAGCAAAGTCTGAACCCAAAGTCAGAAGGAAGAATAAATCAAACCTTTACTCTGTGATTCCAGAGACTAGGTAGTACTTTGCATAGCTGGAGTTGTCAAAGAACAAGGTATATCAGACATGCTTTGCTCCATGATGACTAGTCCCTTACTTTTCCACTATATCAGAGACCTAGTGATTAGTTAATTCCCTATCTGCCACCACAACCATTTAATGAACCAGAAATAACAGAATCAAGTCTGTGTAACTCTTAAATATCAAAGTGAAAACCAAACTAGAACAGAAGATTCTGGGCAATCACCTGAACTAAGCTATATTTCATTCTGCCCAAATCCTAGCAAGGAAAGTATGGGTCAAGAAGCCAGAACATCCTTAAATACCCCTCTATTATCTGCCACAGCTCCACAACCTGAAAGATATCAAAGAAGGTCAGAGAAATTGGAGATGGACCAGGGGGACAGAGATCAGACGAAGGGAAAGGGGGTAGGGTTGTTGGAGGTAGGTTAGTCAGCATCAGAGGCCTTTCCTCTGTAGCTGGCACACTAAGTGGGCTGAGTGTGGGTCTAGGTCATGGGTAATTCCCTTATGACTTTTGCTAAGGTGTGGTATACTTTTAGGGGGAGTTACCTCTCTAAGACCTAGTGAAAGTGTTCTATTAGCAATGAGAAAAAGCATTCTTCCCCATTAGTATCTGACCCAGAGAATCATAGTCTTAACTATCTCCAGTTGGCTCAAGGCTCTGAGCCTTGCCAGTCAACTAAGGGGTGCAAACATTTAGCACAGAGACTGCTTAGCAGCATGCAGGGAAGCTCTGACCTATAGAGTTGTCCTCCATTACTACCAGGGTAGTGGAAGGAAACTCCTGGAGTATATACCAGGACAAAAGTGGGATTTAATATTTATTTATATTTTATGTGTAAGGAATTTTTTCCTCCATATATGTCTGTGTATCCCATTCTTTGAGTGCCCAAAGAGGCTAGAAGGAGTGTCAGATTCTGATGAATGGGAGTAATAGGTGGTTATAACCTGCCGTGTGAGCTCTGGGAAATGACCCTCCATCCCATACAAGAGTAACCAGTGCTCTTAACTGCTGAGTCATCTCTCTAGTCCCAAAAGCGGAATTTTGAAGCAAGAAACTTGTCTTATTCTATAGTGTCCCACAAAGTGGCAGCTTTCCTTAGTATTGCACTCCCTGGGCCAGGTTTGAATGACCAGAAAGATACTAATAAGTTTAAATAGATCACTTATAGATTCCAATCAGGGTAGATCACATAACTTCTTGGTATCCCACCAGCAAAGAGGCGAAGATAAGGCAGAGGAGGGAGGTAACATGAAAAGGCACACTGAGCCTCCCAAGCAGGCTTTCTGGCCGTACAACTCTTCTGGGAGAGCTAGACCTCAATGGCCATGTGGACATTACCAGGCTGTGTTGGTTGCCCAAGGCTCAGAAAGCATATAACTTAAGACTCAGTTTACTACAGTAAGAGACAAAATATGCTTAAACTCATGCAAAGACACTGAGGGTAGCTTCAGTAAAAACCTCTTGCTGTAGTGACACCGAACTGTAGAAAACTAACACCTCAAGACACTAGGGTTTCTTTTCCAGGTTCTGGATGCAGGCTACCCAGTTTGCTTTATTATTAGATGTAATCCTACCTGAAGGGACAACATGGTTGGTGTATTTCAGATTGGCATTGTTGATCTGTTAAGTTTATTAATAGCAACCATATGTGTGGCTCTTAAAATGTGCTGGTTACTGCTCAAAACATAACAAAACATGAGCTAATTTACCCTTTCAGCTTCCCCTGTTGCTAATCCTTGTATAATTCCCATTTTATAGATGATAACTCTGAGGCTAGTAGAGTTATGTGACCACATGATCACACCGGCAATTGGATTCATAGAGCCAGAGTCCAATCATAGGCCACAGGGTGATTTTCACATGAGAGGGTCAAAAAGACAAATGTAGCTGAACAGAGAAGATAGAAGGCTGGAGTCTAAGTGTCCCCTGCCTTCTCACCTTTCAAACCTCCCCCACTCACAGCAAGACTGTTGTCTGTTTTCTAAGGGGCAAAATAACTCAGAACATAAATTGGAAGAATTTCCTTGGGGACTAAAATTTCGTTTAACAGGGTTGGTTCTGGGGCAGGAGTGAGTGAGATACGGCTCAGGAGAGATTCAGTGTCCATTCTTGGAGGGCAAGAGGCAGGGGAGAAAAAGATATTAACATTATTGTTTCAATTCTCTAAATCACAGCCATGTCTGGACAGAAATGAATGACAACTCTTCTCTGAACGTCCCATTCAGCTCAGATGCATAGCTGACTGGCTTACCAGTGGTCCTGTAATCTCCTACGTATCCGTTTTTTGTCTAGTTAACTCTATTATAAAGTCTGTCTATGGGCTTGGCAGTCTGTTAGGAACAGAAGCAATGGTCATGATGGCTTTCAAGAACTACTGGTCAAAAGAAGGGTTAGGGATCTTGTAGGCATCTATGGAGAAATTTTGGTTTTACAGGCATTGCTAGGCTCTGAGATTCTGGTGATGACAGAGTCTAATCCCAACTTTTGCATTAACTGGAGTGTGGCATCCAACAAATCATTTTATTTGTGTATGTAATAGTTTTTGTAGCTTCTAGATGAGAGTAGCTATTCTTCTCTCTCAGCACAAAAAGGATATTGTGGAAATGAAAAGAGTTATTAGCTAAGATTTCCAGTACTGTCCCCTATTTATTTATAACATGCCTACCATGAGCCAGGCTGCACTAGGAAACAGAGGACACTGATAAATTATATTGTACGCCTTCAGAGAGCTCAGGATGGAAACAGGAACAGCACAAGTCATCTTTACAAACTCAAGAGTTAGCCTCAAGAGAGGTGATTTCTACAAAGTCAGCAGTATTCAGAATGGGGATGGACCATCTGACTTGAGGGAGGCCCAGAGGAGAGACTTCCTGGAGGAGATGAGGCCTAAGCAAAGATCTAGGGTGGGAACTGCATCTGTGGAAGATGTGAAGTATGCTACAAACCTGAAGGCACTTCATTGGGGTTGAACCCAGATCTCTTAAAAATCTGTTTTTTTGGGCCTCAGCACTTAAGAAAGGATAAAAGTTTAGATGTGAAGTGACTGAGGCTTGTAACTTGAACACATACATACATCTCACACACACACACACACACACACACACACACACACACACACACATTGAACAG
>JADRCH010000744.1:52856-166190 GCA_019843965.1 Rhynchomys soricoides | reverse complement strand
TGTGCATATGTGTGTCACATATGCACATTCTGATCTTTATAGAGGCAGGTGGAGTGTCTGGTGCTGCTCTCACTGAACTCTGGTGAGTTAATGAGTGCACATCTGCAGCTGTACATTTACTGCTGTAAGAAAGGATTCAAGCTGAAGTTTATTTTTGTAGGACTTCATGACCCGAATTATTTATAGCTTGAAATCTTTGGTAAATTTTGTCTCTGAGAGCTTCCCTCCCTCCTACACATACATACATCACACACACACACACACACACACACACACAAACACACGGGGGTGAGGGGAGATGGCAGCAGCTCCCAAAGCAGCTTGCAGGTCTCAACTCTGTCCTCAGAACTCTGGAAAGGTAACAGAGTGTGCAAAGTCACAGCTCAGTGGGCTGAAGCTCTCTGAAGGACAGCTAGGAGTCTGGCACCCAATATTTTGATAATTGGTAAGGGAGTCAGAAACCTATGGTTACACTGAGCCAAGGAAAAAGAGAAAGAGGGGAGATGGGATGAAGGGTCTTTCTTGTCTATGAAAAGGAGGCAACTAAGATGTGATGAGCTAAGATGATGCCTACACACACTCTCCCAGCACTGGCCCCTACAGTTGTTGTCAATCAGAAAGGCTTTTACAGTGGAGATTGACATTTTCTGACATAATTATTTTTATTTTTGTTTATGTTATAAACTTCCCTAAATATTAAATGGAGAACAGAGGGTATAGCAGAAGGGTTCACATGGCTAGAGGCATCTGGATTTGGGAGATGAGGATCAGGCTATGATGGGCTTCTTCCTAGGATGCAGAGAAGAGTTCTTTAGATTCTGGCAACTTGGCATATAAGAATTAACAGCTTGGCATATAAGGTAGCAGACAAACATTTACTGAATACTCTAGTGTGTAAGGATAGGGTGCAAGCAAGATTGGAGAAAGTGGTTGGGGGCTGAGTAGAGCACTAGAGGCCAGGATTTTGGTCTAAACTGGGTCTTCTTTGCTCCTCTTGGATGAAGGGAGGATAGTCAAGCAGTCACTGATACATGCCACCTCCAGAATAAAATGTGGGCTCTGCTCTTACCATCCTATGATTAAGCTCAGATCTCACTTTCTAGAAGCACTGAGATTCCCATCCTGGGGCCTTCCCTTTGACTGCTTGTGGAAGAGTGATATTAAGACCTGGAAGCAAAAAGAATCTATATCTTTGACTCTACCTTATTAGGATGGGTTTGAACTACAAAGATCAGAAAGGGCCAAGACAAAGTCCATCGAGGGAATGCTCTAAGGGCCCAACCCTGTACCTTAATATACCAGGCTATATCTTTAGGATTTGGCAGGTCTAAGGATCCAGAAACAAGAGAAGCTGTCAGGCAGAGGAAACACTATAGTGTTCTGGGAAACATTAAGATAAACACAGCAAGAGTTAGCCGAAGCATTAAGCAGCCATAGATGAAATCACATTATGCAGAGGCAAAGCTATAATTCACACAGTGCACAGAGTTGGGAGGGATGAGGAGGGAGGGAGAAGGAATTAATAAAGAGTAATGAGGAACTCTGCCAAGACCAAGGAGTCTTTGTTTACCCAAAGATCACACAAGAATCTCTGTTTACAGTGCCATACATACAGGGATTCTTTTTCTGGGGATGCCCAGGCAGTTTGGCCAAGGAGTGACTCTGGGGCCATGTGGATGGCAGGGCAAATTCCTCAACAGGTGTTCAGATGGGTGGATAGCAGGGTTAGGAGTAGGTATATTAAGAGAGGCTGGCTTCCTCTCCCCAAAGGAGGTAGGACAACTTTCACATATATATGCTTTGGAATAGCTTTCTCTCCTTATTAATTTAAACCCATTTATTTGTATCTATTCTATCTCATCCAAGTGTAAAAGATTGGGGATGTGAACATGAATAATCTCCCAAACTCCACGAGGTAGCCTCCTCCCATTTTACAAGGAAGAAATGTTAAGTGTGTAGAGCTGATGGCAGCTGCAAAGTGGCAGCGTGGAACCTAAAGCTAGTTGGGGCTGGTTCTGAAGCTCTTCTCTACTCTGCTTCTCTGTGGGGCCTTGGTTTCCTTCAAGACAAACAAAAGGGACTGCCTTTACTTGGACTAGAAAGAAACTACATGGCTAAGGACCTCTGGAGAGCTGTCTCAGGGAAGGGTCACATAGCTGTCTCCTTCATGGTAGCAAGAAGGTTATCTGCAGTTTTGAAAAAGAGCAAAGAATAGGGAACTTTAAAAGGGTTATTAATCTTTCAAATTAACACATTCTTTTCAATAGTCTGTAATTGCCCTGCCTTGCATAATCTGAAATAGCAATATGCTCTCCTTACTACTGAGGGTGGCTTTTGAGCTTCAGCATGGAAGTCTGTGGCTCTCACCATGACCTCACCTAGCACCTGTGTCTAGATGCAGGATGACTACCTGATATTTTAAAAGGAGAAGTCTTAAAACAATATACATGGAGTGCATATACCGTGGTACAGAAAAGTGCAGTGACCAAGAGAAATGGAGACTATATTCACATGCTGTGTGTCTCTTCTCTTTGCTAACTACTGGGTCTGGGCTTTTACTTCCTCTTATCTCTGCAGCTGCAATAACCTGAGAAGTCTCCTTGCCTCCAGCATATTCACTCTCTAATCTATTCTACCCAACACTTCCAGATTAATCTTCTTAAAACACGTATTTGATCCTGCCTTTTCTGTATGCAAAAATCCCTAAATTTCAGATGCATGTAATTTTCTTTCTCTTGCTTATCTCAGCCTCATAATTTTTTAAAAATGATGAGTGTACATCACTTTGGGGATATTGAAAGAAATTACTCACACACACACACACACACACACACTTATACAAACACAAAACCTACACACACTCACACCTCCCCCCACAACACACATATCACCCCCGCACATCCCCCCCTACACCTCCACAACCCACTCCATCTCCCTACACAGCATACACACATACCCCACATCCCCACCCCATACACACACACATCACACACCCCACCCTTAATTGTCCCAATTGATAGAAAAGTCTCCCTAGTTTGTTGCTGGAGTCTAGCTAACAGGGCCTTCAACTCTTTTCCAACTACATTCCCAGCTTTTTAGTCTTTATACCTTTATTTTACAATTTGTTCTAACTTCAGGATCCTAATCCTCCTTGGTGATCTAACCCAAAAGCCACCACCTCTTGTACTGACCTTTCAGCCCCACAGTTGCTGGAATGTCTTCTAGTAATGTTACAAGTGTGAGTACAGGTAGTTGTCTCCTCAGATTAAGGAGCCAGAGAAGAGAGTAGGCTGTACACATCTCTATGCCTTTCCAGGCTTGGTACTGCTGTTTACCATGTCAGCTCTTGCACTGATTGCTAGCTAAAGGCCTGGGTCTATCTGCTGAGACTAGCAGGGTGGACCCAAGTTAGCACAGTTTGCATTTAGTGCCCATTGTTCTTATCAGAGGAAATGTCTTATGCACATCTTTTCAGTGCTTACAACCTTCTGAGGTCAGCTCCTCCATTATCCTTAGGATATAAATGAGAAATGCAAGGCATGAAAGAGTGAGGTGACATCCCCCCAAAGTCACAGAGCCTTGGGCAGAAAGTTGGGGTCTAAACTGTTGTGCTTTCATTATCCTAGGTCTTTGCTCATCTCTAAAAACAAAACAGAGAAGGGAAGAAAACTTCTTGTCCCACCTCGTTTCTTCCTGCCACAGATCTTCAGACCCTGGCAATAGAAACATTTGTAGAGATGACCAGTGGTCCCAGTGGAGTGGGAGAAGATCTCAGGAGGAAGTATTATTATAGTCCAGATATCGCTATGGAAAGAGCTGCAGGGCCTCAAGGCTGGTAGAAAGCAAGCGTTGAAATCAGGAAGCTAGATCAGAGCTGGGGTCGAATAAGGATGATAGAAGGAGGAAGAAAGCCCTCATCTTCCTATATCCCCAGCCCAGATCTCAGGGACACCCATGTACCCTGATCTATCTGACATCCTGGTAGAGCCTGAGGGCATAGCAGAGAGAGAATTCAGCTCTGTTAAAGGACTGTTTGAGTAGCTGTTGCTTTCACACTTCTTCCCACCTCTTCTCCCAGAAGAGGGCTTTTAATAAAGAGCCACCTCTGACAACAGACCTCTAATTAATTCATTGCTAGGCTTTGCCCACTGATCAAGGTGTGGTTTGGGAAAGGGTGGTGAGCAAGGACTGTCTCATCCACTGCACCTGTCTCTGTGATGGACAGACATTAACTTGCTCCCTGGCTTCACTGTTGAGATCTCTTCTAGTCACCTCACTGCTGGACCTTCTTCTTCTCAACACTTACTGCTCTTCATACTGATACTCCACAGCTGCTGGGCACAGTGCCAGCAAGGCAGGCTCTGCTGGTGGCAGAATGTAATACAGCAGGTGCCAGGTTCTTACAGGAGAGATAGATGGGAGAGAACTGAGGTTGGCCTTGGACTCATGAGGAATAAATTCTTCACTGCCTTTACCTGAACATTAGCAGATGTCCCATGAGATACAGGTTAGTAAAGCAAAAGGAAAGCTCTTCCCCTCAGACTGTTCCAGTCCTCTTGATGCCAAAGAAAAGGTTTCAGTTGTCTCAGATGCTGCATACTCCTGGACCTTAACAGCCAGAATGGCAGCATTCCTAGGAGCTGGCTGTTGCTGAAGCTCTGTAAGCTGGACAGAAAGAGACCCAAGAACAACATGGAGCAAAATGACCCTAAGATTTCCCCAAAGCTGTGTCAAGCTCACAGAGGCTAGAAGCAGTACTATACAGGACTTGCCCCAGCTGTCACTTCCCAGGACTTATGGTTTTCTTTCAAGATCCCCCAAGTCCATATGTCAACCTCCCTTCCCATACATGGTATTGTCCCTTCATAGATAATGACCTAACTCTCCCGGGTTGGGATCACACCAGGGTATTCAGCCTCAGCTCTGGGGTGGTAATTTCTAATTCCCTCAGCTACAAATTTGGCAAGAGCAATGTCACCTGCATGGCAATGCTTCAGAGCAGATGAGATGAAGAATGTAAAAGAGCCAGAGAAGTTGGGAAGGGATGAAGGAGAGTGTTCTTCCCTTCATCTGTAAGTGTGGATGGGTCCAAGCGTAGTAAGGCCAAGCAGGAAGGTAATTTTTCAGGAGGCAGTAGGTCATTCCACTCTCTCCTTTCCAAGGGAGCAGGCTGGGAGCAGAGAGAGAAGGGAGGGGCAAGTGAACCCAGCTAGGCCATTTGCTGTTGGAGCTACCAGCCTATCTGGGGAGATGGCCCCTCTCTGGAGGAGAAGGAATAGTCTGCTAGGGTCTCCACAGGGTCTGTGTTGGGGACCAGAACATTGAGGCCACTGGATCCACCAGAGGATAGCAACATTCTGACTTTGACCTTTTTTTTTTTAATTCCTGAAAAGGAGTAAAGTGAGGGGGTGGCTCTAGTCCTTAAACCACAAGGAAAGCAGCTGCAGCAGACCTACCCACTTCTAATCTGTGACTTAGAAAGAGCAGGCTTTTGTGCCAAGCACTAAAGCATCCCCCTCTGCCCCTCCCACGACCCCACTCCCTCTACACTTGCTTCTCTTAAAAGAGCTCTGTACCTCTCCTGGGGCTGTGATCATTAACTGAACAGCACTTTGCTTCTTGGTGCTTTTGACAGTTTGGCAGTGATCTGGGGAGTACTAGAGAAGCTGCAGAGAAGTACGAGAGGGAGGCAGTCGTGTGTTCAATGGATCAGCCTGTGTTTGCTGACTCCTGGCTCTGCTATACCTGGCTACTCTGGTTCAGGGCATGCTAGGAGAGAGTATATGGGGAAAGTGGGGGCCACATGGATTTTCAACTCAGCCCCTTTGGCTATCACTTGGAAGCTTTAGGGCACTGAACTATAATCATTTCAGACAGAGATTCCTCCAAGAGAGGTGGGAATGAGCATTGCTTGTTTTGTCTGATCCCAGAACCTCCCTGGGGACAAGCAGGGAAAGGGCTGAAGGCTGAGGGCTGGGTAGCCTGTGAAGTTATCCAGTTAGGAGAGACCCAAACAGTGTCTATTCAGCACTGCACAGGGCCTGGGCCTTTTCTAAGAGTAAGGAAAATAGATAGAACAAAAGGAAGTCACAGATACCTATCAAGTTGTAATATAAACCGGATTCAATGTCAGGAAGGAAATGAATTTTGGCTCCTGAAAAAACATCTCTGACAAAGCACCTCCAGAAATGGCCTAGAGAAGTATTAACCATGAGGAAGGAGATGGCTCAGAAAAGGCAGTGGGTATGCAGTTTCCCAGAGACCCCTGTTCCTCCTCCCTGGTTTTCTTATGGCTTCTCTGTTAATGCTAAAGCTGCTATGGACACCAGGCACCTTACACTAACGCTCACTTTACCATCAAACCCATGTCACACATTAAAACCTGGGACTCAGACAGGTGAGGCAAATACCCACAAGTCATACAAGCAGCCAGTCCAAGCAAGGAACTGAACTTGAAGCAGTTTATTAGTCTCCTTAAAAGATGCCCAGCTTTGCCTTTTGTGTGATGTTAACATTTCATTGTCCTTCATTTTAACACTCAACTGTTGCCCTCTGAGTCTTGATCTACGTGCCAACAAAAATCATACATTTCCAAAGGTAGAAGCTGGATCCAAAGTGTTCATTTTGTTCAACTTTTAGCAGCATGCCATGCTTAACATGGTACTTTAAAAATTTCATTCCATCCCTGATCAACTTAGAACTCTGGAAAGCCACAAACTTGGACTATAAGATCTTAACCATCAAATTCCCTTTCCTTTATGGTCTCATATGCTTTTATTGTTTGTTACTCAATGAGAGTGCCTCCCTGAATAGTGGTTATTGCATAGATTTCATAGCCTTGGCACTTGATGAGGAGTTAATATTAGAACTGACATTTAAAAGAAGACTCTGATTTTGATGCTAAACTCTTGTCTTGGAATCTGTACAAGACCTTACATGATCATAAATTATACATAGAATGTAAAGTCTGGGAATAGTCTTTTCTAAAAAATGTGAGTGAGTCCTTCTACTAGAGAGAAGAGTTTTTGGCTGCTGGGAATCTCAGATCAAATCTAATCTTAGTCCTGAGCTTCCATTAAGCTTAGTAGTTTATTTCCTTCCGTGCCTTTGTGGAGGAAGAGGCATGATGTTCTAGTTCTAAGTTAGTTATTGTTATGCTGTCTAGTCTTTTCTTATAAATCACCTGAATTTATTTGAAAAAAAGTGAGGGTAAATATATGCAAAAAAATAATGCTCACATCTTCCCTTTGTGCTCATGTGTACCTACAGTGTTGCTTTGGCCCAGGTATGGTCTTTGCATTGGGCATGTGTGCATACACCCTTGGGAGGCAACGTTCACCAGTAGGTGTTCTGAATGGGAGCCTGGAATATAAATATAAGCAGGTGGTTGCAAAAGATAGGAGAGAATTCCCAAATATTGGAGCCAATTGGCCTGGACTCCACACACTGACAAAAGTCTCAAGGCTGACCATGGTTCAGCCTTTATTGAGTAATAACGTTTTTAATAGTAATAAAGTTCTGGATGCATTTGTAAAGTAAAAGAATGAATGAATTACCAAATAAGTGAATTTATGAGCCAAGAGAGTCTTCCTATAGAGAGATTATCATGGGTGCAGGGCAGAAAATCCCTTCTTTGGCCACAGAAGACACTCAACCTAGATCATTGAGGGCTGGGCTATCACCCTGTTTTTGCCACAGCCAGGTCTCAAGCATTCTGTTCCTGCACCTTGTGTTACAAAACTAGGTCAGAGTGTTAGGCACCAGAGAACTGCGTGTAGAGAGAGATAGAAGAAGGCAAAATGGAGGGAGGAGGCAAGCAGTGTGCAGCTTCTGCTGCCTTTGTTGACTTCCCTCCAGAAAGGAAAGTAACAGGAATGTTAGCCTGCAACGTATGGGTGTGATAGTGTCTACAAACCAGTCTCTTGTTTTACTGGCCACCTTCTTCATTTCCTATTTCCTTTTATTTCTCTCCTGTTCCTGCTCTTTCTTGTCTCAGCTCTGCAGGTTCTGGTTCCCCTCCTCCACCTGATTTTGCTTTCCTTTCTGTGTACCTCTGTCTCTGTCTATCTCTCTGCCTCTTCTGCCCTGACCTGCCCCCCCCCAACTCTATACACACATTCTTCCAGATAGCTTATAAAGATCCTCTTTTGAAAGCTCTACCTACATTTGCCTGGAATCCCAGCCTCAGCCATGGCCAGGAAGGACTAGCCTCAGAGCTCAGGATATTCCCACCACCCATACTGACCTCTGTCCAACCTAAACTTTACGTCTAATCCCATTGGCTTTGCTGACATCAGGTGAGCTAATTATTCCCTGTAATTAAAAGGGATAACCCCCCATTCCTAATCTCAGATAATTAGCTTTCTGATTGCCTGTGCTGGGCAGGAAACTTAGTGTTTGGAGAGGGATTTTGGGCAGACAGATTAGACAAACATTGTTCAGGAAGCTGTACTGTGAAAACACACTATTCCCAAAGAGTTTGTTGTTGAAGATATTTGGGATGGGCAAAAGGGCATGGCTCCCTCTAGGTGGTCTGGGGTGCCTTTCAATTCATGGGGCTTCCCAACAAGAGGGTACCTTGGCTTAGCTTTTAGAATTCTTCCCAAATGATGGAGCTAAAGTTGAGTTGCCAGTAGTCTAAACCAGTCTATGGATTTCCTAGCAGTGACTCTTTCCTGTTCTTTGCTGGAAGAGGAACTAGTAGCCCCCAGACAAGCCCACATGGGTGTTCAAAAGTTAACAAAATATGACAATTGACAACAAATGGCCATGATTCTTTACAGCCTAAGACATGAGGAAAAGGGATGGGGAAATCTGTGTCTTAGATGCTTTAGGGATATAACATCCTGGAGCTAGCATGATTCTGCCAGGCAAAGCTACTCTGGACCTCTGTAATATGCTTTGCGTTCTATCTGCCCTTGCTGAGGTATGTTTTGATCATGCAGGGTTCTTTGTCTTTGTCATCTAATTCTTCTTTCCATTATCATCATGGATATGATCCTCATGTTCATCCTGAAAGGAAGGTGACCTCTCACAAAGGAAAACAGTCCTGGAAGGTCAGAAAACAAGCCATGGCAAAGACAGTGCCAGGTTGAAACATATGATCCTCTTGATCTTTGTGCAATATCATGTCCTTTAATTCTTAGCTCCCTCTGTCTCAAGAGTTTGGGCTTTTAGGTGTTAGGGTGATAGGCAATGGAGGACATTAAGAATGCCAACAGCTAAGGGTTAGATGACTCCTGTGGGCTCTGAAAGCCCACTGCTAAGATACTGGCTGGCTATCCAGACTTCTTGCTGCCAAGGATCTGGCTTTCAAGGGCCCTAAATAACCAGGCATGGCTAGAACCCTGTTGCCATTCCTCTTCCTCTTGCTCTATTCAAAGCCTTCAGATCAGATCACAAAGGAAGGGGCAGAAACTGAAGCAGAGGCAGTGCATGTGAGCCTGTGCTCTCAGAGCAAGGAGTGGGAGCAGGGGCTGGGAGCTGGCACCTGGAGGATTTATCCAGCCTGATGGCCAAGGTTCCTGGCCCTGCTCCTCCACTGCAATTTCACCAATGAGATCAGGGTATGGGGGAGGGAACATGTCCATGGATGGATTCCAGATGGGCTATCAAGTTTGCCCACAGTCGACTCTAAGACTCCTCTGGTCTCGGCTGAGTCTCAGCTCTGACTCAGCTGCCCAGCCAAGGCCTGCAGTGGAATGCTAGTGAAACCCAAGCTACCACCCCTTAGTCTCTTACTTCCACCCTTCTGCTGCTACCAGGGACAGTGCAGCATTTCTTCTGTCCCTTCTTCAACAACACAAATCTCCCAAAAGTAGAAAGGGCTGACAGCTGGGCCTCTTGCTCTGGAGCTCTGACTTATATCTCTCTGGGAGATATAGCAGTATAAGATTGTAGTTCAAGCTCTGGACATGAGAATAAGGTGCCTGCCTGGAAAACCTGGAGGTAGGGGCAGAAACTCATGTTCCTCTGATTGTCTGATCCATCTAGGTGGTAGTAAGCCAGGCATGGGACAGAAGACAGGAAGATATGAAAAGTGGTAAGAAACGGGACAGGTGTTTGCTAGCACTCAACAACTCAGTGTCCCATGATGCCCTTTTCATTTACCATGTGGACAGCTACACCAAGGCTTGGGATGTCTAAAGCAGACTTGGAATTGGTCTGTTGTACCTTTGCACAGACACAGTGGAGACACAGCTGTGTGCTGGGGATAGTGTATGCTCTGGAGGGATGGAAGCAAAAGAAACATGGATCATATCACATCAGACGGTTCTGTGGACCTGTTCATATTGATGACTCTTAAAGAAGGCCCAGTAGGCCTTGAGATGTGATAGGTTTTGACATATCCTTCTCCACTCACCACTGTTTAAATAAGATCATATTTATTTTTGCCTTGTAGAGAAATGGATTAATATTCCAAGTTATATGAAGGGTCACTATAAAATTCCATGGTAGGTATTAACATTCCTCAGTCTCCTCTATGTTGTTAAAGTCCTGCTCCACAGTTGTTTGAATTTGGGGCTTCAAGATCCTTCCATTACAGTTTCCTTTACCTAGAACTAGTGTTCCTAGGCTCTAGGGTGTGCCCTGGTGGCTTGAGGTGCCCTGCCAGGGTTGATTAGTTGGGTTCAAATTTGCATTTTACTTCAGAATTTCAGTTTGGGATCTGTGGCAAAGAGCAGCAGGATTCCTGCTTCAGTGGCAAAAACCCCTGAGGCCAGTCATTTGAGCTAACCACAGAGGCCTCTCTTCCTTTTCCTCCACTTCTTCACCTCTCCTCTCACCAGCAGGCTGGCGAGCTGCAGCAAAGGGCTCTCTGAACACTCTTGTAGAAGAAAGGCTTTTTTTTTTTCTTTTTTTCTTCTCCTTTTTCTTCAAAGAAGATGCAAAGCTCCCTCCAGCCTCTCTGGAGAATCAGGGAGGGAACAGTCTGTCTCAAAATGCCATTAAAACATCTCTCAAATTAAAAACAGTCCTGGAATGTACAGCTTCATGAGAGAGCATCTCAATGATATATGAAAGTGCTCTCTGACTACCTACAGGTGTGGAGGGTGTGGGCAAGCGTCAAACACTCTCCCAGGGCTGGGTCCCCAGCTCTGTTCAGTGATGAATGGTGGGATATGCATTTATTCAGTCTTTCTGGGTCTCAGTTTCACCCCATAAATTTTAAAAAGGGAAAAGATTATTTTTCTCTCCTACCTTAATTTTGGTGTTCTTCAGCAAGAACTGGGTCCAATATTCTCAGAGACACTGGTCTTGCCATCTTCTGACTTACCTCCCTTGCCCTTCCTCTTCCTACACTCATGGTGCTATTTTAAGTTGAGGCTTCAAGCCAAAATCTGTACTTTATTAATTACATGTCAACTACTCTTCACAATGTTTAATGCACTTTCCAGATTGCATCAAGTCTGCAATGAGAGCAGACGCCTGACTGCAGCCTGGGTGCCTGGCAGACTGGGTGGTGGGCCCACTGGAGTGTACTGAGGCCTGTTCTTCCCCCTTCTTGCTCTGAACTCTGTGTTCAGACCAAGCCCAGGTCCTGCCTGCAGTCCATTTAAAGTGTACAGCACCTCATGCTAAGCATAGCACTCTGATGGGCAGGCAGGGAAACTAGACTCCTTAGAAAATGCCAAAGGGCAATGCTGAGGATACAAGGTGGGACTGATCGGAAAATGACCCAGAGACACACTAAGGAAAACATGACACTGACCATCTGCTCTGCAAAGCCTTTGTGCTGAGCAGGAATGGTGGTACATTCCTGATGGCTTGTTTTCTACCTTTGTGAGTTGGGCACAATGCTTAACTTCTTCTTGGCCTCAAGTTTAACTTCTATTAAAATAAGCACTGATTCCTCATGAGGTCTTAGAAATGTTCTCATCTTATCTTTTTTCTGGAAGAATCTCCTGAGGGATACAAAGATGGGTTCCTCTAGCTTCCTGGCCTGAAGGAAACTGACCCAGCAGGGAAGGCAGAAAGTAACAAGAAACAATGAGCTGCAAATATGCACTGTCCCGCATTTTTGACAATGCCCCTAAATGCTGCTTGATTAAAGCCCCTAGCATCCCTGTGAGATAGTAGCTACTACTGTTGTGATATATAGAGAAAAGGCAATCACAGAGAAGTTAATTTAGTTATCCAAAGTCATACTCCAAGTAACTGGACCGAGAAAAGTTTAGTAGAACCTCTGAGGTGGAGGTTTTAAACCATGCATATTGGAGTGACAGAGAACTACACCAGCATGCACAACCTAGCTGAGCTGTCACCTACCCAGGAAGTCTTCTTATATAGCACTGGCTCCTTAGTTTCAGCTCTCACTCTGCCAGAGGGACTTTGTGTGTCTTTCCAATGCTTGCCTCCACTGTAGCAGCCACCTCCCCCCCCCATCCTATGAGCTGTTCACCCCAGTATCACAAATATTGTCTAGCACATCTATGTGTAATAAATGCTGCAGTCAGCCTCTACTGTGTCCTTCTCTCACCCTTGGCTGTTAGTGTTCTGACTTCTTGTTACCACCTCCCAGGGGGCTTGCACCTCCCCACAGAATACAGGAAGGCAAAACGCACTCATATGTTCACTTGTCCATTCACCCCAAGCTTATGGGTTCTGACACTTTCTGTACATTGCTGCTGGGTGGCAATAATGAACAATTTAGAATGGAAATTGGCCTTTTAAGGAGGAGACTGGTTATGTGTGTGTTAGAGTACTGACTGGTACAGTCAGCCCTGAAGGCTCCAGGGGGAGAGAGCTGTCTGACTTACCTTCTCAGCAAATCTACCACATTCCTTCCTTGCTTCCCACTCTCTTCTCTGTTCCATTACTAACAGCATCCACCCTCAAAGAGCAGGAGGAGGAACAGAGTCTTGCCCTTGCCCCAGACTTCTCCCAGGATTGGAAGGTCTTCTCTATCCCCACCCCTATCCAAAAGAGAAGAGAGACAGCTGTGCTTTCTCCTCTAATGGGAAATTCACCACCAGTGGCCTCCTGGTGTATCCTCTCTTGACAGCCAATTCCTGACATCATGTACAGAATATTCTTCCAAAATCCTGGGAGATTATGTGGGACAAAAAAAGATGGGAATATCTGATACAAAACAAAACAAAACAAAAAAACAAAACAAAACAAAAAAACAAAGAAAGAAAGAAAAGAAAAGCTGGGACAACGTGGCTCTTTAAAACACAAGGGCAAGCATTATGGATTTTTAGCCACAAGAGGGAACATAAAGGGTCTTTCAGAGTGAAGTGGACAGATTGCACATGTCCAAGCAGCCTACCTGCCTGGTCCTTGATCTCTGAGTGTCACAAGCAGTGAACTCCAGGAGGAGGGAGCTCCTAAGGATGCACTTAGCAGTCATGACCTGACTCTAGCTGCACTAATGGGTTCTGTTATCTCATAGGGACCCTTGTCTGCAGATCAGCAAAATGGAAGGAGGTGGCAGGTTAAAAATACTCTGTTAGCAAAGAGGCTTAGGTAGGGGCTATGTCATGGGGATGTCAGAGAGAGAGGCAGAGAGAGAGAGAGAGAGAGAGAGAGAGAGAGAGAGAGAGAGCGCTAGCTCTGGGGACAGGATCCAAAGCCACCTGACCCTCACCTTCTCTTTCACCTACAATTTACAATTTGAATTTACCCAGTGTCTGGCAAAGGACTGTGGGAAAGAGATTAATTCTGACTAGACAGTCATAAATTGTCCCCTCCACAGCTTTTTGTTTGGTCATTAGTGTGGTGGTAGTATGCTACAGGCATCTATGGGAAGGGAGAAGAAACCAAAGCTGATTTATTTTCTATCTCCTACCTCTTACTCAGTAAAGGCACTGGAGCCCTAATGGGAAGAGACATTCATACACTTCCTACCGAAAATATTTGCATTGAAGTGTGTGTGTGTGTGTGTGTGTGTGTGTGTGTGTGTGTGTTTTGGGGGTCTTTCACATATGGGCTTATTGTAGCCTTGCAGCATGACCAGGGAGTAAAAATTACTACTCAAATCTGCATTTACAAAATTAGGCTTTGAGAGTTTGTGACTGCTCACAGAAGAGGCAGTGGGCACTTTTAAGGTCCCATAACTTACTGTTATGGTTCATTCTTTGTGTCTCTCAACCTTGTTCTCTTAACCTTTACATCAAGGAGAACCCATAGGGCTCTCCCTACTAACCCAGGGTAAGGTCTCTTTCAACTTCATTTGACTTCACATCCCACAGATACCCAGCTGCCAGTCTTTTGTCTAGGGATGCCCTAGGGTTCATCCAGCACAAAGCTGGCTATAACATCATTTGTCTCTATTCCCAGGAGAAAAGGACCAGAGAGATAAGGGGGAGTTCATGACTTTCATATTTTTGCCTTAGGTCAGGTTCAGGATTGAGGCCAAAGGAACCTGAAGCTTTGAGATGAGACTTTATATTCTCACATGTGGGACAGGTCACCTGGGTCTCATTTGTCAAATGGAGATAGCAAATGCTCCTCAAGTCATAATGACAAGCTCACTAGAACCAACTATTGCTGAAAAAGGTCCGTTCAGGCTGATTTCTTGTCACATCTGAGGGCTACCAGATGAGGGCTGCTTTCTTGAGATACTCAGCCTCTCCTACAGTGGTCCAAGAAGAGACTCTGAAAAGGAACCTCCCTCCTCCCTCCATACATACCCAGAACACAAGAAAGATGGTAAGGACTTGTTGTGTTTGCATGTTGAACATAGGGCATAGAAAGGAACTTCCCAGAAGAGATTTTGAAAGAAAAAAGCAACCCAGAGTAGGAGGCCAGCAATTACACTCTGGAGTTTTATTCCCATTCATTTCTCTATGGGCTTATGATTCAGGTGGCTGTCTGGAGGAGCATTGACTGGGGGACTCACTGACATGAGTAAGTCCCCAAAAGACTGAAAAGCATGTACCTGCTGGGACTCCAGGGGGCCTAGAAAGGCCAAGTTCACTCATCACATCAAATGTGCCTTAATGCCCCCTGTACACAGTGTGGTAGAGGCAGAGAGTTGACTAGGATGCCACAGCACCTTCTATTGAGATGTCATGACACAGATGCCCATGAAGCTCAGTGACAATGGCATATGACACCTTCTGGAAAACTTTTTGACTACCTCTACATTCTCAAAAAATGAAAGACAAAGTACAAGAGTCTGAGGTTAGGGAAAGAAAAACCAACCAATGTGTATAGTCACACAAGGAGGTTTGCACAAAACACAAGATAAGGGCTTGTGCAGAGAATTAAGAATTAGCTAAAGGCCGGGTAGTGGTGGAGCACACCTTTAATCCCAGAGCTTGGGAGGAAGAGGCGGGTGGATTTCTGAGTTTGAGGGCAGCCAGGTCTACACAGTGAGTTCCAGGACAACCAGGGCTACACAGAGAAACCCTGTCTCAAAAAAAAAAAACAAAAAACAAACAAACAAACAAACAAAAAGAATTAACTAAAGGTACAAGATTGTGGAGTGGGAGGAAGGTGAGGGATGCAGTTGGCAAGGATTTAGGAGAGGATCTTTTCCCCTTCTAACTCTGTGGATGGTGACCTCTGGTTTCAGTTCCTCCCCTTACATAGTCTACTTATCCATTATGCTCCCTACAACCCCTAGTACTTAGCAGATTCTGTATTGTGCTTCAACTCTGCATAGCACCAGAGTCTGTACCTGGGGCTACGGAGTGAGAGAGAGTTCCCAAAATAGAGAGGGAGCTTGAGGCTATGGTGGAATGTGTGTGCTGACTCCATGTGTTTCTAGGTCACCGGGGAGCATCAGTTAGACAAAGGAAATCCACATATAACTTCCAAGATTCACATCTCCTGATGCTGATTTTAACCTCTTTCTCTCACTACGTCTTGTCCCAGAATTACTAATGCAGACTGTCCCAACTGTTGAGAGTTGTGAGAGTTTCTGAATGAAAAGAGCTCAGAAGAAGAGGAGAGCAAGCAGAGAGAGGAGAGTGAGGGAACTGCACCCTTTTCCCACACCCTAGCAAACTAAGCACTAATACATTAATTACCTAAGTAGTTTTGAATGGACTCTATCACACCTCATTGTCAGTAGCTGCCATTCCCCAGAGGAGCTGCAATATAAACTCAGTGCACACTATATAATTAAATAGCAACACATGTGTCCCCTGCTCAGTACAGGGATGCTTGTTTACTTGAGATTCTGAGAACTGACATGACCTTGCTAATAGGACGGTTATGGAGGCAGGAGGGGACAAGCCACAAATATCCTAAAGGGGAGGGGCCCATACCCCAGCCCTCCCTTTCCTCATGGTACCACACTCCCCTCCTGACTTGCTGCTCCCAGAAGAGGATCTCAACCCCCAATAGAAGTTTCTTATCAGAGTACAGGCCAGGGTACCATGGATCCACCTCCCTTGTTTCTAGGGCTGGAGCTGTAGTGGCCATATGAGTAACATGATGATTATGTCTCTGTGTTGCCTAACAAATCTGGATTATTTAGCAGTCCTAAGTATCAGTCCTAAGTATGAATTTCCTGTTGTTCAGCCTCTCTCCCTGGACTCGGCAGATGCAAACGTAAGAACCTGTCCACTCACCTGGCCTGGCTCTTCACAAGGTTGTGCTCTGACTTCTGTGAACCCAAATTATGGCTAATGGGACAAGTTAACAATGCAGGTGCTCTGTGTCAATGCAGAACACAGACACAAGTCTTCAGGGTCAGAAGACTTCAGTGCAAACCCTAATGTTGCTGCTCACTGGCTGAGAAAACTTGGTTATGCTCTCTCAACCCAGAGCTTTCATGGATATCTTTCTTAGTTACTTTTTTATTGCTGTGAAAAAATATCATGACCAACTTATAAAAGAAAGTATTTAATTGGGCTTACAGTTTCACCAGGTTAAAATCCATTATGGCAGAGCAAAAAGATGGTTGCAAGGAATGGCTGAGAGCCCACATCTTAAAACCCCAAGCAGGAGGCAGAGAGAATATATTGGAAATGATGCAAGTTTTCAAGATCTCAGAGCCTTCTCCAAGAACATACCTCCTCTAACAAGGCCACCCCACTCCTAAATCTTCCCAAGCAGTTCTACCAACTGGGGACCACGTATTCCTGTATATAATCCTATGGAGGCCATTCTCATTCAAATCACTATAATGTCTAAGGGAAGTAGAGGCAATAATACCCAGAGGGTATAAGGACCAAGCACATTAACTATGGAGAATTAGTACTTGTGAGTGTTTATATATCTGTCCCTCTTATTTCCCCTCTGCAGATGTGGCCACATTAGTAGGGATCAGGAACTCTGTCCAGGAAAATGGATGTGTGTCCTTATTCTTGGTTTTTGGTTAACAAGAAGACCATTCTAAAGTAAGACATTGTAATGCACCAAACTGTGTTCTGTTTTGTTCTTTGATTTATCTTGAAGTTTTTGGAGAATAGTCAGCACACAATAGATGCTCAGCAAATACTGAATAGTTGGATGCCCTGTTTCTTGTATTTAATCTTATAATAAGCTCTTGTGCTGAGTGCATGGGCCCTGTTTTGCAGAAATGTATATCAGCTCAGAGAGGTAAATGCCTTGCCAAGCATCTTAGTTTGTTTTTTGTTGCTCTGATAAAATGCTGATCAAAATCAACTTGGTGAGGAAAGGGTTTAATTTAGCTTACAAGTTACAATCATTATTGAGAGAAGCCAGGGCAGGAGCTCAAGGCAGGAACTGAAGTAGAGACCGTGGAGTAATGCTGTTTATTGTCTAGCTCCCCTTGGCTTGCTCAGCTACCTTTCTTATACAACCTGGGACTACCTGTCTAGGGGGTGACACCACCCACATTGGGCTGTCACTTCTTCTTTGAATTAGTAAATAAGAAAATGTTCTCAGGCCAGGTGAGAAGAACCAATTCCTTGATTGAAATTTCTTCTTCCCAGCTGATTCTAGCTTGTAAAACAAAAACTAACCAGCACATCAGGGAACAAGACTATCCTGTGATAAACACTCTAACATCTGAATCAAATGTGTTTTTCTTTTTCCTGTGGCTTTTAGCAGTTTAAGAGCTGGGAGAGTCTTGATTTATGAAAAAATAAAGGAAAATAAAGATAGAAAGAAGATAAACAATGCAGTTTTAAAGAATGCCAGGCTCTATTATGAAGAGGTTAATGAGTGTGAACAGATCTTAACTGGTCCTGTGTGGATAGATCAGGAAACCCCAGTAAATCTTCATCAGATGGCCATGAAAGCAGGACTGTGAATTCTCAATAGACACAAGAGGAGAGACCTCTAGGAGGCAGGCCAGTCTCCCCCAAGACTGTGGACTTCAGACTCAGCCTTATGGTCATTTAAAAGCTCTCTCTCTCTGTTGGTTTGCTAGGTGAGCTTGCTAGCTTGCACTCTGTAGAGTGAGCTCCTTAAAGAGGGTTAGAGTTGTTATCCCTCAGGCCTGCCATGTTCTTGATGGAGTCATTGGTCTCCATCAAGAACAGCTGGGTTGAGGGATAAATGACCCATCTTTATGTGAACTTTCACTCTGACCTTATTGAGAGGAGTGTGTCAGGGTTATTGGAATGACAAGCAGATTGGAATGACAAGCAGACCCAGACACATGACACACATTCAGATACTGATAAACATGTAAATTAATGGTGTGACTATAGGACCTGGGAGAATTTAGACTCCAGATGGGTGTTGTATGGTTAGGAGTCAGGACTATCCATTTTCCTGCTGGTAGAAAGTTAAACACTGTATTTCTTGGACCTCACAGTGGACTGGATATGGCAAAGATATGTCTCAAACTAGATTGGTGTTGGCGGTAAAAGTATATTTTCGGTGCACCTGGATGTACTTGGGATTAGGTCAGAGTCACTGTCCTAGAACATAAGCTGGGGCATGGAAGCAAAAGAAGACTGGAATTGATGTTCAGGCTGAGACTCACAGTACTGAGAAGTTGGGATGGGGTTCAGGAGGGGGAGAAAGGAGACACAGCAGCTCCTGCAGCTGGAAGGCAGAGGACAGAGCTGAGAAGAAGGAACCTGGAGCCCACTTTAATGCTGCTCTGGCACAAAACAAGTCACTTTCCTTTTATGGCCTGGGGGGGGGGAGGGAAGGGAGATAGAGGAGAGAGAGAGAGAGAGAGAGAGAGAGAGAGCGCGATCGAGAGAGAGCACAATGGGTTCACATTAAATGAATTCAACAACCTTTATGACTCTTAAGGAAAATGCCGAATTCCAGGCTGATCACTTCCTCCCCAGTATCTGAACTGTACTAGCCACTAATCATAGAAATCAGGACCTGTGCAAACTTTTTCAGGTATGTGTGGGGCACATATGACTTCCCATCAGATATTCCCTGACTGCTCTCACTCACAGCCCTTCATTTCCTCAAATGCAGATGGCTTTGTTTTCCAAATGTGATAGATGCTGACAGGTATATTGTTCCCAGCATCTCCAGACTGCCAGAGGCTGCTTAAGTCAAATGGTTTTCTTTCCCCTAATAACTTGGAGGTTTTTTTTTTAAGAAAAAAAAAAAAAAGGCTTTTAAAAATGCCTCTTTTTTACCTTAAAGAGACAGAGTGTCATTTATCTTCTTCTTTGCTCAAAGTCAAATGAACATTAAACAAAGCCCAACCTGCCTTGAAGCAATCATTTGTGACTGGAGGCTGGGGAGTAGGGGTGGGATAGACCTTGGAGACTACATCCTGGGACTGGTGACTGACAGGCTACATGGAAGCAGGCATGTGTGGATATGTATGGCAGTCAGGAGGAGAGGCACAGTCACCCACAGAGGAGGAGAAAAGGACCCCAGTGAGATTGGACAGTAGTAAGGCACTGGTGACTGTTCTGGCTGTTGGGTGAAGGGGCTGGTTTGAAGGGGCACAAGAAAAAACAAAAAAACCAAAAAAACACAAATCTGGTGTTATAGCCAAAGCACAATAGACCTTACAATGTGACTCTGACATCACAAGATCACTTTGGCCTTTAGGATTGTCTTTTGTGCTGACAAAACCACCCTTTATTTTGTAATATACTATTTTTAACAAGCAATAAACTATTACTGGCTGATACACCAACCAGTGGTTTCCTAAAGCCTTATTTGAACAATAAGTATCCTAGTATACAAATATAGTTCTTGCTCTCAAGAGTTCCATAATCTAACCAAGAGGAGACAGGGAAAACACCACGCAAGGCATAACGCCAGTAAGCTGATGCCTGATGGAGATGTGGTTGTTAGGGGCCCTGAGATACCAGTGGTCTAGAGAAGCATGGCTCCTGTGTACTGACATGGGTGACACCATATAAAGACAGGCTGCAGTATAATCTGTTATCTCAAGATGGGCTACAATATGGACCATCTTAGAATGTATGGCAATGTGGACCATCTGCTCAGGATGAATTGTAATTGGGACTGCCATCTGAAGATGGTTGTAAGATGGACCAAGGACACATGGGCTAAATGAAAATAAAGAAGTTCATCTAGTACTTGGTCGATATTAGAGAACCATGATGATGGTGATGAGCAGTTGTCATGCATTGCCATGTCACTGCCACTGCTGGGACTTACAGACCAGGGAGATCTAAGCATACTTGGTAGGGCTCTTTCTATCAGAGGTAAAGGCAATTATACTGAAACCTAGCTCTCACTGAATGCAAACTCTGGAAGGCTATGACTCTATGTGTTTTCTGCATGTCCCAGCATGTTCTTAAAATAAATGTAATCTTTAAAATATGAGTTACCTTCTCATTTTAGAGCTGAGAAAATAAGAGAAGCTGTGAGTATTAGGAACTTGGCTAAGTTTCCTAAATTATATTCTAGATTCTATTCTCTTTAACTTTAAAATAACAGCTTTTTAGAATCCTATAGATGAGGATTAAGTAAGCAAATGTGTGTCAAGTGGGCAGTACATTGCCCAAAATATAGACAGTGATTCATAAATACTCACCATTGGCATTGTGATCTGGGACTGAAGGAATGACTCACAGTACATGCACAGCCCTATGGCAAACAGAATTCTGGGACGTGTGTGTGTGTGTGTGTGTGTGTATGTGTGTGTGTGTGTGTGTGGCTGGGGGAAGAGAAAGGTAGGTGGGAACCTATTGTGAATAGCCAGGGAAACCTGTGAACCAGTGTGTTCTGCTCCTTTTTCCTCCAGTTTTACTTCTGTTTTGATACTGCCTTCAAAGAAAGAACTCCAATGCCATTCCAATCATTGCTGTTCTCTCCTCTTCTCTTTCCCCTGCACTGCTTATCAGACATGGCCCCAACACTGCTCAGTTGTGACTGGCATCTAGGGCTCACAAAGGCCTAAGCTCAGTGCAAGGCAGCTGAGCTAAGCACATGTCCTGACATTTACCTCATCATGTGGAGTCTGACTTCTGAGTTCTTGGTTGCTGACTGTTCCCAGTTTGCTACAACCTTATCTTAACAATCCTACATGTCTGAAGAGCTGATTACAGCATACCTTTGGCCAACAGGAAGTTTGCTGTTTACTCTCATTCACAGATGTGGGACTGTGACATACTTCCTCCAACAGTGCCACACTTCCAATAATACTACTTCCTGTGAATCTATGGGGGCCATCTTCATTCAAACCATCACATCTGGTGAAGAGTGTAACAATAGAGGACTTTGAACCAATCTTGCTTTCTCTGGGTATAACTATCTTACTGGATCATGTAAGAAGTAGTGCTAGAAATGGCTAAGAGCAAAATTCAGAACCAAGCTTCCAAGATGGATTCAGGTTACTGGTGCTTGTAAGTCCAATTACCTCATATAAAAACTTCTAAGCAGATATATCTAAAGTACTCAGACTATGAGCTGGTGCAGGAAGCATTAGATGTGTCCTCTAGCATTTCGGCCATTTTTCCATGACACCAGGGATTGGTAAGGCTTCTGAAGGTCTCTTTAAAATCCCATTGTTCTAGTTTCCTACACTGTGAGCCCTTGTCAGATTTTAGACTTATCTAGGATTTGCTGGATGCTTACCATGTGTGAATATATTATCTTAATTGTCTTAATTATCTTGAAACAAGCTCTGTGAGCCCCATGCTATATTCATCAAGAGCCAATGCAAGGAAGTCTCAGAGAATCCCAGTAAAGTTTTCAATATCAAAAGGCATATATGTAGCACACTGGGACTCTCCTGTTGTTCAGCCTAGTATTTCTCTGCAGTGGGACAAAGAAAAAGACTGATCTTTGGTGCAGAGCTGTCTCATCTGCAGAAGATGTAAGGACAACTCAGTGCCCCCCACTATTCAGACAGATCAAGGGCTGGGACTAAGTGTGTGTGCTGAGCCCATCTCAAGGGTAAGTGGAAGGCTTGCCAATAAAAATATTACCAGATGAACCAGCATTAACCAGCCATATTGGGGATGAGATGAGGGGAACTAACGCTAATCCTCTCATTACCATCTTGACCTGCAAGAGGGCAGCCAGTTAGAACTCAGGCAACATCTGTTACTGCAGCCTGCTCAACTCTTACTTCTGGAAAATGTTGCATGAGCACAAGCATTCCAGAGTGCAGGATGTGAATATGCATGGAGACACTGTGAGACTATGTGCATCCATGCAGATGCTGTGTGCAGACACTGTATATATGCAGAAACTATTTTGCATGTGCAAACACTGGAGACATGAGTGCACACATGGAGACATAGTGCCCAAGCATGTACACATTGTATACATATATGTAGACATTGCATACACATAGACATTGCATATGTGAAGATATAGTGTGTGTACACTGTGCACAGTATGCCCATGAGCAGATACTATATGCATACATACACACACACACACACACACACAGACACTGTGCATGCGTGTGTAGTAATATGTGTGAATGCAGACATTTTGTGCATACACTTAGATACCATGTGTATGTATACTGTGAGAAGTTATAGATACATACATACATATATACATAACACTGAACTACATATATCAGAGAAAGAAGTAGAGACCCAAAGGTTCAGCTCTGAGAGAGAGAGAGAGAGAGAGAGAGAGAGAGAGAGAGAGAGAGAGAGAGAGAAGGTAGTGAAATACATGTGTCAGGCCAAATGTCTCCTGGGGAAGAGGAGTCCTTGGATTGCCAGTCTTGGAGTTACAATATAACTGTTTTTTTTGCAAACATGTCCATGATTTCCCTAGTACTGCAAGGGCTGTACCTACCAACTTGTACCAGCTACTTTTAGCAAGGAGCTTGAAATGTGGGAAAGAGGGAGGCGGAGACTTGGAAAGGCCTGGCAACAATTTGCTTGGGGGATGGTGGGGAACAACTCTCTGGAGTACTGTTCTATTCTTGCAGAGATGCCAGGGGGAGGAGGAGAAGAAACACAGAAGGTAGAGTCATAAGGATCATCAGTTGGTGGAGATAAGAGGAGACAGGGGCTATTAGAAGAAGGGAGGGAGGCACTGTCCAGCTTCCCGGATGGTCATCAGCCATATGTGCAGAACATCCAGATGTGGAGAACGTACAGAGGAGATGGACTAGAGCAGAGCACAGAATGGAAACTGGGAAGGAAGGATAGAACAGACAGGTGACAAAGTCTGCATATCTAAGCCATCAGTGGCAAGTGAGAGGAATTTCCATGCCCTTGTTAGGAAGATGCAAAGACTCTAGAGGTTGATAGGCATTAAGCTGACTGGGCAGACGGTAAGCCCCAGGGTTCTACTAGTCTCCCAGTGCTAGTATTACTATCATGAACCACTATGCCTGATCTTTTCTCCTTGGGTGTTGGGGATGAAACACATGTCCTCACACTTGTAAGACATGCGTTTTACTGACAACTGAGCCATCTCCCTACTCCTTTGCTTGCTTTGAGTTTCTCCCAGGGTTAAACCTAGGCGTTTACCCTACACCTTAATATCCTATTAGCTTCTTCTTTTCCAGGTAATCAAGCTGGTGTCCCATAGTCTTCCTCAGTGTCTTTGAGATGTAAGGGAAATTGGATTTGGCTGCTGTTGATCTGAAACCTGCTTAGTGCTGGAAATTCTCTGGCCTGGTTTGGCCTGTTGCTGTTTTGGGAAAGTTGGGACAGCTGGGAGCCAGCTGTGGTTAGTACTTTGAACACTAATAGCTTTGTAGAAGTTCCTGAGTGCCTTAGAAACAGATCACCATGGCCGTACACCATCTCTCCCCAGAGAAAGGATGGCTGACTCAGCAGAAGCTGGGAAGTGAAGGTGTGCTACCTGGAGACTCTTCCCTGAAGAGGATATGGAATCTAAAGTGACACTGCCTGGGGAGAAGGCTAAGGGGAGGATAGAGAAGAGCTGAAGGAGAGGACACGCTATGCTCTTACTTTTCAGACTGGCTCACTAATCCCAGCCGATCATCTCACAGTGATAAGGTCTCAAGCATAGAAGGTGGATACTGCCTTCTGAGGAGTCACCTCCCTCCCCTCTAGTGGATCATTCCAGTTCTGGTAGTTTTTATGGGTCTACAACACCCAGGAAGGGATAGAAGCTACTGACTTGAAGGAAAACTTTATAATGTGACTTTGGAAAGATCCTAAAGGGTTATAAAGGAGCAAAGAAGGCCTCTTAACAACCAAGACAACTGGTGAACTCTCTTGTTTCCTTGGTTATGCCCTTGGCCTTAAGGCCTGAGGTGGAGGTCTGAAGCAACAGTGTCTTCAACAGTAACCCACATTCTCCTGGCAAGTGGGCTGGAAGCCTGAGAAAGCTAATTAAATGAGTACTACTACAATTCATAAACTCAATGCGGGATAAGGCCCTGGGGTGCAGAGGTCAGCTTTAATGGAGGGTTAAGAAAGGTAATCTTCCTCAGAGTGTGTAACCAAGCCTGATAACCAGAGACTGGAGTCTGACAGTTAAAAGATACCTAGAGGCTTAGGTGGGGTTACAGGGTGGACCCAGATTCATTTCCCACTCATGCTAGTTTGTCCCTGTCTGAAGCAACTTTTCCGACCTTTTCCCCACTCCAGCTTGGCACTTTTAATCTTACAATGGCTTTAGTTTGATCTAAGGTCATAGTGACTGCTAAATACAAGAGGAAAAGGGAAGTCTGCCGTTTCACAAGTGAGGAGATGGAAGTCAGAGGAGTCATTAGTGTCTATAGCATGTTTGATCAGAGTACAGGTGTGGATGAGAAAGATTGATACTGAAGAGTGGCCCTAGTGCCCAAAACTAACTCTGGGACTGAGTTAGTTAAAGGCTGTCTAAGACCTCTATATTTCTCCAGGCTTGCACATAACAAAATCTGTCTTACCTTATGGAGCAAGAAACTTAGCCACCCCGAGTGTAAGCTCTAAAGCTATATACAGCATGGTTATAGCTGTGATGGGGTCAGGGACATAGGTCCAAAGAGGATCATCAGAATGTTGTTAGAGGCAGGAAAGCATTAAGAATAATGTTCCCAGGTGGGCTAGACTGTGAAGGGAGTCTAGGCAAATAGAATGTTCTAGAATAAACCTAGACTTCACTAAGGATATGTGAGGGAGGAAAGAAGGGAGCGAAGGAGGGAAAGAGACAGAAGCTATGTGAGTCCAGAATATTGCCCATGCTGAATTAAAGGCTAAACCCTGGAGTCCTTTCACAATTGCACATTTGAATATGCCACTTATTGAAAGACCTCTGTGGTTCCCCTTGGTTACTAAAAGACAGACCTTTTAGTGTGCCCTTCAAGATTGCTAGCAGCAAGACCCTCAACCAGTCTTTGCTGCCAGCAGCTCCTCTGTACCCCAGATCTGAGTTGTTCTGGTTCCAAACAATTCATGGTTCACTGGACCTGCAGGACTTGAATATTCACACACACACACACACACACACACACACACACACACAGTGCCTTTGCACAGACTGGTTGCTGTGAGAGAGTGGACTTCAGTCTATTCTCCAGCTCTAAATTCCTTGGGTTTACAAGTCATGCTGAAATGCCTGATTTTCTTTGATGTGTGTCTGACTCTCACAGGCTGTTACTCATTTCTTGTACTTCCGGCCCTCAGCACTAGTACTGATATCTATCTGTCTTGATGCTATCCTACATGCTATCCCATTGTTAATACACAGTAGTGCTGTGTGTGAGTCACCTTTCCAGTTTCCCTAGCTAGCCTAGGCAGAATCTAACATAGGGCCTCGCTGCTCACTGGGTGAAAACCAGATGGAAATGTAGATTCTGGAACAAGACTGCCAGGTTGCAGACTTGCCCCACACCCTGCCAGCTGTACCACCTTAACATCTCCCTGCTTTTATTCTCTCATTTAGAAAATGGGATAATACCCCCAGGGTTATTATGAGGATTAGGAAAGAATATTTGCTGAGCTCTAGGGACATAGCAAATGAGTAAGCCTCACAAGAGTGTTTACTACAGTAATCACAGTCTTCTGAACGAAGGTAACACAGAAGTTGCAAGTTAGCCACATGTTTCCTAAAGGATCTCAAAAGAACACAAAAAAAGTGCTACCTGGTCCAGGGATGGGCAATGTAGTTCTGAAAAATGACCCTTGTAGGACCAGCTAGCAGTTAACCAATGGCCTGGACAATTGGGTCAGTGGGTCTCAAAGCAGGGTCTCTAGCCAGTAGCAGTGTTCTCATCTGGTAACTTGCTAGTGATGTCAGTTTTCAGTTCCCTTCCCAGTCCAGTATACTACATTAGAAACCCTGTAGTGATGGCAGTTTAATTGTAAGGTGAATCTGACAAACTCTCAAGTTTGAGGACTACTGGGCTAGATGCTGTCCCTATGTACAGTATGCCTCGAGATTTCTAATCTGTTAGTTAAGAATAACCAGGAGTTTCTCCTGAGGCTTGAACACATCTCAGGTGGAATATGCTCCTGCTTCCAGGATATAACATGAATGCATATGACTGCTTCTATATTACATTGCTTGCATGCTAGTACCTGTGTTTTTTTCTTTCTTCAAAGGGAAAGGCAGAGAGAAGCCAGACTCTAGACACTGTCCCCCTCCCCCCCCCCCCCCCCCCCCCAGGAAAAAAAGCATTCCTAAGCTTTCTCAGAGCATAGGAAAAGTCATTGCAAGAACCTTGGAAAGCCTGGCTTCAAAGTGCACACAATGTGCATATGAGTGTCCATTGGGTATGGGGACAGTGGACAGTGCCATTCTGTTGTGCTTGAAGCTCAGCTAAAGACAGGAACAGGTGGAGAACTATGAGAGTAGGCCTGACTGTGGGAGGAGAGTTTGGCTGGAGTCCAGTGTTCCTACAAGGCATATATGGTGAGTCAGGATGGCTGGCCCCAGACTCCTAGAGAAGGCCTAGAATGCCAATTTAGGGTGATGTGTACCTCTACCTTCTCTATGGGGGTCCATATGTATAGAGCTAGCAACACCCTCCCCCCACCTCACACTGCACCTGGGCCCTTGGCCCTCTTGCTGGGAACTCAATTTTGAGTGTATTGACAAGGCACATGTAAACACCTGTATCTGTGAGGATGGGGGATTAAAAGAGTTCCTGTGAAACTCTTTAAATATAGCCACTTTAGGATGATGAAGGGGGGGGGGGGTGAGCATTGTTCAGACCTGGCCAACAGAATCATTGTTAGCATTATCCAGACACTTGTAAGATTAGCATCAGGAGATAAAATACTCAGGCCCCATTTCAAACTTGGCCAAGGAGAAATTCTGGGGTAAATCCCAGCATCTCTATCATGAGCCTTTCAGGAGACTGACAAATGCCTACACCTGAGAACCACTAGCTTAGGACATGAACTGAAGTCTTCTTGCCTTCAAAGAGAGGAATATATACTTCCTACCACAAATGTTCCTCCCTTTTGCCCTAGCATTGACTCCTGCCATCAAGTATCCACCATGGTGACAGAGGACCAGGCCTGGGTAAGGGAGTTGCTGGTAACACAGAAAGGGCAGCAGTACTGAGGGCAGTAATAGGGAGTGAGGGGTGGGGAGGCTGCCACAGCTCATTTTCTCTTAATTTGAAGGCCCAGGGGAGCCCTAAGCCTCCTTGCCATTGAAACTGGTAAATTACAGGCTGATGACTGTGATATTACCAATAATGATGATAATAGCACCAATCAGGCAGGGTCAGACAGGCATTTTTCCATCTTGGGTCAAACAAGGAAGGTTCTAGCTTTGGGGCACTTGTTTCTGGGTTAGAGAAATCCTGGATTCTAGCCAGCCCCACTCCTCTGCCAGGTGTGCAGCTGGGCTCCCAGTTTTCTGTCCTCCACACTGTAGTCAATCATTTGTGGGCCAGGTGAGGACTGGGGAGGCAGCTGAAGCAGCGACATCTTGCTTCTCCTCTGCCTGACTATTCCCAGGGTCACAGACCGGAAGTCTGTCCTGGAGAGCAAAAGACAGCCTGGGGCAGCAGAGGGAAATCTTTACTGCAGGCAGGTGAGGGCTCTGGAGCCCTGTTAGCTTCCACCAGTAGGGTATGAAGCTTCAACTATCCTTAAATGACTTGGGTTAAACTTTTTCTTGATGTTCTCTCTCCTTCCTCTACCCTAGGACAGAACAGAGAGCCTAGATTTCCAGAGAAGATTTGGCAGTACCTTCCACAATAGTCTCCAGCTGTCCACCTGGCCCAGGGACATCACTCTTATCTTTCAAGATTGTCCTTCATGAAACAATTTCCCAAATGCTGCAGTTTACAGAAGGAGCAAAGGTCTCCTGCTTTCTTCCTGATGGCTGCCTCAGCCTAGCCCCCACTGTGGGACTTCAAACAGGAGGAAATTAGCACAAGGCCCCCTGTCATCACAGGCAGTAACTTGTGAACATGTGCTGAGGTTGTTTCTTCTGGACAACAGAGCTTTAAAGCAACTCACTGGGGCTTGTATTTTTTTTTTTTTTTAAAAGAACTGTGTATATGTTAAAGTCATTAAGGTTAGAAACGGGTTGGAATGGGGAGTAAAGGCCATTATATAGGAGGAAAAGAAAAATGACCTGTCTTCAAGCTGTCAGCAGAGGAAACGCCTCTGCATCAACAAGAAGAGGGGGGCCAGGCACAGGCAGAGGTATGGGCATCTCAAAGAGCTCCTCATAGTGACTCTCACTCAGCTATCTGGAACCTGTTCAGCAGTGGCCATGGCCAACTGTGAATGGACTGTCTCTGTTCATGTATTAGTGAGCCACTGATGCTTATAGCTCTTCTGAATGTCAGGGCCCTGCAACCTCTGTAGTCCCTTTTGCAATCAGCCTCATACATAGGAAGGTGTGGTGATCACCCCTACCTCACAGAGGTGGGAACTGAGTCACTGTGCTTAAATATCCTTCCCAAGACACACAATTTGTGGGTGGTAGGGTAAGGATGGAGACATAGGCTCCCCCTGTCACTATACTTGAGACTTTGGAGACTCTGCTGTAGTTAAGGCAGGCTATGGGTTGGGGTCCAGACCTTACTTCGAGTATGAGGAGCCAGTTCAGGCACAAAGGCATAGGTAGAAGGAAGACAGTAATGAGGGGAGTCACAGATAAGGAAAGCAAGTGGTCTTTCTGTAGGTCAGCTTGTGTTATGGTGTCTCCTGCTGTGTGCTATGAAAGGTGACAGAGCTCTAAACTCCTAGTCTTGTGAGCAGAGATACCAGCTTCCAGACCTGAATCTTTAAACTCTTCCTCTTAGGAAACAAATATGGAGGTGTTGAGGTTCACCAGAGACAGCAGAGTAACACCTGCCACTGAACTCTGAGGAACACCGTTTACCATGTGTGCAAGCTTCCTCCCTCCATTCAGCCAGGCCAAACAAAACACTCTGAGGACAGGCTACATACACATGGGTCTTCTCCTGGGACTGAACAGAGAGGGATAGAAGTAAGCAAGAAAAGGTGACACTGTCTACCCATCCTTCCTTGGGTGTGTATTCTTGTGGTCTATGTCTTTATTCCCCGAGACACATGCTCCCAATCACAGCTCAAGTTGACAACCTTCCTTTGAATGTAAGGGAGCTTGAGAGGATGAAAGTCTAGGCCAGGGCAATCCCCACCCTTCCCCCACTCCCACCTCCTCTGCCAAAACATACTGTGAAACAACCCTTGACCTCTATCTCATATTTTCTCTGCTCCAGCTCCTGTCAGCCTGTTCACTTCCCACCTCCCTGAGGGGTGGACAGCTCAGTAATTTAAGGATCACCAGCAAGAGAGTTGTAAAGGTCAGAAGCCAGAAAGGGCTGGGAGGAGGATTCCACCTCTCTCCTGTGTGTGAATGAGGCACTCACTCCTCTTAGAGTACCCCCTTGTCCATATCTGCAGAACAGACTCCTGTGAGTCTACAACTTTGACAGCAACATGGTTTGTGGATGAAGGCTATGAATATCCTGAAAAATAACTTTTAAAATAGCATCTTAAAGTTTGTTCTGTTTTGGAGTATTAATAGAAAGGAAATGCTGCCTACAGTTTGCTTATAGTTCTTCAACTAAGGGAGTCCTGATAGTTTATCCAATCCCAAGTAACCATCCCTAAACACAAATACATATAAGCAACACTATGGACTCAGTGGTCTGTGTGTGCACGTGTGAGCATGTGTCTCTGTGTGTGTGTGTGTGTGTGTGTGTGTACAACAATAAGAGGATACTAATTTGAGAGGAAGTAGGGAAGATTTAGAGGTTGAAGTGGGGTGGAATATGTGGAAATGATATAAATATAGTGCTCATGTATAAAATTCTCAAAACATTAAAAAAGTGAAAGGAAATGCTATGTTCCTGGGAGATCTCCAATTTAGGAAGTTCCTTCTATTATTTCATTTCCTCTCTGCTATAGCTGCTATAGAAAATAAAGCTTGTTTATATCCCTAGCCTCTCCTTTCTCCCTACATTAACTGTATAGACTAATTTAGCTCAGCTCAATACCAGAGCTTAGAACCTGGGAAACAGCAATATAAACCAGCAAGGAGAGATATAGCTAGCCCATCTCTTCTTGAGCTCAGAACCACCAAAACCCTTCAGAGGTTGAACAGCAAGTTTACAGATCCTATAAATGTGGTCTTCTCCATGCCAGTAGAAGAGTCCAGCAAATGACACCAATGAAACATAGCTCTGGAAAGGCCTTGCTGTGCAATCTCATCTTTGTGTATGAAAGAAGACTGAGGCATAGGAGCTATTATTTATCAGTTAGTTGCTAAACAGGGGCTCTGTGCTCTCCTTTGCTAACAAAAGGAAGCAAAGGAGCTGAGCAGGAAGTTTTTGCATGTAACACACTTGGCTTCCAGGCTGTTCCTAAGGTGGGCTGCTCAATCAGAGGGACCCAATTGGCAGGCTTGGCCAATCAATGTCCATTCAAAAGGGTAGTCATGTCCCTGGCTTGGGGAACACATTGTGGCCATGGGGGTGAAGTCAGAATAAGCAACAGCTTTTTTCCCACCAGACATTTTCCTCATGTGGAGTCCAGTCAGCTGCCAACCTCCTGGCCTGAAATAGTTGTTCTCTCTTCCCCATTTGCCCAAGAGGCCCCAGGAGAGTTAGACTCACAGGGGAAGGCCTGTGGCATTCAGTCTAGCAGAGGAGGGAGAGCTTTACTAGGGTTCCTCCCTCACCAAGCTAAGGATGAGGTCAGAAGAACAAAGGTCACAGATGGATCTGCCTCAGCTTCGAAGGAGGCACATGTGGTTTTATGTATATGGGAGGGAGGCAGACTGGTGACTTGCATGTCAGAAAGGGGGAAGTTACCAATGGCTTATAAGGCAGACAAGGTTCAACTTGAACCAGAGGGCAGAGAGCCTTATGGAGCCACTTTCTTCAATGTCACCAACATCCCATTTCACCCTCACTCTGTCTTCCATTCTTTATTCTTTTTCTTTGACCATCCCCCATAGGGAAGGAGAAGAGGGAGCTGGAAACAGACCTGCAGGGCCTCTTGGACAATGCTGACCATCAGCAGCTAAGAGCCAATGCTTCCATAAAAGAAATGAAGAGCAGAGATGGGGGGAGGAGGGCAAGCAGATGTATGCACCTTAGCACTAAGCCCCTGCCTGGTCCCATGCTGTGGACCTGGAGCAGGATCCAGGTGTGGGGCATCCTGTGGGGAGCAGGGGCCTCACTCTTGAACACTCTGCCCCTTAGATTCTTTTGCCTGGGAAACAGATCAGAGAAAGGGCCTGTGTGATGCTTGGGACTGGGAAACTGGCTTCCTCAGAGGCAAATAAGAAACTGTTCTTTTTGCCTGGGCAGCTGAGGGGTAGAGGGCACTCTATCATGCTACGGTGGAGTCCTACTCTTCTAGGTTGTTTCTACCTTACACTCTGGGATGGTGCCACATAGTGAACTAGCCACTAACCACATAGAGCACTTTACCTTTATGACAGTGTCATTCTAGAAAGTTCTTACTAGACAATTAAGAGAAGAGACAGTTTATAGAATAGAATACCTTTAACAGCTATATACCTGACAAAGGAATGATATTTATAATACAAAAAGAACTTTAAAAAAGCCCAACTAAACAGAAAGAAACCAAACAACACAATCAGTAAATGCACTAATAAAATGGACACACAGTTTGCAAAAGAACTATGAAAGAATGTTCAAGACCACTCAACATCAGAGGAATGCAAATAGACTCCACTGAGGGCTCATCTCAGCCTATTCAGAATTTCAATCATTAAGAAAACAAAAACCAAGACATGCTGGCATAATGGCCAAAGAAAACCCTTATGCACTGCTAGTCAGGAAGTAAATTATTCCAGCTACTATGGAAATTAGTATAGAGGTTTCTCAAAAACTAAAAATAAATCTTCTATATAAGCCATCTTATTCTACTCCTGAGTATTTACTCAAAGCATCCTAAGCCAGCACATCACAGAGATACCTGCTCATGAGTGTTTACTACAGTACTGACCATGCACAATAGTTCATGCACAACATTTCCTACAAATAGGAAAATGGATAAAACTAAAGAGAATCACAGTAAACAAATCAAGCCAGTTTCAGGAAGACAAACATCAGATGTTTTCTTCATTTGTGGTTCCTAGACTTTATATAGTCATATAAAATCATGTATGTACATATGACTGAAATTCTCTATGGGACAAAAGGAGACTATGGAGTGGAAGCAGAAGGAAAGCAAGATTAGAGGAATGGAGAAATATTTTCAGCACACAGTATAGACTTATATGAAAATCTCAAAAAATAATTTAGAAAGTTCTTACTACAGTCTAGTTTCTATTTTTTATTCTCTCTAGATATTCACAGTGTGCTCCTGAAGGATGAAACAGCAGTAACCCTAAGGATAGGTGTGGGTGGGTTGAGATGAGGAGGTGGGGAGAGGGTATAAGAACCTTCTTTCTGCCAGCCTGCAAGCTTTCTTTAGCCTATGAGTCTCTTTCCAATACTAAACTTTTCAACCCACCTGGGAGGAGCTGAGCTATGCATAGCAGAGGAGAAATCCAGCAAGCAGCTACAGCCAAACAGGTTTTGCAATAACATTTTGCCTCAAATCCACACCCCTGCTTAGAAAAAGTCAAAGAAAGTATACCAAGTCCAGCCCTAGATAAGGTGGGTGTGGTGTCATTAAGTGGCTTACTCATTTTGCCCCTGGCCTCCACTAAGGCAGTGTAGGCAGAAACATGCTGGGGGACCCAGGCTGTGATGAGGCAGTAATGCTTCACTTGGTTTGAAAATTGTTGACATGATGAAGATGGAATGAGAGATGTCAGAGGCAGATACAGGGCACACCCAGCAAGCCACCTACAGGCAGGGGCTGCTTACCTACCCCAGGAGGTCCCTTGGTAGAGAGAATGCTAGGAGAGTGCTTACACATGTGTGCGCACACATGCACCACAGTATTCCAGGGAGATTTCTGGAAAGAATCTTTCATCCAATTTCTCTGTAAGTCTCAGCTGTTCCTACAGGCTCCAAGGAGCCAACAGATGGTCCCAGCAAAACAGGCTCCAGAGTCTCTAAATCAGGGTCTGTGTTCCTCCAAGGCCAAAAGTGCAACCTAGCCCATTTCCCATGGGCAGGGGAGGGATGAAAATGAATTCGAGGTCATGCCTTTCCTTCTTCCAGGCACCCCCACATTTTCAAAAATAGCATGCTTGCTCTTACACTCTGCTTTGAAGATAGAGTTACCCAGGACCCCAAATTTCAGGCAATTCCCTCATAGGTTATCCTCTAGGTTCCAAGAACCCAACTGCAGAGTTAAAGATAAACTTGTGGCTCAAAGCCTGGATTTCAGTAAGGAGGCTTTGTCCAGGACAGGTCCTGGGTTTAGGCCAAGGGCACTTTTCCTGGTGCTCCCATTTCTTTTTCTCAGGGGTCAGAGATACTGCAGAAATATATCCCAGATCAGGTTTCTAATTCAGAGGTTCTTCCTCCTCACAGGTACGTACGTATGTACGTACGTACGTACATACATACATACAGTGTGTGCATGTGTATACCTTCCAAAGATTTGGCAAGAATTCCCCAGAAACTTTTTTCAGGACACAACAAAAAAAACAGCAGACTTATTGGTTTGATGGGCCTCACAAACACAACTAAACCTTTGCAGAACTGCCATCAGGAACCCAATTCCTCCAGGCTCCACCCCCTGGCAAACACAACTTGGCTTTTTAAAGCTGCTACTTCATTCCTGTTGATCTCTTTCTGAAGGTTTTAAAAAAAATCTATTGCTTTTGACCCATCACCTTAAAACAATAACAGGTCTTGTATCTGAGTTCTAGCTGATACCAAGAGGAAATGAGCAGATCAGTGGAACCTCATGCTGAGGGACTGGTGCAGGTGAGGATGGGATCCTTTGTGGCTTTATAGTAGGTACCATATCTTGTGGTGGATGGAAGAACATATATAGAAAGCAGGTATCAGGTTAACCACCATTAGAGTCACAAACAAAGATTTGGTACATCTCCTGATGAGGACACCATTAATAAATCGCAGAGGTACTAGAAATGGGAAAGACCTTGGGAATAGCTTTCCGGGGAGTTATCTGTTTTCTCTCAGTGCATATTTTCACTGTCTTCGTTGTCTTGCATCAGCATTTGTTGGAATGAGGCCCAGGAAGGGGGGTGGTAAAGGCTGGGATGGCTCTTCCATTTTATCTTTACTCTCTCCACTGTTAAAGCCTTGTGTAGGTGGAGACAGCCTCTGCGACTTCTCTGGGAGGTATTAAGATCCTAACCACATATTGACAGGTTTTCTTTCATTGGTTTTCAAAGTGGGAGTTGAGAGAAGGAAATTCATAAACAGAGGGTGGAAATGTAACATACACACACACACACACACACACACACACACACACACACATCCATCCAACACAGAGAGAGAGAGAGAGAGAGAGAGAGCGCAAATGTAATAGGAGGAAAAACCAACCAGAAAATAATAAAACCAAACTAAAGCTGATTCCACCTCTGTGGCCTTCCTCATTTCATATATGCTGTAAACTTGGGCAGTTATCCTTGCTATGGAGAAGGCAGCAGGTGCCACATCAGCTGTTTGATGACAGGGCTGAAAATGTCTTTAGGAGGGTGCCTTGGAGGCAGGGGCTGAGGAGGAAAATAGTATGGGGAAGAGGTAGCCTTATACTTGCAGAGAAGTGGTTACAGTATGGAGTATAGTCAGTGAACTGTGCGCCTGTGAAAATGCAGGAGCACAGCAAAAGAGCTTTCAGGATTTTTGTTTGTTGTTTGTTTATTTTTAATTGAAGTAGAATTACACAAAGTCTGCTATTCTTGGGCAAGTCCCCATGCTTCTTAGCTTGCCATCTCCCATGCTTTCTTTATTGCTGGTGACTACCATGATGATTAAATAAAAGGGCCTAGAGACCCTGGAAAGGGAACCCAGCAGAACTCAGGAGTGATTAGTCCTGCAGTTATTCCACATCTGGAAACAGTAATGGCCTTCAGACGGGAAGGGGTGTGCCACCAACTAGGAAGAGAAAGATAGTTTTTGTTACCTAGCTCAGAGAGGTTAAATTCCATTCTTTAGTCTGGGAGAGATAGTAAGAAATTAGACTCCTGGTTTTAGAGATAAAAGCATCAGGGTCTGAATGCCTGTCAAAGAAAATGCCATAATCACATGACATCAGAATATCTGCCTTGCTCTGCTTCCACTCCCTAAAACTGACCTCATCAAGGCAAGCCTGAAGAGCTCCCAGCCAAGTCTTCCCAAGAGAGATCACAACAGCCAGAGCTACAGCCAGAGCTATGGGAACATGTCAGCAAGATGTTCTGCTCTCCATGCTGCTCAGACAATGCAAGATATGAGCAGAGCTTCTGTGTATGTTCTCCGTTTATGTTATTATCAGGTCATGCACTCTTTGGATATAGTCTGCTGATGGCTGTTCCTCTCTCTAAGGCCCAGACCAGCCAATATCCTTTCTTTTTCCTTCTTTTTGAGTCAGGGTTTGTGTCTTTTTCCACTATCACATACATGCCACAAGTAATCAATGGGGAGAAAAACAGAGTATAGACCAGCAATCAAAGTATATAACTGAAGCTGACTTGACCACAGGACAGAGGGACAAGATACAACAGTGGTTAGCAACAAAGATGTCTACTGAGTATATAAGGTGATATTCAGAAATCCAGGGAGGACAGAGAACAAGAATACTGAACTCTTGCTCCCATTCAACGGCATATGTGCCTGGCTGCCAATCAGAGGGAGAAGGAAGGAGAGGGCAAGACCATTAACTCCTTATTTTAATTCAGTGGTATATAGGTCAACTCCTTCTACAATATAATCTCATTAAATCCACCCTGGAATACTGCAGAGTAAGAATGAAGAGTCATTAACATCTCTATTTCAGAGATAAGACAACAGAATGACTTCCCCAAGATCTACTACAGTCTGGTTGGAGTCTTTTGGGCATTTGATTCTCAGGCTTCTTCCTGCTGCACATGATTCCACTGCCTCAGCACCACAATGTTCCCTCAAAGTGTAAGCCCATGCCTTGCCTGTAGGAAAATGAGAATGAAACAAGAGGGTCTTATGCCTTCAAGTAGATTGTGAGTGCTGGAGAAACATGCCTACTGGATGCTTTCTTCCCCCACTGTTAAAGATTTACACATTTACACATAATAGGTACTGTCTGAATAATGTACCAAAGAAATGTCAGCAAGGGCAACAAGAGTACTGACTGGCATTGTGAGCCAGCTGAACTTAGAGACTTTGGTCTAGGCTGCACTGCTAACTCACCAAATAACCCACTGGATTTTGTTTCACTGTCAACGTGATGGAGAGATGCTCAGTGCAGGTGATGTGGAAGAAAAGCCATAAAGTCGTGTGCTCACTGTTACATGTGAAGTTGGGACCTGACCCTGAGGGCTGAGAAGTTACCAAAGATAAGGCAGTGGAGGTGGGGTGTGTGGGAACTCCTTTCTGAAGCTAGAGCATAGCATGCCCTCTTGTACTGGCAGATGGGTGAAGTGTGTTGGGAGGAGAAGGTGGGCACGTTTGAATGGCAAAAGGTCTCCTGAAAGGCAGGGTATCAATAGTGAGCTCCTTTCTCCTGCTAGAAAATCTTCCATGAAGTATGTATAAAATGTCAGAAGGATGGTGGTAAGGAAGCTATTCGGAGAAGGTGTCTGCAGGAACTGTAAGAGTCCTGTGATTCCAACTGATTTCAGGAGAAAGAAGCCTATAAAGAAGTCAACCAGCATGACAACTCAGCTGTTCCATGTCACTCCTCAACTCCGTATGGTTACTATGGGGAGTCTGGCTGTGGTGACTCACAGGCACATGGTCATCTTTGGGGAGGTGGGTAGCTGTAGTCTGAGTCACTCACTTAACCACAACACAAGGCATATTGGGTGGCTTCATTATTGACCCAAGGGTCAAGGTTGGGCTGTATGCAGTGTCCTTACAGAAGGCCCAAAGCAGGGATAGAAATTTACTGACTATATTTACCAGTCCTGCTAGACAAGTGCACTGGCTCCTGCTCACACCTCTAAGCCTGTGAAAAAGAGCCAACCCAAGGCATAATGGTGAGCGTAGTGGCATGCTTTCTTTCTGTCTGTCTGTCTGTCTGTCTCCCTCTACTCCTCCCCATGTGCATGTTCTTATGTGTTGAGGTATACATGTATACAGGTATGCATTTGTATGTGTATGTATATATATATATATATGTACATGTATATGCATATGAATGAATACATGTGGAGACCAGAAGACAATGTTGAGTGTTGTTCCTTAGAATGCTGCTCACCTTGTTTTTTGTGACAGGGTATCTCATTGGTTTGGCACTTGCTGGTTTAGCAAGGCTGGCCAATGATCTCCAGTAAGCTTTTTGTTTCTGCCTTCCCATAATTGGGATTAATGAACACCACCATACCTGGTGTTTTCACATGGGTTCTGGAGATCAAAGTAAAATCCTTGAGCTTGCACAGCAAACACTTTACTGACTAAGCTATTTCCTCAGCCTTGTAAAGAGCTCTAATTTCTGGAGCCTTTTCTGTCCAGTATCACGAGAATAAACTTGGCCTTGTTAGATTTTGTGAAGTGACTCTGCAAGATAGGTATAATCATTTCGACAGACAAAGAAGCCCGAACTCAGTAAGATCACCTGATTTGATCAATATTGTCTACTTAGCAGGTAATAAGGATGGGAACTACAGCAAGAGAGTCTGATTCTTACATCAACCATCTTTTCCTAGCACATTCTGCCTCTGCCCTACCTACTGTCAGTCAGGGGTTTCAGAAAGATCCCATGCTTACTGCAGGAGGCCCAACATCAGCATCAGCACAGGGAGAAACCTGAAGCTGGCAGAGAATAGATTTTTATCAAGCATCTAGTAACAGGAGAAATATGTCTACCTGCTTCCCAACTAGGTATGAAAACTTGCTCTGTGTGTGTGTGTGTGTGTGTGTGTGTGTGTCTGTCTGTCTGTCTCTGTGTGTAAGATAAATATTTGTGAGGAGAGTAAAATCTCAAGCTAAAAATCATCACTAACACCAAAGCCAACCCAAAGTCAAACCCAAGCCACACGTGCTGTTCACTGCAGCACATGTATGGAGAGATAGGGAGTGGGAGGAAAGAAGGTGGGAAAGGAGCATTTTCTTCATAAATAGCAGCATTTATGAGCTATGTCTACCTCTTGAGATGCGCATGTCCCTCTCACTTATTACCTGATTCTTTTCTGCCCTTGTGTGGTGAGCTGCCCTTATTGGATAAGCAGACAGAGCAGATGCCTAGGTGAGCATCTCTTCAAGCATAGGACCTACTCAATTGCCCAATAAACATATCTTACAATAATGAATGGAAAGAAAATTTCTTTGTTTTCTTCTCTGCAAAATTAAGTCATCTTGGTACCTATATTATGGGTAGGAGGATTTATGAGCAGTGTTTGGAATCATGGTTGGCACTTGGCTAATGCACAGAAGACATTTGTTCTTTGAGCAGGGATTCTTAATCTTAGAACTGTGGATGTTGTGGACTGGATCATACTTTACTGTAGGTACTGTGTGTGTTGTAGGAAGATTAGCAGTACCCTGGCCTATATTCACTGTAGGTCAGTGGTATCTTCTGTCTAAGACATAACAGACAACATTACAGGTCTTGCAAATGTCTACAAACCCAGCCCTTGGCAAACTACAGGGTTATACATGTGAACAAGTGACATGAAAACTCATGGTTGGATTTTTTTTTCTAGAAGTAAATAAATGAACATGTCAAAGAACATACTAAGATGTAGAAGGAACTCAAAGCCACAAGCCAAGCTTTCTTAGAGATTCCATCCACTTTTTCAGGTACATAACTTCAGTCTGTATCTTAACACCCTGTAACCAGCTAAGATTTGAGGGTGCCCTCCACTTGCCACAGGCTGACCAGGCCAGCTGGCATCAGTAACTTTCTGGCCTGATCTGGTTCCATGGACCCTGGCGTAGACAAATTATTAGTCTCTCTGCTTGCTCTGTCTGACTTGGTTTTATAACCAAAATCATGACCCAGCCTCTATCTCTGAAAGGTATAGTCCTCAGCACCCAACTTGGTCCACAGCTTGTCTGGGCCTTTGGCTCTGCATGTTACTTCTTGTAGGTATGCTTTTTCTTCTATGTGTGTATTTTTATATGTGTGTAAGCATGAACATGTGCATACAAGTGTATGTGCACATGTGTGTACATGCATGTCCACATGTATATGTGTGTGTACATGGTCAGTAGTAAATGCAGCAAACTGTTCCTGTTATTTGGGGTGCACACTATGTGATGATCAAGCAGGCCCAACATCTCTTTATCTCATTTGAACCTTTTATTTTTAGTTAACAAAATCTTACCCATCCTTAGTTAACAAAATCTCACAAGTGAACCTTGAAAGCTACAGCAATAACCTGCTTGGTGAGATATGCCCATAGATATTTACATGCAATAGAGATATTTATGTGCAATAGAGACATAAATGTTATGGGAGTGACCAACAACATTCTTGTTAGATTTAAGGTCCACTCCATGAAATAAAACTCAAACCTGGTATTGTCAATGAGGCCAAGAACCTGTGGCTATATAGGTCATAGGCCCTAGGGAAGAACCTACTATCACTCTGCTAAACAGACATAGCACTGAAACAACTCCTGATGATGTATTGCTATATCCATAGAGCAGTGAATCTCTCATCTCTCAACAGAGTACCTTCTAGCAGTAGATAGAAATTAATATAGAGACCCACAAACTGGCCAATATATAAGGGCCAGAGGTGGTGAATGACTTCTAAGAAACAATGTTTTCCTGACACAACAGGGAAGTTGCACATATGAATTCACTGTGATTGTAACAGCATACACAAGATCTGTTCAAGCCAGATAAAACCTCAGTATGTAGGGAAGGGTTGTGGGAACAAAATACCACCCATAGCTAAGGAGCTACTGATATTGGATAGCTGTTAGAGAGGGATAGTCAGTTTTCTTTAATGGTAGGGACCCTGATATATCACTATACTCCAGGATACAACACAAATTGGACTCCATGGTGTACGCGTGTGTGTGTGTGTGTGTGTGTGTGTGTGAGAGAGAGAGAGAGAGAGAGAGAGAGAGAGAGGATCTCGAAGGAGCTGGGATAGGGTTATGACTATAACCAAAATTCATTGCATGAAATTCTCAAATAATTAATAAAAACATCAAAAAATAAATTGTTATCCTTGATACTCAAAACACATGAACGCACAATGCTTTGACTGAAGGATGGAATTTGAGTGAGAGTATATCTTAGCTTTCTATTGCTGTGATTAAACACCATGACCAAAAGAAACTTGGGAGAGGAAGGCATTTATTGCAGTTTACAACTTGTAGTCTATCATCTAGGAAATTCAGGGCAAGAACTCAAGGCAGGAACCTGGAGGCAGGAACTGAAACAGAGACCATGGAGGAGTGTTACTTACTGACTTCTCTCCCACAGCTTGTTCATCTGGCTTTCTTATAGCACCCAGGATTACAAGCCAGGGGTGATACCATCCACAGTGATTTGGGCCTTCCTATATCAATCATCAATCAAGAAAATGCACCATAAGCTTGTCCACAGGTGAATCTGGTGGGGACATTTTCTCAATTAAGATTCCCTCTATCTACATAACTTTAGCTTGTGTCAGGTTGACATAAAACCAGGCAACACTTGGCCACTTCAAATACAGTGTCCAAAAACTACTGACACTATGTTTTAAGATTTTGGAGCTTTGAACCTGATTAAAGTACCAAGCCCTCTACCCAAAACATTTTATATACTAATGTTTATAAATGTGTTTTCTTCTTTGGTTATATCATTGGAACATGAATCCTGGAAGACGTTTCCAGCTACTCAGTACAGTTAGTGATGAAATCCAGACAGTACAGGCCTTGCCCCTTCCCTTTAAACAGAATGGAAGTTCAGACATGAAAGCACAACCTTCATATGTCAAATTTCTATTTCAAGAGCCTTGGTGTTGGTCTTAGTTTTTTACTGACCAAGGTACTGAGAGATAAGAGAAGGTTTGTGTCCTGGTTTCCAAACTGGTCTCATGCTCTTGAACTGACATATCTAGGTGATGATTATAGTGTACAGCGTTCTGGTACCTACCAATATTGGTCATGTCACTGGACTACTCTGGACCAGTATCTTCTTCCTATAGTCAAGGCCAGAGGGTTATCAATATTTCAAGATGAGTTTAAAGCAGATGACAAAGACTTGAAAGATCTTTGCATAACTTGAACCCTCTAAACAAGGTAAGTATACTGTCACTATCTTAGCCCTTAGACCATGACTAGGAGATTCATGCCCAGTTTAGTACCCTTAGGCTTGGGAGCCAGGGAGAGAAAGAAAAGTCTTTTTTTTTAAGAGGCAAATCTCAAGATATAAAAGGACAGCTTAGGAAAACACAGCTTTGGTCATTTGCTTTGACTTCTGGCCCTCCTCTCTCTCAACCTAGGAAGAACTGAGACCTTTTGACATGGTTTGATATTGTGTGTTCTGACCCTAGTCTTTTACAACATGCAAATCAATTTCCAAGATGCAGTGATGGCAGACCAGAAGGGCCTTCCTAGGGTCTATAGACTGTTAATAAGCTTATCTGAGGGAAGACCGTGCAAGAACAATTGTTAGTTGGAGTGGATCAAGCTGCAGCAGGCTGGGGGCGGGGGTTATGCGGTGCTCAGGCTGTTGATGCTGGGGGCCTGAAGGCAGGTTTATGAGATTAAAGCTCAGTGCCCAATAAATAATTTAGCATCTTACTACAAAACATACACAAAATATAACAGCTACTGTCTTCAGTAGTCTGATGTGTACACACATTTTAAATGCACATCAGTTTCATCCATATATTCCATTTGATGTGGAGTCCAAAACCAAATAAGGAGAAAAGAAAGAACACTATCCCCTCCACTCCCTCTGAATCCCTGTCACGAAGGTTGGTCAATAGGAAGAAACCTATCCTATACCCTAATTATCCAGGGCTCTGCTTTGGTCTTCGTTGCTCTCACACTCTCTCCCACCACTCACTTTTCACTTTCTACCTATGTATTTTGAGAGAATCTAAAATCTCTCATTATTCATTCAGAAGTTGGTTTTTAGGGGTGCCTTTTACAGAACAAAGCTAGCCCTGGGTGCTATCTCTCAGTGTCATAAGTGACTTACGTATGTGTGCAATTCAAGGGCTGAAATAAATAAATATCACTGCCACAACACCAGAGTCCAGACTGAAGTTTTAATGACCCACAAGAAGTGTGATGGATTGGTAAGATTTGGTCCTGACTGTGAGAGAGAAGAGTACTGGAAGAATACGAAAGGAGGAAGGAGTCTGTGCAGATGCTGCAAAGAGAGTGGGTAGGAAAAGGCAGAGAAACTTTAAAGAAGTTGCTTCAGCATATGGAAGCATGGGTAAAAGGTGAGAGGCATGCATGTATACAGAGCATGTCTCTATAGCCACTTGAATGGATAGATAATTCCAAAGGAATCTCTTCTACTATAAATCAAATCAGTTCTGATTACAATGATAGAATGGGAGGCTTCAGGGCATTAGTGTGAGGGAGAGCGAAAGGAGTTTCCTCCAGCCTTCGTGGAAACCTAGAAAGTGGTACCATTCAACTTTGTTATAATGGCCCTGACTCTCTTGTGAAGGGAAAGAACCCCTGGTCCCCAGGTTTGTCTGGTTCATACACCACCAAACTCCTTCCTCACCACATTCTGAACCTCTTGATACTTGGCTTTGGCTGCCAGTGGCTATGGTTTATCTCCTGTTGTTTATGGCTTGGGACAGGCTGCCATGAATAGCTCCCCAAAGAGTGGGGAAATGCAGGCATCTGCCATTCCGTGAAGCTCTTTCTAGAAATGAAAAGGACAGTCATAAAATGTTTCAGGGGTGGGGGTGGGGGTGGGTAGCATGCATCATAAAAAGCGTAATGGACTAATGCCGAAACAGACTGGCTGCAACCCAGGGGTGTCTGCTGAGCTCAGACATAAATATCAGGGAGGCACCAAGGAGACAGCCTTTTTATTTCTTTGATTTGATGGTTATGGGAGGTTGGGCAAGCTTTTCCTCCATTTCTGTCTGTAGCCATTCCCCTGGGGATACCACCAATCTGCTTGAGACTGAAGATGCCCACAGTTTATGGCTTCTGCAGTTAGATTACTGGAATAATTGGAGGTAGGGGGGGGATTTTAGGGTACCTAATACAGCCCTGTAGGATAAGTCAGATTTGGGGATTCTGGCTGTACTAGCCAAGACTTTGCAAGTGGCAAGATAAAAGAGTAAAGTGAGTATATCCCTGTGTGGGATTCAGGATGGAACACATGATAGGAACTGTGTACCAGGACAACCTCCAGTATCAAAGAGACTAACAGCAACTCCTACAATTATCTGACAGAAATCCCACCTCTGCTCAACATTGGGTATACAGGAAAATACTTGTGTGGTAAGTGATAAAAAATGCAGGTATTAAGGTTTCAACTATGCACACTGTTCTGGGATTTTATATTGAGGAATGATCAAGTTCTATACTAATGCTGGCTACTCACCCTTTGCAGTCTTAGTGCACACTTGGTTTTAAGTATGTATTTACACAGAATGGTAGACATGTAGGGCAGATAATGGAAGTGCTTAAAATCCTACAGACTAGAGGATACTAGAAGCAGTGTCCAATTTTTGCTGATGTGCACACACGTTTACCCACGTTCCCATGTCCTTGAAGACTTGTCTACCACCAGGCCAACTTTCAATAATAAAGGGACTGCTTAATGATCTATATTCAGTGAGGAACGTGACAATAGCAATTTCAACAATGACCCAACAGAAATCTCATTCTATGAGCAAAGGATGCCAGATTTTATCAGTATAAAGATGTTTCTGAGCTGGGGGTTGGCTTTAGTTTACCCAAGATTCTGATCCCACTGAAAAAAAAAGTAGCAAAACTAAAAAAAAAAAAAGCATTTTAGTGTGGGGGGAGGAAGTAGCTGGGGGTTGTAGTGTGCAGTCTTTCCTATGGGAAGTTCCCCTTCTATTCATCATTCCTGAAGGGATAGAAAGCAAAGGAAAGATGGGGTGAGAGAGGGGCAGGACCTGTGCTAAGCAGCTTCATTCAATTTCACAGACTTCCTGTGGAGATCTGACAATCTCTCTAAAGAGGTGAACCCCAAACTCTGTATTTCCCAGAGGTTAACTTAGGCAAGACCACATCCTCAGCAAATAGAATGGAGAACTTGAACTCAAATCATAGTCTTCTTGAGATGACAGAAAATACAAAGGGAAAAAAAAATCAATAATTGATGGTTGGGAAGAAAAAATATTTTCAGTTTGGAGGTCAAAAGAGCAGGGCTAATGCAGCCCCTGTGTCACTGGGGCACATTAATATTGTAAGTGATACTGGGTCATCACACAGACGCTATCAGAAAGAGGTTAGATAATCCTTGTGCATGGCAACCACATGATTACTTAGGTGGAGGGTGAATGAGACACTTAGTGTCTCTAGGGCAGAACTGTGCCTTTCTCAGTGAAAACTCAGTTACCACAGTGATTCAACATGCTGCAATCTACCTGGAACAGGACCTCAAGCATCTTCTTCAAACCACCCTTGTACAACATGGAATTTTTTTTATGAATGAGATTGCTAAATTCTCTATGTCTACAGAGCTTGCTAGATGGGGTTGTTGGAATTGGCTCTGAGTGAGGGGGTTGTCCCAGCCATCCATTTGGAAGTGATCACAGATGGGACTATCAATAAGATATGGCTAATGATTTTCAGGCTCTGAAGAAACATTCTTCTTCTCACAGCCATGTTCAAGTCTAAGCAAGAAATTACCATAGTAGTATCTAGTCTCTGGGTAATGTCAGATTAGACTGAGGTGAAGACCTTTGTGGGAGCTGAAGTTTGATCAGTCATGAGCAGTCTGATTTTTGCTAGGGTATCCTAAGCCTCCAAGAGCAGATACCTGGTTGCTACCTGAGCTCTGTGTGGCATTTCCCCCTCTTCAGGTTCACTGTTGCTCACTGGTATTTCAGTAAAGGCCCAGTACAAATATAGAATGTATAATTTTCACATCATTCCTGGCAAATCCCAGGTGTGCCTTATTAGTAGGGTTCCAAGGATGCCATTTTCAACCATGAGAAAGACACATGATATGGTAGTACTTCACTTAGAGCCCTATTAATAGCAATTCTAATTATAGAGTTGCAAATTTAATTCATAGCAGTGATTAGTGTCAGAATCAAAGGCATCAGGCATCAATATTGATAGAATTGTGTAAGCCCCATAAACAGAGATTGAACATTTGTGCCTATCCCCTGCTTAGTGGTCTGCTGTTAACTACTGCATTAATGTCCCTTCCAATTTGCTAGATCAAAATGACTCCGTTTCTCAGTGTCCTCCTCATCCACACTGAAACTTTTGCTCAGCCATCTCTGAATGGGTATGACTGGCACATAAAGGACCCTAAACAATGTCTTTGAAGAAGAACCCCCCAGGAGCTCTGAGAGATGCATGGGTTCAGGCCAGGACCCTTGCTCTACACAGAAGCCTCTGGCTTTGTCAGTAGCTCTCTTTTGTGTCCCCCTCAGAAAGCTCTGAGCAAATAGTGATGCCTAGAGAAAGGGTAGTAAGCTGGGGATTGTGTGCATCACAAAAGGCTGCCACCCCACCCACTGTGAGTCCAAGGAGGAGGCCTGAAGAAAGTGAAACAAGACAGCATGTGCTGAGCTGACAGCTGCCATGTTCTTGGTTTCCTGGGCACCTCTGCTCTACAGAATGCAAAATGTTTGTTTATCCTTCCTTCCTTCTCTCTTCTTCTTGCAATTCTATGAAGAGTCATGGGAGATATGTGTGAAACATTCTATCCTACAGGGAAACTCCTTAATTAGGAAGGTAAACAACTCAAAATAACTTCAAGAACTACCTGAAACTGTCCAGATTCACTAGCAAAACTGTCTGGAATGGGTTTAGACCAGAGTTACTTAGAAATGACATTCTCCAACCTGTTAAGCTGCCTTCAGGCTGTGTAGTGTTTCCCAGCTTTTATGAACTATCACCCATGAGTCATTTCTGTTCTTGTAAGTAACCCCTCACCCTTAGTCTTGTAAGTAATCCCTGAAAAATCTTATTGGTTCACCAAGTTGAACTTTATGATATCCATATTTTGGTCATCATTGGGATCTCTTTCTGGAGTGAGTAGTACATGCTGTGTGTCCCCAGGAAAAGTCTTGTCACCCAACAAGACTGCAGCTGGAATAATAGGTCCTTAAAGAAGGTCATGAGAAGGTAAAAATCCAGTGGTTAAAAGCCCACATCAGGATTTACAGAGATCTGGATACAAATCCAAGCTCTCTGCTTTGTAGCAAAGAAACTTGGTCATTAACTCTCTTGGACCTCACCATGCATACTATGGGCATACTAATTCTTACCTGATAAGAGTTGCTGAAACATAACTGGAAAGAAACTCAGCTCAGGGCTTAGTACACAGGAGCTGCCTAGTTTACAGTAGATAGAGTTGCTTGCCAGGAGTGAGGCTTAGCATGATGATTGGAGAGTCCCACTGCAGTGACTTGTCAGAACCTCTCAGCCCCAGGGCAAACATTTGGTGATTGAGTAGCCTTCCTGCTAGACAGGCTTTGGTGAGACTTCTAGACAAGTAGAATGAAGGGTAAAGAAAGAAGTTCACTCTAGGGCAAGCTACATGATCAGGCCTGAAAAAATCTAGGTGGATCCTGCTCACCTAGAGGATAATACCCAGACCAAAGTTGGGTTCAGCTCAGAAAATGTTTGTGTTCTATGGAGAAGCAGAAATCAGTCTAATGTTAAAACAAAGAAATAGATTCTTTCACTTAGAGAAGAGCCCCAAAGATGAGATGCACAAACCTGGATTCCAGAATTTCTTTGTTATTAAGCTTATGTGAGTTTGAGTAGATCATTCAACAACCTTTCAAGGCCTGGCTGTGTGTGTGTGTGTGTGTATGTGTGTGTGCGTGTGTGTGTGTGTGTGTGTGTGTGTGCGTGTGCATCAGTGTCCAGGATTTCTAGATTAAACCTAGCTCTAACAATAAAATGCATTTACAGTTATAAGAAAGCTTCTGATGTTGCTTGATAGTATCAGCCTTCTCCTAAAGGGTCCTGCTCTCCCCCATCCCCATAGGTCCCAACTTTGTATTCTTTATCCTTGTCTTTGTTGCTTGCTCACAAACCCCAGAACACTCAAGCAGGGAACAATCTGATTAAACAAAACCCATTGAAGCTATGTCTCCTTCCACGGAAAGGGCCAATACTCAGCCAATAGCATTAGTTTTTGCATGGAATACAGAAGAGTAGGAGTATAGTGGCTGGTTGGGATACCTTGACATCAGATCCTCAACTTCTTCTCCACTTTGAAGTCTAAAGAACTTTCTGAATGTTGAGACAGGATTGGAATAGACTAGGAGGGCTCAAATTTCAGGTTGATCCTCTCTGCCTTGCATTTCACTGGAGAGAAGTTATGCTCACAGAAAGAAAAGAAAAAGCTAGATATTCCAATAGCCAGGAGCTTTTCATTTGATTATCATGGATTATGCAAATTAATTAAATATACATGTAGTTCATCTCAGCCAAAATGTTTGTGATTCTGTCTCCAATGTCCCCATCTTCCCTTGATTAGCCATATAATCAGAGAAGATGTATGACACATTTTCATATGAGACAGAACACAAAACAATCCCAACTCTTCTTGAGCACCTATAAATGTAAGATGAATGAGCTGAGAGAAACAAAAGGAACTCGGACTTCTGAAAGAAAAACATAACAGTATACGAGTGCCTAAATCAACATTAGCAGTGAGGATGCCAATGACAACAGTTGCCATTCACAGAGCTCCTTTCAGACCCACACAAGGCTCTACATCCTTAACTTCAAATGCTCAAAGCAATATGGCAAGATGGACAATCATGGTCCAGCTGAAGAAACTGCTCCCGACATCACATAGTTCATGTGGAACAGAGCTGTGTGGCACCACAGTATTGTGGTTGGCTTGGGTGCACACATCCAGAGAGAATGGTGTTGGTTTGGTTCATTCTGCAAAGCAGCAGACATAGAGCCTCACTTCCTGCAGTTCCGCCCTAGGAAGGGCCAGCACAGCTTGTTTGCTCTCACTGATGACTAATGTCGCTGGATGCCAAAGTCCATCAGGGTTAGATTAGATGGGCTCAGCTGGGCCAGTCTTCCAAATTTTTTTTCCCATGACTCAGGACTGGGGGCAGGAGACAAGAGTGTCTTCCTTTATCTGACTTTGCAAACATGTCACTAAAAGGAAGCCTGATCTGACAGTGTCACTACCTACAGGAAACCAGGGAAAAGTAGGATTTGAGGGAAGTCTCAAAGATGCCCACAATCACAGAAAACTCCTCTGTAACAATCCCTATTAAATAACTTTCCTATACTATCTTTTTAATCCTTATGACAAATATCCAAAGTGTTTGTTGCTACCTTCTTCCACAATACAAAAGAAAAAGGCCACATTTTGTGACTGTGCCAAGTTCTGCCCTCTATGCTTCATGTGAATCATTTCCTTGATTGTTTTGTCCATTAGCATTTACCATCTACACATAGGGATCATGTTCACCTCTGGCTTATGTATTCCCACACTAAATGGAATCTCCATTAGGATGAGTACTTTTTCAGTTTTAGTCACTACTATATTACCTAGCTACTGACACATCTATTGCTATAATGGGGCACCATGACCAAGGCAACATCAAAAGAATTTATTGGGCTTTATAGTTCCTGAGGGTTGGAGTTCATGACTATCATGGCAGGGAACATGGCAGCAGGCAGGCAGGCAGGAAGCTGGAGCAGTATCTGAGAACTTACATCTTAAATACAAGGTAGAGAGGAGAGGCAAAGGAGGCAGAAAGAGTGAGAGAAATAGAGACAGAGACAGAGAGGACCTGGCATAAGCTTTTGAAACTTAAGACCCATTCCCTATGAAATACTCCTTTCAAAAGGCCATATCAACTAATTCTTCCCAAATGGTTTCACAAATTAGGAACCAAGCATTCATATATATGAGCCTACGAGAGGCATTCTGATTCAAACTACCACAACAATTCCATAAATACTATTCCAATAACAAATTATAATCTCATGGAGCAAGGATAAGAACCTATACTTTACAGGACAAGTCACTGAAGTTCAGAGATCACATTGCTGCTAGGTTGTATTCAGAACCAGGTCACATGAAACCACAGAGTTTTTCTTTATGTATATTAGTCTCACCCTAAAGGGAAGGGACTGGAGCAGCTGGTCTTTGGAAGTCCCGTCTGACAGAGACACTTGTCCCTGTGCCTGCTCATAGGCAGGCAAGACCTAATTGCCTAAAGGACATGTATGTATGTGGTGGGCACTTTCATGTAGATGTGGCTTCTACACACTAGCACCTTGGTTTGTACTGAATTCTACAGAACATATTTGGATCATCTGGATGCTATGAGCTTGAATTGTCATCTCCAACCTCCTGCCTCAAGGCATAGTTCCCTGGTTTTCACCTTTCTAGAATAAGTCCAGAGTTTCAAGACTCACTCTTGTACTATGAACAGCCAATAGAACACTACATTTTATGCCTCAAACAGGGGTCACTAGGCTTGAACTACACAAACTGAACAAAAGATGCAAAAAATAAATATGCGCTTAGCTTCCCTTTTCAGAAGGGTTCTGGGAGAGTGGAAGCTCTTTCCCTGGGGCCTGGTGGGGCTTTGGATAGAGTTGAAACCCTTTGCTACATCTATCATGGCTGAGCAGGAGGACATACATATGGGGGGTATCTGTAAGTATGACTTATTCCTTGTGCCAAGGAAATGCCTCTTTTCCCAGCTTTGGGAAGACCAGTCCTCTAAACCCAAGGGGTCTATAAAATAACAAAACAAACAGTGGGTTTGGTGGCAGGAGTCTGGGCAAGGAGCCAGTCTCGTTACAGTGATTTGGCAGCGAGCTTTGGAGTCAGTACCCCACCTCTGTGATACAGGCTCTGGGGAGGTCAGAGAACATCTGCTGGCCCACCACTACTTCATATCTCAGCATTTCTGGGATGCCAGGGGACCAAGTCAGATGTCTCTAGTGTCAGGCAAACCACTAGGGACTCTGGAACTACCTCTCCAGTACCTATTCCTGGCTGTTTACATGATCAAGGATTCATGCTGGGAGAGAAGTGAATCATTTCCACCCTGAGGAGCCAGTGGCTATTGTTCTTGTTCAGTAGGATTGGCAAGGAATAAAGTCATGTTTCCCAGATTTTCATGCAACCAGGCCTTCCCAGCTACCACAGTGATCCCACAACACAAAGGGAACCAAGTAGCAGGTTAGGAGCAGGGTGTTAGGGAGGAAGTCTGTGTGAATGTTGGTATGGCCATTCGAGGCGAAGGGTGTATAAATGTGAATGTGTTACTTTTATCAAACCTCTGAGCACTAACTCTGGGAAGGGATCCTGATCAACTCTTCAAGGTCTAAACTGCTAATGCAAGAAGTTCATATTTTGCTTGGCTTTGCTTGAGGAATCAATTGTGAGATTACAAGAAGATAGGGTAGGGATATCAGGGCTTCTGGTAGGCTGGACACTAAATACCATATGTTGGTGTATTCTTTGGAACACATAGAAACCATTTCCCTTGTAAATACACTTTATAAAGGCCAGCACCCTCCTTAGAAATTGAACAGTCTCAGTGCATTTGTAAACATGTCCCAGGAATCAAAAAGTAAAGGGCTGCTAGAGTACTAGAGAAACAGTGATTATCTGGGCTTCTGCACCTGCCTACTGCAAAGTTTTTATCTGATCCAGGTGAGACAGATGTCTATGTGTGCTATTCCAGGGTCTCTAGCAATGCTGGAAGTGCTCTCCCCTACCCCACGCCTTATCAGCTAATGTCTCAGAGCACCTCTACTCCTTCTTCCAAATATTATCCAGAAATCATCATTATCTTCCTGTAATCCAGTAGGAGTTCTTCTGTTTCCATGTCTTCTCATCCACCTCCAACTGATGGATCTACCCACTCATCATGAGAGCTATTCTCTATAAGAGCTTCATCCATAGGAGTCACTCTTGGCATCTGATTCTTTTCCAATTACTGCAGTAGGATTTGCCAGAGTACAACCCAGTACATTTGAAGTGAGCTTACCAAATCTCTAGTGTGAGGTATTTTATCTGGTAGTAGGGTCAGATGTTTGGGGTGCGTGGCAGCAATGGTTGAAATGACAGTGTAGAACATGTGTCACAAGCATAGGCAATAGACATGCTTTCTATGAGGTCAGGGGGAGACAAACAGCAGTACTCATTCCTGGTTACAGCCTCAGTTCCAAAGGACTAGAGGGCTGAAGTGGAGAGCCACCTTAGCTTCTGCAAGAGCATACGGTATGATGTGAAGTGGTAGGTTGAGCAGGTGGGCAGAATTCCAGGCACTGTGAATGGTGGGAAGCTCCTGAGTAGCAGCATCCTGAAACTTGAGTTAGTTCCTCCTACACACACTCCTGTCTTCCCCATGCAGCACAGTCCCTGATTCTAAGCCCTTAGACTTCATACTCCATTCTCCTTTGGAATCAGAAAGATACCTGAAATGAGTTTCCAGTTTTTGACCCAACTTTTCCTCTACCTGCATGGGCATTAACTCACAGTGTCTTTTTTTTTTCCTGGATTCTCACAGTCTTCTCTAACCAGGAGGACATCATCATAGAATACAGTGTTCAGGCTCTAGGACACCATACATCCCATGCCCCAGCACCCCCACCACCTTGGTCCTGCCCTGAATATACCTAATACCTCTGCCTGACTGTGAAAATTTTTCAGCCATGTTCTAGGCAGGTTCAACCCAGCTTGAACTGGAAAGTCTATATCTAAGGCATGCTGACCATCTGTCTTTGCTCCCATTTTCTGCTGTGGCCCGTCTTCCATTGTCACATTGTCTTAGTTACTGTTCTATTGCTGTGAGGAGACTCCATGATCAAGGCATCTCATCAAAGGAATCATTTAATTGGCAGCTTGCTTATAGTTTCAGAGGGTTAGTCTATGATCATGTCAGTAAGTGTGGTAGCAGACAGGCAAGAAGAGTGCTGGAACAATGGCTGAGAGCTTATATCTTATCCTCAAGATGAAGGCAGAAAGAAAGACTGGGCTTAATATGGCTTTTGGAACTTCAAAGCCCACCCCTCAGTGACAGACCTTCGCCAATAAGTCTATACCTCCTAATCCTTCCTAAAAAGTCCACAAACTAGGGACCAAGCATTAAAATGTATAAGTCTATGGGGGTCATTCTCATCCAAGCCACCACATACATGTTCCATTGAAGGAGTCAGGTCCTCCATAACAGTGGCACCATGGGAGAGATTCTATAGTTATATGCAGGGCTAAAGTTAGGGTTAGGTTAGAGTTAGTCTTTCTACTGTACCTCTTACTGGATACATCTATTGACCAAGTATTCATTCCCTCAACAAGACAGTTTGGTTATAACAACTTGTTCCCTATGTTATAAGAAAAGCTGGTTCTGAAGCAGCTTTGTCTAAGCCACATTGTCTAAGCCTAATTCATCTTCCACACCTTGATGGCTAAGCATGTCAACAAGTGAGAACCAAGTCTGGGCTCAGCCATGAACTGGGCAAATTTCTTTACCATTCTTGCCTTTATGTCTCATTTGCAAAGTGGAGTTGATAACAGTACCCACCTTAGAGTGGCTACATCAGAGTTCAATGAGTTAGTGGAGGCAAATATCTTAAAATAGTAACTAGAACATAAAAGGTGCTCAGTAAATTGTATTATCTGAAGAACTGTCTTTAGTTTTTGATTTGCTCTTTTTCCTTGGGTTTTCAGCCTTGCAGAAATACATTTAACATAGCATGATTCCCACATCCTTGCTGCCCCTGTTTATCTCATACTTGGCTTCTTAACACTCTGTTATGATATTATCTCCCTCATAAAGATGGAGTCAACGCTGCTCATGATCTGGAAGCTGTTCTTCTGCTTCTATGGTGATGACTAATTGATTTTGCTGAAGCTTGTAACACACAATTGTCTGGGTTCTAATCCTAAATCCTTTTCTTGGATTCCTCTTTGGGCTCAGAGCCATACTAGGCTTTAACTCACCCTTTTAAAACAGAACCCAGTACTCTTTCTCTTTTATGAGACCTTGAAGACTAATCCCACACCCATTGCTTGAGCTGTTGCACCCTGTGGTGAAGCTTTGCCTGTCTTTCCCATCCTGTAAAGAACAGTTCTTAGTCCTGCATGTGCTATATCTTGGTTTTGAAATCTCAGTTCTATTCTTCCTGTGTTCCACCTGCTGATGCACCAGAAGAGGAGGGCCTGGTCTTTGGGCTTCCTCTGTGTATGGGCACCTAAGATCACATTGTGGTTATGCCCCTTTTGGTGAGTTCACTTCCTCTTCACTTCCCCACTCAAGGACATCCTGTTCCTACCAGCCTCTGTAGATGAGGATTGGACCGTCTGGGAGACGCCTGGCCAGGCAGGGAAGAAGTGAGTAGCTCTGACGCACCCAGATTCCCTCCCCTTGCCTGACTCTTAGCTATTTTTTCTTTATTTTCCTTCCTGTGTTGAAAGAGCTGTGGAGCCTGAACCATGCTAGAATTTCCTGGGGACATTCCATAAATTCTTCATGGGCTTTTTCTCTAGAGAGAGGGTGGGGATGAATGGCTGGGTAAGTGAGAGGCTGCTAGGAGCCAGGTAGGGATATCAAGTACGTCAAAGGAGTGTGGGTGGATGGAAGGGTGATCTGCTCAGAGGAAAACATGGGGGTATCATGAGGTCATAGAAGCAGCCAAAGGCACACTATCTCACAGCAAAAAGTCTTAGGCAACTCACAAGCTGGGACATGAAGTGGGCAGATATGCCTGCAGCCTTGCCCTTGAACCTGCTACCTCCATAGTGACTAGTCTGCTAGGGATCCTACAAGGCCCAAAGCACATCTTGGGCCACTGTGTGTGAGTGTGTGTGTGTGTGTGTGTGTGCATGTGTGTGTGTGTATGGAGCAATCCCAGATGTGTAATGAGCAAGATGCATGAATACTAGGGGGTCAGTAGATGTTCCCTTGAGGTCTTGCTGGGCCATTCTTCTTTTATCTAGTAATACTGATTTCTTAATTTAGGTCCAAGGCCAGAGAGAGTAGAGACACTAGCTCTTGACTGAACTCTGTAGCAAGTCTGGACCTGAAAATCACTCTCGGTCCCCCATCCCACAGTTCCTCAGCTGCTTCATGTAGTAAAGGAGAGTGCCAAGTTTGGGGGTCAAGGCAAGAAACAACTAGCCTTATTTCTTTGTCAGGATCAGTTGCTCTACTTCTCTGAGCATTGGTGGAATAATGAGGGTAGTGGACTGGATGATCTCAAGGCTTTTCAGAAGATAGCTCTATTTTGCAGAGATGGTTCTACTTTGTTAGGCTTAACATACAGTGAAACTTTTGTGATGGGCTTAAAGAGAATTAGTAAAAATAGACCATCCTTTAATAGGACTCCCAAAAAAGTAAAGGAGACAGAGTCCAGACCAGTGACTAGAAGTGAGGGAACAATGGGTAAGTGCTGCACCAGCCTAGCAGTCACTTCTGCTGCCCCACAGACAACCTCTGTACAATTTTAGAGAAAGGCACTGCCTTTGGCAGACAGATTAGAAATAGAAGCCTCATAGGGCAGATATCTAAGAACACGGCACATGGCCTGCTGAGGACTGCTTAGGTGATATTTAAACTTTCCCCCTTACCCAAGTCCCATGTGCCAGGCAAATGTGCCCAGCTGGATGATATGAGCCTTGCTGACCAAGGAGGTAGACAGCCTCTGGCAATTTAAGCAGAAATGTGACCAGTCGAATATAACACTTCCCAACTTCAGGGAATAACTCCTCTCTCAGTGAACAAGTCTCAGGGAATGACTCCTGCCTGCCCCAGCTTAGGCAAGCAAATGATAAAACCTCATTCATCCTTTCTTCCACATGCTGAAGCCAAATCAGGTCCATAGCTGTGGGGCAGAGTATTGGTGCAAGACAGAAACATGCAGGAACATTTCCCAAGAGCAAAGAAAGGGTCAAAGGGATTTGGAATGCCAAAGACCAGAGAAGTCTGGAAGGTTCTCTATCTTCTCAAAATTGGGATGAGTTTTTTCCACTTTCTCTACAGCAACTCTGAACAAGAAGAAAATGGAAATTCTTCCTCAGATTTTCTCCCAGCTCTCTTCTTCCACACTCCCCAACAACAACCTCCAAGGGCTCTAAATGGATTAGGAGAAGGAAGCCTGGTAATGTCAACATCAAAGGGTGAGGTGCAGCAAAATCTTGTCTGTGCCTTGATACACAGGTGCTAGGACTAGTGCGGCATTGCAGGAGAGTAAGCTTGGGAAAAGGGGATTAGTAAGGACTAAGAATGTAGCTGCTATAATCCCACATAATGAACTAGACTGTGCTCCCTCTCCACACCCTAAACACTCAACAAGCAGGTACAAGCTACTGGCTTCAGCCTCCCTCACCAGAGGGCCGAACTGTTGCCAGTCCCAGACAGCCTGTTCCTTCCAGCGTGTAGGGTTGCCTAAGGAGTCCTGGAAGATCTTGCCTTCCTGCTGGCTGCTGAAATTTGGGTAAGAAAGTGGGAACGGCAGTCTAAAACCATTGGAAAGATAGGTAGATGTTCTTGTCCCTGGGCACCAATCATGTACTTAAGGCCAGCATCCACCACTACAGCTCTTAGGACCCAAAACGGCTCTAACCAACTTCTTTCAGTTTATAAACAACATCTGGGTCACAGGTAGGACTTGCAGTACATATGATTCATAATGTGAACGACAACAACAACAACAACAACCAACAACAACAACAAACAAAAATTTTACTTGTTTCAGGAATTAAGCGGTTTTTCTCTTCAGGAAATGTACCTTCCCAGTACCTCAATGTATGGCACCACTGAAATACATTTGTATTTCTTAGGTACTCACTGACTGGTGGCTGGAGGAAACAACTTAAAGCTAAACCAAAGAATGGATGCCTATGTTCTTTTCTATTTCCCTCCCTCCCCTTCCCTTAAGAAGACAAGAAGCTGCCTATAGTTAAATCTCCATTGACCACTACCTTCAAGATGAGTCCCTTATCTGAAGACGTCCGGCCCCAACTCTTACCTTCTTCAGCTTGCCACTCTTGGTCCCCACAAATACCACACTGTAGCCATTGTAAACATAGGAGGCCACAGAGGTCAGGCGGTCCCTGCTGGTGGTATACAGGGTCAGCCCCTCCACAGGAGTGGAGCCTCCCAGAGGCTGGTTGATGTCCAGGCCACAGAAGTTATCATCGATGGGGACTGGCTGGAAGAACAGGAGAGAACTGGAGTAAATCACATTGAAAGAATAGCAGAGTCACTTCAGACTACCAACCCACTGCTGTCATCCTGAGGATACCAGGCCTCAAAGAGTCTTAGGTCTGGAATGAAGGCTCTATCTATCATGTTAGAAGACAAAGCTGGCTCACAGTGGCATCTTGTCTCCCATGGGACCAGATTGTGAATGATTAGCCATCTCTACTCTCCTAGAATCATGTGTCCACTTTTTACCTTTCTTCCAAGAAAGCCAGGCTCAAGTCATAAAGCTGGCTGCTTGAACTCACCTTCTAGTTCTTATTCATGTCCTCTTAGACCATGTCAGTCTGTGAAGATCTGTCTATTTAAAACAGGATTCCCTCAAAGGATATTCAGCCTAGAGGCAACATTGTAAGATTCTACAGGCCTAGAGGTTTCCTGTTTGTTCTTTGAGTAAGCTAGTGTTTCTTCAGTTGTAGAGTTTTTTCCTTGAGGCATGAGGAATTTTGAGCCACTAAACTATAGCTACTACCTGCCATCCTTAGGACACATGGTAAGAGTCATGATAAAATTGCATACCGTCTTTTGTTTTGGGATCTCTCTCTTTCTCTCTCTCTCTCTCTCTCTCTCTCTCTCTCTCTCTCTCATATCTTTGTAGTTCTGGGGTGTGTGTGAATCTGGGGTCTTTTGCATGCTAGGCAAGTCCTTTGTCACCAAGCTATTTCCTCAGTCCTTTTTAAAAAAACTTTTTATTTTGAGACAGGGTCTCACTAAATTGCCCAGGCAGAGCTTGGACATGTAATCCTCTTGAGTCAGCCTCCCCAGTAGCTGAGATTACATGCCTATACCACCAAGCTGTGATGGAAATTTTAATCTACATTAGATTTTTCATTTGGAATGATATATCCCCCACCACTTTGGAAAGAATTATAGAGGATTAAATGAAACAGTGTATGTAAAAGACTTTTATCGATGTGTGTCACTATCTCTTGCACATTATAGGTGTTCAAAGAGATTTTCTCTTATATCAGTTTTTTGAAGGGATTAGTGGTGGGCAAGGAGGAACTGAGTCACTTTGAAAGAAGGCTATCTTGAATAAGTGAGAAAACTTGCTGGGCAGAGAATGAGAAGACTCATTTCTACCTTGTGTCCTGGCTGAGACCACTGGGGGCCACAACATCCTCTTTTGGAACTGTCAAGGAAGAATTGGATGGATAATGTTTTGCTTTGAATGTGAATCCCCTACCTACCCCCCCACACACCACAGGCTCACATATTTGAATGTTTGGTTCCCAGTTGGTAAACTGTTCAGGAAGGATTAGGAAGTGTGGCATTGGAGGAGGTACACCACTGAGGTGGGCTTTCAAGTCTCAAAAAACCACAGTAGGTCCAGCCAGTCTCTCCCTCCCTCCCTCCCTCTTCCTTCATTCCCTCTCTCTGGGTGGGGAGAGGAAAGATGGGAGGGAACTGCATGACTCTTGAGGATAAGGGCTGTATAGAGCCTAGCATGAGACCATGCCTTGATGCTCCAGGACATACCAGCTAACTTCCCAGCATGTAATCTTGCAGTGAAGGCCACAAATTCTGGACCAGAAAAGCCCCTGAATGCTGGGGGAGCTGTTGCATCCTGGTCTAGAAGAAGCTTCCCAGAAAACAGAAGATATAGCTGTGGGCAGAACAGAAGCTTCCCTCAACCTTGCTTTTTTACTTTCTTCGGGGAGGAGAAAGCTGATGCTTCATTTCCTTGGAATAATTGTTTAAAAGTTAGCATTCTTTTTTTTTTCTCAGTCTTGTGTTCCCTCCTCAGTTCTGAGAGGAACCAGGACACGTCTCTGGGACCTTGGTACTTATGGACAGCTGCCACTCCTTCTACTGGCAAGAATGATGATTCTAAACAGAAGCACAAGTACTCATTGAAGCAAACACCAAGATTTAGAGCAAGAATGATCATGATCTCTGGTGGCAGGGATTCCATACTGATACTTGGAAGGGAAGAAGCCATGGTATGCTAGTGCCAGCTCATGAGAGATGTCTATGTGTACATCTACAGTCATTGCTGTCACTCCTGTTTGAAGCCATCCTCCCTGGCAGTGTTTACACCATAGGAATTGCCAGGGATCTCCCTCTTCCTCTGTTGTATTCCTCTGTTGTATTCAGCTGCTTATTATTTTCCAGCATGCTACTGGGCAGTGCCAAGCAGGCAGCTACTAGCCACTGCTCTCTACCCTGGCTGTCTCTTTCTTACCCTTGTTCTATAAGCAGTGGCTGTTCAATAAGAGTTAGGTAATCTTAATTTTAGCCCCACCCTTACCATATTAGCTGCATATCTTTATTGTTACATGCCATCACTGGTCCTTAGGTTTTTTTTTTTTTTCATCTGTCATGTCTTCGTCAAAATTCTTTATAGTTTGCTTTCATGGTTTCAATGTTTCCTACTACTTTTCCAGAGGCTGGGAGAGCTACAGAGTTGTAACCTAAATCAGTTTCTGAGACACGATGGCAGAAGTGAAAAGCTCTTGCTGTCAACTGTGGGTTTCTAGTTCTGATTTCTAGTTCAGTCATATGAATTTAAGCAGTTTATTTACACACTGAGCCTTTGATTTTTCCATCTACAAAAGGTATGATAATTAGTGATTTACTTTCGAAGATCTGGTGAGGTAATCAACTGCTCAAACAGCCCTTTATATGTAACTGATACTCTTAGAGTGCTGGATCCCTTCCTCATGTTTTTGTGGAAGCAATTTTCAAATCTTAGACCTGAGAGTTACATGTTAGCCCACAAACTCTGTTAAAGTCAAGTTTGGGGCCATGGCTTCTCATTGATTTTTAAATTTCTCAAAGGTCACTAAAGCATCTCTAGTTCCTACCTCTGGGGTCCTTTTACTATAGGTATCCAGGGAAACCAACATTTTGTACATCTTACTGTTTTGGTGCTTGAAATAGTATTGCCCCAGGGGATGACAGGAAAAAGAATTGTTTCTTATAAGGCAGTGGTTCTCAACATGTGGGTCATAGCCCCTTTGGGGTCACAAATCAGATACCCTGAATGTCAGATATTTACATTACAATTTATAACAGTAGCAAAATTACAGTTATGAAGTAGCAACAAAATAATTTTATGGTTGGTGGCCACTGCAACATGAGAAGCTGTATTAAAGGGTTACACCATTAGGAAGATTGAGAACCACTGCTATAAAGCATTTGTCTTTCTAGTCATGACCCAGTAATTCTGATGTCCCATGACCATTAGCCAGGATTTGTCTCTCTGTACCACCACTGGAGCAGAGCACAGTGTACTCTTCCTTTTAACTTTGGCAGAAAAGCAAGCAGGAATCAGCAGTTTCCTCCTGACAAGGCTTGCTCTGGGCTATGGGAACCAGGGTAGATGCTGCAAGGGGTTAACCCTTACATTTCCGCTCTACTTCTTTTGTTTGAAGAGGGTCCTTCGTTATCAAACTATAGTTCTACAAAGCAAACTAGAGATACCTAAATCCAAACTCCCCCATTTTATGAAAGTAAGATAAACTAGGAAAATAACTAGTCTTCATTACTATGATTAGCCATGGTAATCCTAGCTGCTCTTTTATTGAACGATTAATGTATGACAAGCATTTTATTTTAATAAATATTGATAACACGATCCTCATAATAAAAAAGAAGATAACACTATTTCTATTTTAATGATGAAAAACTCAAAGCTCAAATAAAGCACATAACTTGCTCAAGGACACAGGATGCAGGAGGAAGAACTGATTTTTAATCTAATTGATTAGATGTCAAAGCTTAAATTCTTACCAAGTATGCTGCGGTACCCTCTCTCATATGCTTGAATCAAGCTGTGGGCATTCCTTGATGTTTACCTGATGCTCAAAGTTCTTTGCACTTGCTGCCTCTCTCTCTGAAATACCTTCCCTTCATTTAGCCATTGCTCCAAATACTACTCTCTCGATGGCAGATAGTCTCTACCGATGATCCCTGCTCTGTTTTATTTTCCTTTAAAGAAAATTTACCATTTGGCAGGCAGTATCATTTTATTTGTCTGAGAGAGTCTCATATAGCCAGGCTAGCCTTGAACTCACGATCTAGCAAAGGGATGACCCTGGACACCTAATCTTCCTGCTTCTATTTCTTCCAAGGATTGAGATTACAAGTGTGTACCACTATATCCAGCTAGGCTGTTTAATGTGTTGACTTGTCTTACCTCACTAGTAGGTAAGATCTCTGAGAACACATAGCTTAGTCATATGGCATAGCAGGCACCAAAAGCAATGGCTGGTACACTGTAAGCATACAGGGTATGCATTAGTATTGATTTAATGAATCAGCATACTCATCCCAAGAATCTGATGTAGGCAAGATTCTGTGTACTCGGTAGTCATCACCTGGTTGCCTGAAACCCTTTCTTATCTATCCCAGGCCCTTACAGGCCCAGAAGCTGAAGGTGCAGAGGAACAGAGACATTGGGTACAAAGCACACAGAGGTTCCTTACCGCCTTGGTGCACTGCACATCTTTTCCCAGCAGCCAGTTGAGCTCCAAGTTGCCCTCTCCATGGTAACAGGACTGCAACCGCTCCTTGATTTGCAAGTTGATGGCCCGGATGGGGAAGGCACAGAGGGCAGAGTCATCAGGGGGGTGGTGGTACTGCTTCTGCCCCTTTGAGAAGATGGCAAACAGCACATCTTCATCACTGCTGATGTTGAAGGCCTGAGCTAGAGCTTCCCCTGGCTTTGAGAGGTAAGCTGCCTGCAGAAGGCGGTATTCCACTCCAGCACGTGTGCAGCCAAAGGGTAGGGACACATAAGAGTGGAACTTGGGGTCATCCTTGCAGAGACGCACGATTCTTGAGGTATAGAAGAGATCTCCAGCTGAATTGATGGCCATGCCCTCAGGGGTCTCTGGCTGGACAGTGAGAAAGTAGACAAATCCCCCACTGGCAAAGCCATAGATATAGAAGATGTCAAAGTGGGAGACCAGGGCTAGGGTGTCAGAGGGGATCTTGATGAGGGAGGAGACAAAATCACTGTGGAGCTCATAGTCCAGCATTGCTGAAGACTCAGGGTCACGGGGCAGCTTGCGGCTGGACAGGGTAGGGAAGTAATCCTGCTTGCCATCCACAGCAGTGCCGATAAAAAGCTTGCCATCTTCCCCCTCAGAGCGCACAATCACACCATACATGGTGCCTGTCTTATTGACACTGGACAAATAGTGCTCCTTCTTGTGGGATGGCTCTACCAAGATGAAGAGGTCATCTAGCCGCAGGAGCTTGCAAACACCCTGGTAGAGGCTTCCACAGGCAAGCAGGCGATTTTCAGAGTAGTCGATGATCAGTAGTTTGTTGACATTGTTGGTGAGTGTGAGCACTTCACTGCAGGGCTGTACAATGAGGGGTGGGTAGCAAGCCTTGTTGTCCTCTTCTGGTCCTGTCTTGTGAGCCACCTGGATGGTGAGGTTGCCAGTCAACTTGTAGACACGGTTGATGGCCCCCACATACACGGCCCCTGTTCTTCGGTGTACAGTCAAATGGTTGAAAGTCCAGTCACGATTCTCAGAATGGAAAGTACTGAACTGAGGCATACCTGTGGTCCCACGGGCTAGCAGGAGCCAGGCCACCGAGAGCAGTACCACAGACAGGTTGTCAGCCTGCATGGCCCAAAGATGGAACCTCCTCTGCTCCATCCCTAGAAGGGTGAGGCTGGGGGACAGCTCCTCTATGTGTCACTCCACCTTTCAAGATCAGCTCTCACATGGTTCTGAAAAACAGAAGACCAAAAGTAAATCCTATATGAACAGTATTGCTTTACCTGGACTCTCAAATCCAACTGGCCCTATGAGTCTTTTTCTATATTTCAGTTTTTCTATTTTTAACATTTCCCCCCCTTAGGGTTGCTAAGGGAATCCCATCATCATTGGTCTTTAGCCATTATGCTGTATAATACACTTTTGTTTGTATGTTTTATTTACACTATAGAAAGCATCTTCATTTCAGGCCTCTCAAGACATTGTTTTTCTCTCTCAGAGAGGTTAAAAGACAGGTTCACTCAGCCAGTCGATGCCAGTGCAGGGCTGACATATCTTCCCCATAAACTTACTTTAAGTGCTCTCTACTCTAGTCTGATATGCCAATAACATTTCTCCTTATCTCAGACTCCCTTCACCTCACACTTCTTGGATTCTATACTTTCTCATACTCTGTTATACACAGAGAGGGAGACCAACATTGGTCACCTCTCCTAATGTCCCTTATTGTTCTTGAGAGAAGGTATCTGGTCTTTAGCTGTTATGATTTATGAAAAATATATTTGAAAAAGACTGGATTCCTAAACCTGCCATTCCAGAGCCTGAAAATCCCCTGAAATGGCAGGTGACACTATCCCTCTGTGACGCCAGCCATAGCCATCTGCCTCATAGGAGAAGAGTAGCTGAGTTCTAGGAACCTCTTGGCCTTTTTCTCTGCAGGTAGGACAACAGGAACTTGCATTCTTGCTAAAAGCCTGGATGGGTGGTAGAGCCCAGCAGCACCACCTGAGGCAGGAATTCTGGTGAGAAATACTTGGGCATCAGTAGAGGAAAAGAATTCTGAAGGTCAGTTTTATCTGGTCTCTGCTGGGGAAGTCTGGCTGTTCCATCATCTGTGAATTTAGCCCTGGGCCTTGATCACAGTGCTTGAACCTCTGTCTCCACTCTTGAATGCTTTTATCTCGTCTGCATTCCAAGAAGTTGTCAAAGAGCAGAAAGGACCCCTAAGGACACCCACTAAGACCAGCAAGGGGAGATGCTAAGCAAGGGGATGAAGGTCAGGAAGTCCAGTCATCCTTGGACAGTCTTGCTTCCCCTGACTTTTAGGATGAAAAGCAGTGGCCTGGAAGATGCAACAGAAGAGGCAGCAACCATCTAGCTAAGAGAGCCTTTCTTAAGCTGAATAGAGTGCCTAGATAATCTTGCTGACAAGTACTGACGTGTACTGATGCCAGGAATGGAAACACTCCAGCTAGGAAGGAGAATTTGCTCCCAGGTAGCTTAGCAGAGGCTGGCCTGCCTGCCTGTTCCCCCCAACTCCCCAATCTGGCTGAACTGGGTTATAACTAGTCTGACATCACCCTTACTTGGTTTTTCCTTGTATATTTAGAGATTCTCCTTCCCATTCCTCCACTCTGAGGTGTAGGTCTGTAGCCACCATTGTGCCAGGGTGGGCCCACCTGACTCTTTTCCTCCAGGGGTATTCTGCCAGTGTTCTGGAGGTGAGTTGTGTGGTCCCAGGCTTCTTTAGAAAGAGGAAGGCAGTGCAGGCTGGGCCTGACTTTAGCTACTCTGACACAGCCCTTCCTGCCCTAGGAGCAAAGGCTCCCAACTCACCCAGCTTTCAGTTTGAAAAGCGGTTATTTTTAGCTATGTCCTGAGGCCGGTAGCAGGACGTAAATTCCTCAAGAGGAGCTGCAGAAAGGAAATAACAGAATCCTCAAACTCTCCAGCTAAATGGGGAATTGCAGGAGACCACACTGCATGCTCTTTTCTAGAAGATGGAGCCACAGGTAGGCTCCCCTGCTGTCACAAAGGTGGCTTCAGGTGAAGGATGCAGCATGAGAGCAGATTGTCTATTCAAGACAAGCTTTGAAGAGAAGGCTGCCTGACACCATGCCAGATGTGGGTGCTTGCAGAACAAAAGTGCTCTCTAAAGCACAATGGCACTGAGTTTATGCATTGCATGATCCTGCCTTCCCACCATACAAATCCACATACATGTCTGCCTCATGTACACGAGGTGTCCTGAGAGTAGAGACCAGCATCTGAAGACACAGTCAGCCTCTTCCCTCTTCCATGATAAAGTTCAGTAGCATGTGATCTTTGAAGCAAATTTGGGACTTTGGACTGGTCAAGTCCCATTTCTATTTCTGCTACGATTCGATAATGAGATAGCAGTAGTATCTAGCTCTCTGCTGTCATGAAAGTCCGCGTGGTTCTGCAGCCACACTACTGGAAACTGTTACATTATCATAAAGGACTCTGATGGAAAATGGCACTGGAATTCCTGACTTGTTTTCTTGCTTATGTTTTTCCTTTCCATGGATGGACTTTATGTGGGGAGCTTTGATTCCCCTGGCCCTGTGGCAAAGCTTAGTTGGAAGGTCAGTAGTAGAGGAAAGTAACAGATCTAGGATGATTTTCTATGTCATATTATAATACAAGTCTCAAAGCAGCCTCTCTGAAGACAACAGGGAGGCTGCTGAAATCTGGATTCAGGAGTGGAAAAACAGTGCTGATGATTAAAAGGCTTGCAGTCACAGAGTAGCAAGAAGTGTAGAGAATTCAGGAGTCCTAGTCTACTGTATGTCATGCACAAATTATATAGTAGGTACAAACTGGCCTAGCATTTTCCCGAGTCTGTTTACTGAGCTGTCATAACCAGCCAGTCTGTAAGAGTCCTCATTCCAGACGAAATAATGCCTCGAGACCCTTGTCCTTCAGTTCTTGGACTCTTGGTTAAATAGTTACTAAGTTCCTTCTGTACTATTGTGTGGCTGATCAGGGCAAGCTTTTTCAGAACATCCCTGTAGCAGGCCTGTTTTCTTCTTACTCTTCTATCCATATGATCCTGGTGACTAGTTGGGAAATTCATCCCCCTCCCAGGGGCTACCCACCCCAGCAGCTGCTACTATACACTGGGGTACAGAGGAGAAACTGTCTCCTGTGGTAAAGGATGGAAAGATTTAATATATTGAGGGCCACAGATTTATGTGCCCAGATGAATGGCATTGCTCTAAAGCAGGACTGAGTGGCCAAAGGGGCCCCCACCCCCAGTGAACTCAGGGTAAGAAGGGTAGCTACCTTTGTGCCATGAAAAGCAGCAGTATGGTATAGTTAATCCCTGAGATGAAGGACTTGGATATTTGGCTTGAAGCTGACCTTCAGCCATGTGAACTTGGTCAGGGCACAAGGCTACTTTGGGATGCTATCTCTCCATCTACCTGAAATGGGCTTAGTCCTGGGACCTGCTATGCAAGATTGACATCACTGTTACAAAGTCCTCAGCACAGCTCTGACCACATACATCATGTACTCAGGGGGCCATGGCCTTCACCACAAACTCATATTTCCAGCTCCTTGCTATCCTCTACCATAAGACTGGTCTCAGAACAGATACTCTATCCTCAGTTTGGCTGGCCTATAGCACTATAGTTAGTACTTTCTCTTAGCCCTGATTTTCCACTAGTGCCTAACAAGAGTTTTCTTTTAAGAAAACTCTCCTCTTTCCATCACATCACCTCTGTGTGTTCAGTTCATGAAGTCAGTTGTCATATCCTGAGATCTTTCTCTTCTACCATTTTTCTTCTCCCCTCCCCAGTTCTCAAGCAGGGACATACTGTCCTAGACTTCTGAGTCACCAACATCTTCTTCATGGACACTGTGATACCAAGCAGAGTTCACACTTGCTTCTGGGGAAAGCAAGTGCCACTAAATATTTTATTTGCAGGTCTGATGACACCATCTCCCTGATTAGGATCCAGGCAGCAGGTGCTGGTGACAGCAACCTAAGGCATCTGATACCTTCCTGACCAGCTGGCATAAAGTCAGTGGCAATCCAGGAAGGAAGCAAAGGTGAGGCATTTCCAGCTCAGCTCAATGCAGGATTACCTCCTCCCACCATTGTTGTCTTCCCAGAAGGTTCAGGTGCATATTCCTCCATGTTGTCATTGACCTCCCTTACCTTAGAGGAGGTGGTAGCAGCAGGAGTTATGGTTGTATATAACTTGTCAATGGATTCAAACTGCATGCTAGATATCCTGTCACAGTACCTATGAGTAGCACCAGGATCTCTACCCTCTTCTTTGTTATTGTCTTTGTCACCATTGTAGCCTCCAGCATTACCATGGTACTGATAGGCTTTAACTGTTCCCACTCTCTCCATCAATGTCACCTCCAGCACCATCACAGTGCTGATAGAGTTCATCATCCCCACCCTCTCCATCACTGCTGTCATTGCTACTTTCCAGCACAGTACAGCATTCTCTCTCAACACAGCAGTAGTGATTGCTATGTTGACCAATGCTCTATTGAATATCATGAATGTTGTATACAGCAGGACCCTGAAGATCAGAGTAGAGAGAGGGCAGAACACATCTGTAGCTCAGAGACTGCCTGTTCCCCCTTCTTTTTCATGGCAGAGGATAATCTGTTCCCTTTCCAGGTCTCTTTTTCAGTCAGCTAGACTTTGAAAGCTTTGCTTTAGGATGGGCATTAAAGGACGTTTTAAGGTTAGTCTAATCTGCCATTTACATCTGTCTTCAGATGAAAAAGTAAAACTCTATAGGAAGAAATTTACTTGTCCAGAGTGATGTATAATCTTAGTCAGGGACAGGCTGCTTTGTAACACAAAGTTAGCATTTCTTCCCTCCATGTAGGAAGTGAGTCCGGGGAGCTTGTTATAGTCTGCCTGCAGGCTGTGCTGTCTAGAGGACAGAAGGTATCTTCCAATGTTGGATTCAGCACACGGCAGAAGGGAATGTGGTGGGAGTCTTGGACCAAGAGCTGGTGCTGGGGACAGATCCAAAAAAAAAAAAAAAAAAGCCTAGGATTCAAGGGGAAGGAGTCCAAAAGATATAAGGAGAATGGTCCCTGTCTAGTCCTGGGCAGTGGCTTCCTCTGACCTGCTCTAGCCCAGTCAAGGCCAGGCAAAAGTCATAACCAGGAGTGGCATCTAGTTTCTGTCTTAGAAGATCATATGTCCTCAGTGTCCCACCTCTTTTGCTATACACAATTTCACTGCTGGGTCATACTTATTCTCAGCAGAAAAAAGTTCCATCTTCCAACAGAGTTAGAGGTACAGAAAAAGAGACTGAAGATATTTTTTGTTTTTTGTTTGAAATGGGGTCTTCCTGGGTGTTCTGGAACTCACCACATAGATGAAGCTGGCCTGGACTCACAGAGATCCACCTGCCTCTGGATCAAAGGAGTGTGCTACCACACTGGGCTGAGGTAAGATATTAAGCGAGATCTCATCTAGAGACAACCCATCCCTGGGGTGGGCTACAGAAGAGATTGTGGAGGTTTTAAAGTTAAATTTTAGAGGACTGGCAAGGGATAACTATAGGAAGAGTTTTGGACCTGTGATGTCAGAAGGCCTCATTGGGCTTCAGGTTTCAATGAATTAAAATATAGGAGAAAGAAATGGCCAAACCACAAATTTTGATGCACATCCTACTCAATCTTCCCTTGGTTTTGTTTTTTCATCTGAAGTACATGGAAAGATAGAAGGATGTCCTCCCTCATAGTGGGCTAAGTTCACATTCCAGCACCAACCTCAGAGCTAGTCCAGGCTTGTTGATAGCTAGCACAAGGTGAGCAAGAGGGTGACTGCAAAGACCCTGGGGACACTGATGGCTGAAAGGCCTCAATTAGAATGAAAGAAGTTATCAGGTATTTAAATAATTATTAGAGTGAAGGAATAATCAAGGGTTTGAGCTGATTTTTCCCCCTACTGTCACTCTGATGGAGTCTATAATATTATTATTCAAATGGCCATGATTCTCATTGAGAAGAGAACATGGAGAAAGGGAGAATGGGGGAGGGGAGAGGGAATGTGATGGGATGGGGAGAAGGCTCAATGAATCTCCTGGTGACAGGACTGCAGGAGGTACTATTAGTCTTTTTCTTATTTCAGCTGTCACTCACTCAGAGACACCAAGATTGTTATTAGCGTATTTTATGCACGAGATTTAAAGGCAGAGGGGGAGGGAGGAGGGAAGAGGGAGAATTTCCTATAGAAAATAACAGGACCAAAGGAACAATTTAGATGTCACTGCTGTACCAGCTGCTTGTGCTTCGTTACTAGAATGTCATTTTCCTCAGAGACTCCTGTGTTATTTGAAGCTAAGTGGCTAGTCTTGGCCCAGAGCAGGGAGGAGAGGAGAAGGCGGGGGTGGGGGAGGAAACAGGGCTCTGATTTCTTCATATTTCCTAAGAAGGTAGCATTGGTGATACTGTAGCCCCTCCTATGTATTTCTAGACAATTTGGGGGTAACAGTAGCTACTCAGTCTTTATTTCTCTTTCTCTATAGGAAGATGGAGCCTCAGTTTTATTTCAAAGATGGAGTGGGGGTTAAACTAGATCTAGTCTCCATAGCCAAAAAGCTAGAGGGAAGGCAGAGAGCAACAGTGGGTTGCCTGTTCAGCATGGTGGCCTGCTCTGGTCTTTCAAAATCCCCTGGATTCCATCAAGCTGTGCTTCTCTGACACTGGAGAGAGGCTGAACAAGGCACTATCATGGGGCTTCTGCTCAAGCCAGAAGAATGGGATAATGGGCTATGGCCCAATTGTGGTTTGTTTTTTTTTTTTTTTCAGCCAATATTTCCACACTGAGGTCCTAACCTCAAAAACTTTAGAATGTATCAAAGACTTCTAAATGTATTTTAATAAAGGGTCTTTACTTCACTAATCAAGTCAATATAAGGGTATGAAGATAGGCTCTAGTCAATATGTCCAGTATATCCACTAAAAGGGAAGTGTAGGGGGAGGGAGAGATGGCTCAGCAGTTAAGAGCACTGTCTGCTTTTCCAGAGGACTGGGCTTCAATTCCCAGCACCCATATGGCAGCTTACAACTGTCTGCAACTCCAGTTCTAGGGGATCTGACACCTTCATTCAGGCATATGATGCAGGCAAAACACCAATGCACATAAAAAAAATTATAGAAATGAGGGAGGAGAATGTAGACAGAGAGTTAGGTCTACATGGAAAGACAACTCAGAGATATTTAAGGAGAAGATATTGTTTCTTCATTGACAACAGAGACCTGGAACACAGTCTTCCTTCACAGTCCCTGAGAGCAACACCTCTGAAAGCTAGAACCTCTAGCCTTTAGATTACTGAAAAACATAAATATCATTGATTCTACCAGCCTGGGAATCTTTGCTACAGCAGAAGAATCTTTAATATTCTCTGTCTGTCTGTCTGTCTGTCTCTGTCTCTGTCTCTGTCTCTCTCTCTCTCTCGTGTGTGTGTTTTGCACATATGTATGTATGACTCATATTTACCATTAGGAATAGTAAATGCAGTGATGCACAGTGCTGAACAGGTGTTCTGGAGATCTGTGAGTAGCAAACTATGTCCTTCCTCCCACTTGCCCTAAGCAGTGTACAAAAGACCCACTGCTCTGCAGCAGACTTTGGGATGAATTCCAGGATTTGCTCATATGTGCTTTTGCTAGAGTAGCTTTTCCTCCCTGGACCTCTCCTGCTCCCACCCTCCACTCCTACCTAGACAGTAATATTGTTACTTGCCAGCCCTCAGAACATGATGGGACACGGATTCTCAGGATATGACTGCTGTTCATTCCCATCCCAGTTCTTTCTCACTGTGGATCCTGTCCCAGGACCACTGGCCATCACACCAGAGAAGGGTTTCTGTTGCTTTCATTCCCAGGTTTCTCTGAGGGTTCTGATTGAGCCCTGGAAACCACACCAGCTCCCCTGGGGCCTTAGCAAAACATCCACTGTTTGTCATTTCCTCGCATAGGCTATCAAAGTTTGGAGTTGTCACTGACTTATGAAGGGTCCCAAGATGTGCAACATTTGAAGGACTGGTATGAGACTGGGAGGTGGGGCTTCTGTTTCTTCCTGGGGTACTGGCTGGGGTAGTTTTGCAAAGTCAAAACAAGATTCATTACCCTGGGTCAGGGGCAGGGAGATACACTGCCTGACCTTGCAGACCTGCCCCATATGTCATGAGCCTGTCAGAAATCTCCCAGAATTCCCTTTATTATCTAAAGGTCGCCACCAGGGCAGAGCTGAGAGAGCTACATGGTATTAACTAAACTACAGGAGCAATCAATTTCAAGCAGCTGCCTTTCCTGCCACCCAACCTGCCCCCCTTCATGGGGCTCTGCCCTCTTCAACCCCCTTTGGGGAAAGGACAGGGAAAAGCATGCTTTGCTGTGGGAATCTCTTGTCTAGCTGGAACGAATCAGGGTACATTAGCATGTTCTAAAGCTATGGAAGCTGCTCCTGGGAGTGCACCCATCCTCTGGACTAAGGAGGACTAGAAAAGGTGGTCTATTGCTCCCCTGATCCTAAGTAGGGCTCTCTTGACAGCATCTTAGCAGAGTTGCTGGTCTGGTAAGCATTACTAAGTTAAAGCACAGGAAAAGCAATTCCCAGGCTCTTTCCAAAGGGAATATAGTATAAGCATGGGACTATACTCTTACTAGGTCAGATTCATATTAGAAGACATCAGATCCTAAGGACCATGAGTAGGATGACCATAGAAATAAAACCAAGAAAGAGTGTCCACCACTGCTATTTCTTATTAGTTGCCAGCTATGTTTCCTGCACTACTGGGAGTCTTACTATGTTAAGGTTCATGGGTAATCCACAATTAGCAGATGAAGAAGCCAAACTGAGAAGCCAAGAGAGAAACTTGGGTGGTATTCTCAGCTAGGAGACAGAACTTTACATGGCCAATGTGTTTCCCTCAGTATTCCAAGTGGACTACATTTTGAAAATTTACTTTCAGTCAAACCCTCTTATTAGAAGTCTGGTAAAATTCGCCAGAACATTAAGTAAAACCTGGTGAGTATTTTATTGGAGGCTATATGGTCCTCTTTAAACTTACTCTAAGTGGAGTGGTCATTTATTGTAGTGAGGTAGCAGGATTGGAGTGGGACTAACCTCAGTTACAGGTAGGGTCTGGTGTGTTCTGTAGTGAGAGGCTTGAGGATAGGCAGTCACCTTTCAGAGCAACTCCATTTGATCTAGTGGGGAGTGAGAGAGAAAGCCTTTTCTTTTCACCCTTTACCATATGGGGAAAGCCTGCATCTCTTGCAGGAATGAAATAGAGCAGGAAAGCAGGGTTAAAAATCGCTCACTTCGGTGATGAAACAAATTGCAGTTATTCTACATAATACTATATTATGCTGCCATTAAACATAATGTTTTCAGAGAATGAGTGACATAATTTCAGTCCACACCAGCAGGAGAGAGGAGAAACAAAAGGTCAAGAAAGAAAAAGCCAGAGTACTAGGCTATCACTTCACCCTCCTCTCCATTCTTCACTGACTATAAGACTCATGGATATGATCCCCAAGTCTGCCACAGCTTTTTCTTCTAAGAGCATAATCTTGCTACCTACCCCAACTGCCCCTCCAGACCAGGTGAGGGACTTCCTGCTTCTTCTTACAGGCCATTCATTCAACCCTTTTAGGCTTCTGGCCTGATGAGTTCTAGGAAAAAGGAGCTTGTTCCATCTCTAATGCTTCTGCCTTATGTTAGGAACAGTGGCTATCATTATTGCTGATTTGGGGTGTCTGTCCATATCCAGAAGCTACAGCTCCCCAAGTCCAGAAGGGTGGCCTTATCCTCTGGGATCGCAGTACTGCCTTCCCTTGGATAGTATCTGTATAATAATCATATCATTACCACTCAGGCTTTCATGTGTGACAGACTCTATTGAAAGCCACGTATAGCTAAGACCCAGAGTCACACATGCTGCAAGTGGTCCTGTCTCTCAGAGCCCTGGGCTCACACTGCCAGACATATGGGCAAAATAAGGGACTCACTGTGGAAATACTTGGCACAGCTCCCTATTTTTGTCCAGAAAGGTTTCAACCCCTGGATGCCTAAGATCCTGTTCCTCCTGCTGGATTTTTTTTTTTCACCTGCTATTATTGCCTACCTCTTATAAGAGTGATTTTTACTTCCAACAGAATCCCTACAATTCTTGGCTCAGTTTCCCCCTCTGTGGAGCTCTCTTCCAAAAAACCCCCATCTTCACATTCTCTTCAAGTCTTCTAAAGTCAGTGGAAAATCCTGGTTTCAGCACCAACTGCTCCCACCAAAGTGCAGTACTGACTCCTTTGTGTGGGACATCACCCTGTCTCCCCACTGAGACAGACATTGCAGGTTGGACTTATATCTGGTACTTGCTAGACTGCTGTGCAAGGTGGGCAAGCAAGTGCCTTTCACTCAGAAATGCAGTCAGATCCTGAGCAGTACAGAGAAGGAAATGAGCACTTGTTTAGTTTTTTCTCAGCTTATGCTATCCCTGATAAGTCATCATGGAGGAACGGTGGTTTGATCTATCATGCTTGGTTCAAAAATTTGCCACAACTAATCATTTGGAGCTCGTGGAGAAGTATGCAAACAGTTTGAAAGGATTCCAGTTGTTGTTCACCTTGAACTTATGGAGAAGAGTCACTGGGTAGGTGAAGAAAGTGGAGAAAGAAGGGATCATATCAGCTTGTGCAGAAACTCTTGGCAAAGAACTCCAGAGCCACAGACCACAGAATAATACTAGAAGCATATAGTAATAAAAATATAGCAATTTGGCCACACAACATGATCAAGAGCTGAATAGGCAAGGAAAGGTGCCCTAGGAAGGTTCAGAGCAGAACTTGTCTGTAAGGAGGTTGCAGCAACTCCCTGTGGTACTTGCTGAGAATAACTGCTACAGAGAAAATATATGGTGTTTGGAGACAGAGCTGTGCTCAAATTTTACTCTCTCTAGCTGGGGTTCTTTGTACATGTTATTGAACCTCTAGAGGAAGAGAACCTTACTTTCCTCTCTGTAAAAAGACACCTAACAGGGTTGTGGTGAGAATCAAGGAGACAAGGATATGAATTGTTTTGTAAACTCTACAGCTCTGAGTAAGCACTAGTCACTGATGTTTCTGTTTTTTAAGAAACACTGTTCACCATCCCACTGGCATTAATGGCTGTTCAAAGGTCAATGGGTGACTTCTCAAAGATCAAGATGCTGTGTTCCAGACTGGGTAAGAGGTTACCACCTAGCACGTTGCTTTGGAGGCCTAACCCTCTTGGTCTAAATCAATGTTACTGGTCTTCTCCTCTTTGCCCCTACTCAGGTCTCTGATACCTGGCCTGGTAGTCTTCTGGTTGCACCATGTTTGGGTCCCCCTCTCACACCCTCATGAATGAGTCAAAATGGGAAGGAAGGGTAGATGTCAATATCACAAGAAAGAGGCAGAGGAGGGGCTGAGATGGCAACCCAGCAGGCAGAATCTCACGTTCCCAACCTATTCCACATAGTGTTTGCTCATTACACGAGTAAAGAAATTTCTCTTTCATCCTATTTTCCTAGCTTCTCTTTCCCAGTGGTTTTTTTTTTTCTGAACCAAGACCCAGCCTTATAATACGAGTCAACTGTTTTTCTCAAGGAAGCTGAATAAGTAGCTCCTTCCTTCCCACCATCAGTCCTTATTACCTCTTCCATTAAGATTGACTCCTGCAGAAGAGAGACTGTCAAGCAGCTTGTCTTAGACAAGTTCACATGCACATTCCCAGCAGAGGCAGTATCACGAAACTAGGTAAAAATAACTAGTGGAAATGTAGGGGTGGATGGAATTCCTGGCAGAAATCTGTGCCAAAATACACAGGTATCCAGACCCCTCACTACCGGCAGTGAGGGGAGCAGGGAAACATACTTTGGAGATCTCTGAGGCATTATCATCTCTTGACAGACACATCAAAGTCTAGGGCCACAGGAGGACCTAGGGTTTTGAGGGATGAAAAGAACTCCCCAGTGAGGACTAGAAAAATCTGGCCCAGGATGATGAATGGGGTGTGAGAGAGAAGTCTGGAAAAGGGTAAACAGCCAGGAGGTAGCTGGAGTGATGGGGAGCCAGGGGTGAAGAAAAAGAATGTGGAGGTCAAAGAGCAGAGAAAATGCCCCTGCAGAGACAGGCTCGAGATCCAGTGTATTACTCCCAGGCATTGCTTGTGCATGGATGCTGTTTCCCTCCCTCCATTGTGTGTGCATGCAAGCCAGCCCTCTCCCAGTCATATTCAATCTCTTCCAGAAAAACCTTTCTTATGTGTTGTTCCAAGTCTTCAAGGGACTCCATGTTGTAAAGTGATTGTTGTTTCTTAAGACACATCACCCCATTCTTATACCCCTCATGCAGGTATGTGAGCACCAATGGTCTTAGCATTACTGTTTCACAGGTAATAAGACTGGAGGATAGTCCAGGTTAACTATTTTGGTTAAGATTCTAGGCATGCAAGGAGGACATAGACTCTGGACTTTGAGAGCTGCATATACCATCTTATTTATCTGATACATGGAGTTCCAAGTATGTGCCACTAACTTCCATTTTCAAGAAGAGATTATCTTCTCTAGGGGTCACCATACACTTCTGGTAGGCAACGCTGTGTCTAGAGTTGGGTATACCTTGTTAACATCCTTTGGGAATGAAGGTTGGGTTTAAAAGCTGTCACTGAGTTGAATTCTTGGGAACCTCTGAGAGCTGCTGCTGAGCCATCAAATGCCACTTGCCTCCTGCCCAGGTCTAGCTGGTGGGAAGGAGGGCTGAGGTCTCTGGGGCCTGTTGACAACCTCAGGAGCTGTATGGGTGTTGGTAGATGAAAGAGCCCAGAAGCTCTAATGAATGCATTCTGAGACTAGTGTGCCAAATTCCCCTCCTCAGCCTGATCGTCCCTGTGGGCAGGAAACCTGCTGCCAGCTCCCTTCTGAAGACTACCATGTCTCTGCAGTCAGGGTAAAGTGCAACAGTTCCTTCCTACTGCCCTGGGGCTTCTTCCCCTGAACTTAAGTCTCCTAGCTCTCAGCCCCACCTCCAGTTCTTCTATCTCCAGACATGGCAGATCACTGATTAATTCAGGGCTGTTTAATAACTCTTCTATTTCAATGAAACAAGCTGTCTTGTTTTCTTTATTTTTAACACTGACTTTCGTGGGGTTTTTTGCTAAGCATCTTACTGTCATTTAAATTTCTCTGTCTCCAACCAAGCTGATAATAGACTGGAGTGAGCAGCTGCTTCAGTCCTGTTTATGACAATGATTGGAAGTTAGAGCTGTACTAGCAGAGAATTGACTAAACCTCAGTTCAGCAGCTCTGCCCCTGCATGTTAAGAGAGTGCTAATTTTAACATGATTAAAATCATGTTAAAATTAAGTTAAAATCAAGTAGCACTCTGGTTCCAGGAGAAACCAGGGTTAATCCCAGACCAGCCTTCCTAGGACCCAGCTCTGAGGCCAGCTATGGTAACAAAGTTGTGAGTACTAATTCTACTTGGGAATTATGATTAGCAGCCGTGGGTCATTTGTTAAGACCCGAAACTACCCTGTTCTCCTCTATAATCCTTCCTTCAGTGAATTTGCTGAAAAGCAAAGCAAGGGACTCAGGTTGGCAGGGCTAGAAGTGGTAGAGAACTCAGCAGACAGCTAGTTTGCCTTTCTGACCCACCTTTCAAATACTCAGAAACATTTCCCAAACATTCTACACATTACACCTGTCTATTTTTTTAATCTATAAAAAGCAACTCATTACTGGAGACCTGGTTATCTTTGAATTATTGCTTGTTTCTCCAAATGATGTAGATCATGTCCTCTATGGATGGCCTCTGCCTGAGTTGAGTTGTATATCTCTGGTTCATATCTCTCTTCTATTTTTTCATATATATATATATATATATATATATATATATATATATATATATATAGTTTGTGTGCTCATGCTCTCTCCTACCCCACTGTCAGATCTTCAAGAACCAGAGAGGTGACTTGCCTTCTTTCCATCATGTTCAGCCTATGGCACATATTCTATAAACATTTGTTCAAACAGAAGTCAGTACCACATTCAAACTCCTTGTAAGTAAAGCACATTTTCCCTATCTGGACAGACTCCTGACTAAGCTTTCATTCCTCTCTGGATCAGTTTTTTTTTTGATCCTTCCAGTGTGCAATCCAGCAGTCATGTCCCTCATTTCCCTTAACTGCCTACCCCCAAGGCTTCACAGCATAGCTAGGGGAGCACTGTGACACCAATGTAGGGGGTGTATAGCAGAAGTTAGAGATTTGAACCTGTCCTCTAGATTATTCCCCCCTCCCCACCCATCCCAATCCTTCAAGGCCAGGCACAGCTGCCTGGGAAAGCCCACAGGTGCAAAGTGCATAACCCTGGTGGACTGACACTCCCTGCCTCTTGCCCCTCTGCAGGCAGATCCCTGAGAGTCAGAGCTCTTGGTCTGTGCCTCCCAGCCAGCAGTCTGCAGGCAGCTGCTGGGGTCATTGTCTAAGCCTCTTCAAGTTGTGAATGCTGAGTCTATAGAGACCGAAACACAAACAGTGCCCACAGTGCCTCTCAGGAGGGAAAGGCCGCCTGGCCTTGCCAGAGCCATTGACTGTGCAAATAGCAAGACTGGAGATGGATGGAGGAAAGCTGGTTGGAGCTATTGAAATGAGGGAGAGTCTTTTTCCCCCACACTGCTCAGTGCCAGTAGGAACTGTGGATGTGTGCTAAAGGCCAACAGATGGGCAGAAAAGAGGCATGGTGAGTTCTCCTGAGTATACTGCCTCATCATAAGCTGTGTATCTAGCCAAACCCAGGAATAGAGAGATGAGGATGGCAGCACGAGATGTGGTAAAGTAGGCAGATCTAGTGGGCAGGAACAAGTGAAGTACAGTGAATAATGACTTGCTGTGTGATGCAGGACAGTCTACCACTCAGCTTGGGCTTGGGTTTCTTAGCTATTATTTGAACTTGGGTTAAAGCTATTTTCAAATACTCAGGCATACTTCCCAAGTGTTCTACCCATCACACCTGCTCATTTTGCAACTCTTGTTTAGTAAAGAGAATTGAGGCATCATGTCATGCCTGTCTCCATTTTCTGAAGCAGGCTTTTGGAGAGTACTGTAAAGCATGCAGGGATCTTTTCAATTTCATGTTCCTATGTTCTATACTCCAACGAGGAATGAGGCCCTCTCCCAGCTTGGCCAGGGGACAGTATATGGGTCTAAGAGATGACAGCTGATGCTTTCCCCCAGCTGTGTTGCATGGAATGACCAATAATGGGCAAAGGCCAAGGATTGGACCCAAGCCTTTGGGCCCTCTGGACCTGCCAACACTCATCCTATTGTGTTTGTCCTGTGCATACCCGTTTCTGTTTGGGACAGCACCTCCTAACTGCAGCCAGGCATCTGAGTCCAGAGATCTACCCTCCTTTTTTGGAGGTTGACTCACAGAACAATGCCAACTAATGGCTCTAAGCCTGTGTCCTTCTTTACTCCTAAGAGTAGAGGGTATTAAAATAAACCAAACACAGCAATGTCAGGATTCAAATCTCAACTCTCATATTTAAATAACAACAACAACAATAAATAATAATAATAATAATAATAATAATAATAATAATAAAAAACAATGCCTGTGGCCTCAGTGCCAGGGCTACCATGGGTTTTTCCTCTTTCCGGACTCCACTGAGCATCTGGCCCTTTATACTCCAAGCACACACATTTTCTTTACGTAAGATCTTGTCTTTTTAGAAAACTCTAAATAAATATAGAGAGACTATGGTGTGTGTGTGTGAATAAATTGAGAACATCCCTGTTTTATTCTGCTCTAGATTTTAGAATAACTTTTCCAGTTGGCAGCACTCATCATTTTCTTAACTCCCTTAACACATCTTCTGCCTAGCTCCAGAAGCACAGACAAATGAAAGCTTTTAACATCACAACAAACAAACAAACAAACAAACAAACAAAACTATTGCATGCACAGAGGGAGACAGAAGTGCTGATTAGAAGAGAGGAATCAGCTCACCAGCGTGTCAGGCATGCTCTCCTCTCCCTCCTGCTACCAGGGAGCAAATGGAGGTATGGAACATTCAACAGGTGAGAAGCTCTCAGGAAGGGTACAAAACGTGTGAAAGGAAACCCTTTGTTCCTCCTTTGTTCTTATGTAGCAGGAGCCTGTGTGACACCACACTCTTCCTGGCCATCTGTCTGGCTCTTAGTAGGTCTCACACCCTCTGTGTGAGGCTTCCTGGTCCCAGCTACACACGTGGTTCATATTACTCTCTAAGTGTTGAAAACCTGGAGGGATTGCTGCTTGACTTCATTCTTCTTGATAAACCTGGGGGTACCTTATAGAAGTCCTGGTGCTGCTGGTTTCTGTCACTGACAGTGAAAGGATAAGTTGGACAGCTCCAGGCAGGTTGAGGCTGGGGGTCATCCATTCTATTCTAAGTCTATGGACACCCTCAGAAACACCAGCACTTAGACTTGAAGTGGGGACCCAGAGTGGGGCTCTGCTGGCTCCGGATGGGGAAGGGGTCTGGGTTCTACAGAGAACTAGCAGGGAGTCCAGAAACCAGGCCCTTTTCCTTCAGGTATTTTTGTTCCTTTGGAAGAAAGTGAGAGGGGGAAGTGGGGATGGGGAGCAGACAGGGAAGGTGGGAGGTCAGAGGCCAGTGTAATATTTATTCAGCTCAGTAGAGACCTTTCACTTTTAGAAGCAGGAAACAACTTCAAAGCTCCAACATCACCTTGCCACTTTGCCAGTCTGCTGGTCCTTGGTCTCCACAGGGAGGCAGAGCTCTCTATCCACCCTTCCTGAACCTACTCCTCAGAAAGGTCATGTGCCTGGTTTGCTTAAAGAAAAGTTGTTATGGTGTCTTCCCGAGCAGTCTGAGCTGTCTCTGGAGTGCTCTTACTCATTCTAAGAGAGCCTCACACAAGTTCTCAGTCCACAGCAGAGTAGCTATACTGGGTTAATACTGAGAGGCTAAGTTGCCTAAACTCCAGAGGTTTTTAACAATGGATAGATTAGTGAGCCCTTCTTTATGAAAAACCCATTCACATACCTACACAGATGTTTCAGGGCATAACTGTAAGGGTTTCTCTGGTCTCTTGAAGCCCAGGCCTATTCCTAGTCTGGGACACCCTAGTACAAGGCCCTCCAACCTAAGGTTCAGGGAGTTCTATTTCCCATGATAGGATCAGAGTTCCCAAAAGAGCTGTCATCTGCCCCCTGTTAAGCTCCCTCTGCTAGCCCTCCTTGGCCTTCATCCCACATAGAATTCACTCAAGACACTCAGACTGAAATAGGGACAAACAGTGACATTTCCTGTTGAACAACACTAGTGTCCACACCTCCAGTTCTGGGATATCAGGGAGGAATGCATCAGGAAAACCACTCCAGACTTTGCTGTGGTAAAAAAGGTGCTGTAGGAAACAACTCCAGTGCTGCCTAAACCCATGGGGAGGGAGGTACAATTAAACGGCTCCTCCTAACAGGACCCTGGATTTCTCAGGCACCAACCAGTTTCTCCCAGACATCTACCATGTTCTGAATGACACAGGGTACAAGCTCTGAGCAACACCCTTCTTCTCTGAAGGGTACTCATGGCTAACCCCACCCTGCCTTCTTTGACTGGTGCCTGGGGGTATGTGGCTTGTGAAGTTCTCTCCCACAGCTCCAAATGTGGTTGAGGTTCCCTGAAGCCAGTTTTTGCTCTTCTATCCTTGGGCTTTGAGTTACCACAATTTTGGCAGCACACAAGTGATCGATCTCCATCTATTTAAACTTGATGGATTCTGATTCCTGCTTTCAGTGTCCATGTGGCTTACCATAAGGAGCAGAAACAGTAGCTCAACTACTCATGTTCTCTTAACACCCAAAGGAGAAACCAAAGCTGCAAGGTAGACTGCCTAAACATAAAAAAGAAAGTCTGTGAGACTCTTCACAGAGGGTGGAGAAGGGCAGAAATGGGTCTTCCAGAAGGCTCTGGAAGCCTCTGAGGTAGGGGTGTGTGTGTGTGTGTGTGTGTGTGTGTGTGTGTGTGTGTTTGTGTGTATGCGCACACTTGCATGTCATGGGTCACAGAGCACAGAGGGAAGAGAGTCATTTACCTTACCATATATTCAGTCTGTGCCCCAGGGCCCCTCCCTGCTTCTGAAAGACAAGTTGAACTTACTGCCTTTTCTCTTATCCTGAAAGTAATTTCAGGCAAGGAAAAGCAGATTAAACTTTCATATCAGGGTACATTTATCTTGTTTTGCTTCTTTCCTTCCCTATGTCCTCCCTCCACTCCACTCTTGACCCTAGGTAAGTTTAAGCCAGAGGAAAGCTGAGATTAAATATCAGGGAATGGTATCAGATCTGGAGGAACACTGATCTCTGATTCCCTGCCCACTCCCAAACCTCAGTATTTTTCCATCCACCATTGGACAGTTATTATCTCTGTGGATGAGAGAAGCCTCTGCACTCTGTGCATGTTCTCTCTCAATATTGTCCTCTGTCGAAATGAAAGGGGGAATTAGAATTCAGAGACAGGCTCCCAGGGAGAATATGAAGACAAAGATTAAGTCACTGATACAACGTTGACATGCGTTTAGTTCCTGAAAGGTCTTTTTAAAAAAAGTCTCCCTCAGAGCAGTGTTGCCGCTGCTGAGACTGGCTGGAAATCCACATTAGGGAGTGAGAAGAAGAGAAAGCCTGTGACAGGGACTTGGGGATGGGCCAAAATTTTACTCGCTGGTAAAAAAAAAAAAGGCAAGAATCTCTTGATGAAACATCCAGGACTGAATTGCCTGCTGACTTAAGTAGAACATCCCTTCCCCTAGCCACCCAGACATGAACTGTGTGGGCTAGCTTCTCTCAGATCCCACCCCTCTATACCCAAACAAGTCCTGTGGGGCTGGCCTCTCAGAGTTATACCTTCTCTCTCTCTCTCTCTCTCTCTCTCTCTCTCTCTCTCTCTCACACACACACACACACACACACACACACACACACACACACACACCAAAATATATCCTATGACACTAGCCTCTCTATAATCCTGGTGAATGCTTTCAATGTAGCTGACCCTTACTCCTTGGGTCCTTCTCTCCCCTGATCTCATCCCTCTGTGCCAGACAGGGGTGAAAAGTTCCAGCTCTGCCCTCTGCCATTCCAGTTGTGGTCTCTGGGTAGTAGTGGCTAGGAGTTTCCAATATAGCACCCCCACACCCCCACAAAAGAAAAGAAAAAGCACAAAAGCCGGCATTTCCGAACCTGTGGTTTTGAAGAGTCCCCTCTAGTGGAGAAAACCTGCTACTTTGGCTTCCTGCATCCCAGAGCCTCAGGCTCTGAGCTCACTGAAGGAGCCTGTGCCTGGGGTTCAGTAGCTGGCTCTCGAATCTCAGTACTCTGTCAGTCTTTATCTTTATCTTCCCTCTGTCTCCTGCCTGTCTCTCTGTTTATCTGAGACCTTGTCTACATCCTGACTTCTATTATTGCAAGTGTGCCTTCACGCCGGTATCTTGAGCTGCATGCTCCATCTCCACCTGCTTTTTCTGTGGATTTTAGCAAGGCAGCTCTGATGAGCCAAGTGCTTTGGGAGGACCTCCTATCAAGTGGTCTAACCTCAGATATCTAAAACAGGACCACAGGCTAGAGGCATTCAGAATCTTTAATCTTTCAGTAGGAAGAGCAAGAGGCTTTGTTCAAATTCCCTCCTCCATCCCCCTATACCCCATTTTTAAGCAAACTCTGGTTTAATGGGTTGATCTATACTTCCAACGCTATTTGTACCCAAATTGCTTGGAGTCCTATGTGAAGCCAGCCCTTGACTTTACCTCAGTCTCTGACTGTATCCAGTCATGTAAATAGTTGGCAAAGCCTGGGCAAAAGGACAGGTAAAGGATGAGGTGCCTAAAGAAGAAGAGGGGAGAGTGAATGGACCAGGTACTACGCCAGGGGCTATAGGAAGATAGCAGGGAGGGGTAGTACCAACCACTCTGCTCAGAGAAGAGAAGACTGCTGGAGAACATCTGCTGGTTCTTAGGGTTTCCCAGAGATATCCTGCCACCCAGATGAGAGACTAACCCAGACCAAGTCAGGATGATGATTAACCAGGTGCGGGAGCAGGGAACTTTCTGGAAGAGCTCAGTTGTAAGCCTTTCTTGCCACCTTCCCTTCCTTCTCCCATCTTACGCTAGAACTCCATAGGGAGCTTATCCCCAACAAAAACTATTCTTGCTTCTATTCCTGCCCTTCAATTTAAGGTTGAGCAATGAGTTGCATAGAGGTTCTATATGCCCATATACTAGGAAGTAGATTCCAAAGAAGTCTGGGGGCTGAGCAGAGGAGAGGGGGTGGCCCCTTCAGACCAGCCATTCCCATCAGGCATGATGGGACCAGCTGTTTGACCTCAGAGGAACTGCCTTTCTTTTTGTCTCCACGGGGGGTTCACCTTTAGAAATGACCAAAAAAAGCAGGGGATGGCACACCCACCCCTCATTTACTCTAATCAGGCATGAAATCTTTGTAACTAAGTGAAAAAACTGTTTCCCATAAGGGAATCAGTTCCATTCATCATTGTTTGAACTGAGCATATGTGATGGGGAGAAACACAACACTCACACAGAATGAACTGATTACAGACAGTCCCGGGGGGGGGGGGCGTAGCAATGGGAGAAAGGTAGTGTTGGGGTGCTGTACATATTAGCTGTAAAAACTTCATCCAGCACCTCAAAGCCTGTTTCTCTTGCTTCTCTGTAGGTAGTCTTGGATTATTCCAGCTAACAGACTGTAACACAATGCTCCTGCCTCTTTATGATCTGCATGGGGTTGGGAGGGGGGTTGGCTCTGGTTGCCTCTCCATTTGCCGTGATGGACAGAAGTATATTGTACCCTAGTCTCTCTGTGCAGAGACAGCTGTGTGGCAATGCAGGAAGACAGCTGGGTAGGGGGTTCTGGACAGGAATTGCCTCCCCGACACCAAATCCTGTATCTTCCAGAGGCAATCATAGAAAGCAAGGTAGAATAGAAACCATAAGGCTCCATACACAGTGATGACTCCAGCATGAGAAATATTTTGGGATTGCTTGTGCTGGCAAGCTTAAAGCTCCTGCCAGCTGCTGTCCTGTGTATTTAAGCATGTTACTGGCTTCCCCTCCTGCTCCTGTGTCTCCTTGCCCATGAAATAAAGATTAGCTGAATAATCAAGAGTATTTGTAAGCAGGAGAGGGGGCCTAGTAGAGGCTGTTCTTTGAGGCTTCCCAACCTTATTTAGAGCATATATCTCCTGCAAAACAGATGCTGAACTTAAGCATCTACTACATCTACAACTTCTCTTGGTCAAGAATGTTGGAAGGCAGCAGTCTTCAGTGACAGTCTAGAGACAGGAGAGATGTTCAGGCCAGCTCTAATAGGGACCAGCAGCCTTGGGATGATATAGCCTTGATCGATAGTCATATGGTATTATTGTCTGTTCTCCCTTTAGTTTTAGGCCAAAGGTCAGCTGCTCATCACCCCTGCCTAGATCCAATCTCTGAGGGTCCTTGTCCCTATGCCTTGACAACAATTAAAAGGGTGCAGCTGAGACTCCCTTGCCAGGTTGTACCTGAGTAGGGAGAAAACCATCCAAGCCCAAGGTAATTCAGGGCTTGAGCTCTTTAGCAGTGTCCTCTGTACATGGGTCAAAAGCCATGTTCTTTTCATTGTTTTTCAAGACTATTTACCCCCATCCCAATGCAAATTTTCTGAGGACAGTATGGGAACAGAGAGGTCAGTCTTCACAGCCCCCTTTATCAACAGGTTTTTGGACAGGATTAACTGTGAAAAGGAGAAGACAGGTTCTTTAGGTAATACTAGCTAGTGGCAAGTTGTGGGATGGGTGGGGGCTTAGCACTAAGAGGAGGTGATGTCAGGTAGAAAACAAACAAAAAAAAAAAGCAATCTCCTGGGGTACAGGGTCAGATTCCACTCTGTTTCCTTGGTTCCCTACCCTCTGTCAATTTTCCACCCCTAGGCCACCCAGCAGAGATCACAGGTAATTACTTCCAATGATGCTCTGTGGGGAGAAGAGAAGTTAATGAATTCTTCTATCTTCCTGCCTGGAGGTCAGTGGATGGGGGGCTGCTAGCAACCCTAGGAGTTTTCCAGGGTGATTGCACAGAAAGTTGTGCATTTCAATTAGGAACAGCTGAATTCCTCCAGCCAGGACTAAGCTCTTCTGGGGACACTGGTTCTCATTGGAAGGCCCCAACATTCAGAGCCGGCCCAGAGGGAAGAATGAAGTTTCAAAATCTGGAAAGAGACTCAGTATGACAGGCCTGCTATTGTGTGGAATTGCAGAGAGCAAAACCTGACTCCAGGTCTGTTGAAAGTGGCTATCTTAGCATTGCCTACAGTCCAGCCCAGATGATCAACTGTACAGACTTGGTCCACTGTAAGAATAGTGGTGTCTCAAAATGTCTAATCCTCCACAGATGGGCCTTCAGAGACATCTGGTAGCCTCACTCCCAAAGCCATCCACCTCTGTCTGTTGTGCATATGAGTAGCTAGGGAGTTAAGCTATCTACGATCTTGGTTCTCCACAGAACTGAACATTCTTGCCCTCAACAACTACTGGCTCTCCTTTCCAGATGGTAGTGACTGACCTGTTCTCCCAAGTTTCCCCTCAGCTTTTTCTCCCTCTTATCTCTACATGAGTTATTTGAAGAGGTAGCTCCTCCTAGGGCAAGGGTCATGTTAAACAGGTGGACGTTTTTGAGGGCCCTAGGAATGAAATTTTCAGTTTTTGACATAGAGATCAAGATGAGCATTTACGAAGACTACCTATGAGTAAAAGAAACTGGAATTTTCTAAGATCCTATCACTTTGTGAGGTAGGGCAAAAAAAGAGTACACGGAGGGAAATTAGCTTTAAGAAGCCTCTTGGACTCTGGACAAACTCCCACTTCAACCAGCACCACTGTTGCTCAAACCAAGGGGGCCGGCCCCAGCTGGGCACTATGCCATGGGGGATGGGGACAGGAACACTTAACCACAGTGCTTCCAAACCTTTCTCACAGCTTCCCGGAACGCGCGCAAAGGATGCCTTCTCCTTTCCGATTCGATTCCCAGTCTACTGAACCACTGGAACGGCCAGCGGCCACCCGGGACTACACTGCCTGGTGAACGCCCCCCAACCGGCCTCCAGCCATAGTCGCCCCAGGCTATCTTGCTAGTGCCACCGAGGCCCTCTCTCTGGGCTCCAACCCTGGGACGACCTCGCCGCTCAGGCGCTCCCCAGAGCTGCAGACAGCCGGCAGGTGCGCACTACAAGCGCGCCACGAAGCGCCGGAACCACCAGAGACGCCGGAGTCTATGGCCCGGAAGCCTGGACAGGAGACCGCAGCTGCAAAAGTGGCGGATCACGCACGGATATTCACCACCACAGCCAAGCTGGGGCCAGGGCCGGGACCCCAAGGGGACCTGGGGAGGCTGCGCCGGAGGAACCGCCGCGGGAGCGCGCTCGGGGAAAGGGCGGAGGGCGCCGCTTACCCAGCTCGGCGGTGTCTGTCTGTCCCTGCGTCCCCGCTTCGTCCGCTCGACTGGCCGTTGCCCACGGCAGAGTGCGCCCAGTCTTGTCTGACCCGAGTCACACGGACAGCCAGGTCCACATGGAACCCAGGATCATTAAAATCCTCGGCCCGCGCTGGCCGCTTGCCTGTATTCCTGGGGTGGCCCCAGACTGGATCCTCGCGTCTTCGTCCCGCTCGCCTGCGCGCAGGGACCCGGTTGCGAAGGGGCGTGGGGTCCCGCAGGGTCCCTCCGAGGCGGCTCAAAGCCGGGTGTCTTCAGGTTTCTCCGGCACGACTTTCCGGGCTGCTCTGACATCAGCGATCCCGCGCTTCCTTCCCTTCTGCTCCTGGCCCGCTCGGCCCTATTTCCTCCAGGAACCACTGCCAGCTCTGTCTGCGACCGGGCCCTTAAGCTCCCCGCGGCTCCACGGCTCACGGGTCCACCAGATCTGATCGCTCGTCTTCAGCTGAAGGATCCCGGCAGCTGCTCCCGCCGCCCCCGCTCGGCTCTGCGCGGACAGTGCTGCGCGCAGCGCGGCTCAGCTCGGCTCCGGTGGCGGCGCCCTCAGCCGGCCTCCTATATTACGGCTCAGCTCATTATCATAGAGGCCGCGTTAACCCCCTCCCCGCCCACACGCCCCGCCCGCGCAGACCGAATACCCTAGCCTGTCCACCCAAGAACCCGGTAGAGCTACAGCTCTGCCGGCATTCTCCTCGCTCAGCTTGGACCACCAGACACAGTCAGTAGTCAAAGGGCCAGAAAGATTGTACCAGGGTCTAGGGACCCATGTCTTGGAGCCTGGTGAGCCAGCTGGGTTGGCTTCGGGAGGGGCTCAGAGTGACGAGAGCACCCCATCCCCTCGCGTGGCATCACCTGTCACCAAGCACAGCCTACCCTCCTTCCTCTTCACCTGTGAGCTAGGGGTGAGTGCGGAGGAACCTGTATTGCTGATGGGCTTGAGATGGGGTGTCAGATTTCGGAACAGCAAATTTCTCCACCCTATAAATTCTAGAAAGCCAGCGAGCTGTCAAAAGAGGTTTGAAGTTGTTGATAATTGTTATTTCTACATTTTGAAGAGGAGCCTGGCTTTGCATCTCCGGTTTCCTGTTTCACTGGGACGTAGGGCAGGGGCTCTCTCGGGTGGGTGCTGTGGGGACCAGAGGATCAGGAGCGTTTGCTTTATCCAGACTCGCGAGCCCACCTCATACTGGAGGCAGAGGGTAATGGCGAGAAGATTAAGCCAACTTTAATAACCCCAGAAAAGAGAATTTTCAGTCCTGGTTGCTTCCGCGCGCTCACGGGTCTTGATTCCTTAGCTTGTAGTCTGTGTATCTGCAGCCGCGGACACGGCCACGGCTTTCCCGTGAGGGCCTGTGCAAGCTTATACCCCTACAAGGTCTCAGGGTGTTTGAATTCCCTGGTGGAGATTGAACACACCGAGTTTACTCAACATGTCAAAGTATCTGGCAAACGTCCCCTACTGCCCTCTCGTGGCCACACTCTTCACCGGTATAAAAAAGAAAAAGGGATGTGGGATGCCTCTGAAATCATAAAAACAGTGGGGGGGGGGGGAAGGGAGGATGGATATAGGTTTCTTTTGTTTGTTTTGTTTTGTTTTCTTCACTATGTATCTCTGTCTGTCCTGGAACTTGTTATTATAGATAGTGACTACAAGCTCACGAAAATCTGCTTGCCTTTGCCTCCCAAGTGCTGGACTCAAAAGTATATGCCACCACACTGAATATCTGGTCCAATAAGCTATTCTTTAAAAAACAAAACCTGGTTACCCCATTTAAAAGCTCTTCAATTAATCAATTCATTAATTGCCTAAAATTTGTTTCCAGTAAGTTTCACTAGCTGTTGCCAATTTTGTCCTTTGGAGCCACAAAAAATCTGAACTCCATGATGCACACCTATCTTGTCCTTTGAATTTAAGTAGCATATATATATATATAAATATAAATATAAATAAATATTTATTTATATATATAAATATAAAAAAATATATATTTGATTCTCACATTTATTCTTCCTGTATTATTGTTTATGTCTGCATATGAGTGGCTCTTCTCTCCTTACCCGAATGATCATTATTCTCTTACTTCTGAGTACACTGGATTTAAGTCACAATTTGTTAAGGAAGATAAAAAGAAGGTGCTCTCAGATTCTCGAACACTTTTGCCATGTTTTAATGAGAGGAGCATCAGTCTAGCCAGCTTCACCTGAGACCATCCTTAGGAAGGCTCGGGTACCTGATAAAGCTCTCTGTTGAATATTAGGGCCTTTAATTCTAAATCAAGTGCTGTATGACTCTGTGTGCGTTGGGGGTGTCTTATCTCTTGTCTCTTCTCAGTGCCTCAAATTAATCTCGTTTTGAGATTATTACAATACAATTTAAATAATTTCAGTTACATATCCCCACGCCCCTGTGATCCAGAAATAAACCCTTTAATGAAGAATGGGGGTACATTAAATGAAAGGGGCTCTTCCACTTACACCATCTTGCCCTCTTCTCCTCACACTTGCCCTGCCTGTCATAAATAAAGGAAGAGAGAGGGCCAGTGTGGGAGAAAGAACACCTACAGACAGATCACACTGCAGGCTGGGTGACATGATGCCACCCTACTCCCACATTGCCACTGAGCATCATCTGAAATGGAGCCAGTACAGGATGTGATCTCAGAAGCCTGATCTAGGAGGTGCCTTCCAGAAGCAGCTCCCTTGTCTTTCCCAGGCAGCCCCAGTTTACCATCTCTAAGCTGAGATTCCAGCTTGAAATCTCCAGGGAGCTGGAAGGTTAAAACCAGATGTGGAGGTGTTTGAAGAATTGATAGTATCCTTAAAATGGAAAGTTGTTGATATGAATCTTAAATCTTATTAGTTGTTGTGTGACAAAACTTTTCATAGGGAGATGCAACACATGTCTACTCACCCCAGCTGGGGATTTCTTGACAGTCTAAAGTACAGACACCACCGAAGTCCAACTTGGTGAACCAATGAGTTTTACTGGGGTTACTGACAGGAGTATGAGAGAGGGGTTACTTACAGGCAGAAATTACTCAAAGCAGCTGCATCACCAAGGTTACTCCAGCATGGGTGGCAGCTGGGAAAACCTGGAACACACTGCATAGCCTGCAGCAGCTCAGCAGGTTGGGAGTGTCCTTTCCAAGCCACTCTGGTCTAAGCCTCTTCAAACAATTTTTTTTTTTTTTGAGTCTTTACAGCTCAGCTTCCTCCCATCTGAGGCAAGCTCTCAGCTTTTATTGCTTACTCTGGCAGGTAGAGACATAGTGGATCTGGTCAGTTTTTGGGTCTTCCTAAAGCGATTTTGAGTTGTTTACCTTCCTTCCTAAGGAGGGTACTACAGGATTGAATGTTTTTATCTTGGAGAAGACTGTTACACAGTATTAGTCAAGCACATAGTTATACTTTAAGAATTAAGATGATCAATAGAACCCATGCATGACACTGTTCTGGTGGCCAAGAACATGAGACAGGATAGGTCATGGGCCTGGGTGAAAACCAAATGCTATTGTTCTGCTCAAGGAGCATAGTAGTAAAATTATTCCTATGTTTCTGTTATACCATAGCACATATTAACTCACAGAGACCGTGGTAGCATGCACAGGGCCTGCACAGGTTCAATCCAGATGGGGTCCCAGTGCTAAGAGGGATAAGTAGACAGGAACTTCCAATTCTAACCATGAAGCTATCCCCAATTGACATTCACTTGCAAATTGTAGTTGATTGTATTCTAATGCTAATTGTGACCTCCAAAACTGTTTGCATGAGAGGGTCTGCAGTGCCTTCTGGAACATATGCCCCCAATTAATTCTCATTGGTAAATAAAAAATGACAGAAGCCAATTGCTAGGGAGAAGAGAAAGAGGCAGGGTTTTAGGTTTCTTGCACTTGGGGCCTAGAGGAGGAGGAGGAAGAGGAAGAAGAAGAGGAGGAGGAGGAAGAGGAAGGAAGGAAGGAAGGAAGGAAGGAAGGAAGAGAGATGTCATGACTGAGGTGTGGGCAGGAGAGAGAAGCAGAAATGCCATGTAAAGGGACCAAGGAAATGCAGCCCAGAGTGTTGCTCAATTGGGTCTAGAGTCAAGATAGAACATAGAAATTAGTAAGTAGTAACTTGGAGTTATCAATGGGAGGTAGATTCTAGCAACATGGAGGCAGATGACCAGCTATTGTGCTGCTTAGGCATATTAAAATATAAAGGTTGTGTATGTGTGTCTTTCATTCGGGAACATAAACCATTGAGGCAGGTAGTAATCCCTTGCCTGAATTTATTAAAAATATTATTACTACAGCAAAGGAAAAATTTGTTTTCTCCAGTGAAGTCTAATTGGGTATATTAACTGTACTTAAGGGTAGTTCCCATGTCCAGCAGTAGATGGCCAACACAAAAAGAATTCAATGGTATTTTTGTAGACATGTCTCATTTTGCTTTGGTTTGTTTGTTTTTTGGGTTTTGAGGGTTTTATGGTTTTTTTGTTTGTTTGTCTTACTGATCTTTTGCTTGTATAACATGGCTTCTGGGTTTTTAATGGTTTTTGTTTGTTGTGTATGTGTTTCTTATTTTTTTGTTTTAATTTGCTTTTTTTCTTTTTGCCCTTTTTTTGTTTTCTAAAGAGAGAGAGAGAGAGAAAGTATATGAAGTTGGGTGGGAGGGAAGTTGCAAAGGATTTGGTGGGAGTTGTGTAAGGGGAAATTGTGATCAGAATATAATATATGAAAAAATTCAATAAAAAAAGAATTAAGATAATCACTTTTGGCTCCTGATTTTTACAAGTGACAGTAATGTCCACAGCCTCTAGCTTTTAAAGGTGCTAAACTAATCTATCTTGACCATCATTCATTTGACCACAAAGTATTAAGAGCAACTTTATTATATCTCTTCCTTCAGTAGAACTGTGTATAGTACATAATTATCTTTTTTGAACATTTACAATTTTAGTTGATACATAATTATTGTATATATTTATAGGGTGCAACGTGACATTTCACTATATGTAACATGTCATGATCAGATTAGAGTAATTAACATATTGTCACCTCAAACAGTTATTATTTATTTTGCAACACATAATATATTATTGTTAACTGTAGTAGCCATACCATGCTGTAGAGTCTGGAGCTTAGCTCTGCTATCCAGCTGTAACTGTGACTTGGCTAGCCAACTCCTCCATCACCCTCTAGGTTCTAGCAGCCACCTTAGGACTTTCTACTTCTGTGAGGCCTTTGCATGAGTCTTTCTGTGCCTGGCTTCACTCAGGTGATATAAAATGCTCTGAGTATGTGGACTGCCACAAATGAGAGGCTTCCATTCTTTTTAGGTGGCTGAATGGCATTCTATTTTTCTGTATAAATAACTGACAGACTCTACACCCCCATGCTCTGCTGCCTTTCTGGGGACTCAAGTTTTCTTAATCTATCTGGCCCCTCACCTTCTCACCTTGCCCAGCTGATGTCAAATCTTAGACCTTGGGGAACTTGTCAAGGGAGGTGGGGGCTCATGAGTGACATCTATAGCCTACTCCAGTTTTAGGCAAGTGGCAGGTATTTAATAAATATCCATCAAATAAAGGATGTTCTAATCTTTGGAAATTGTTGCAAGCTCCAAGGGGTTCTTACCCACTGCTCCACACAGTGATCCCTAAGCCTTACCCTGGCATAGTCATGTATAGCTACATTGCTGTTCCTGTCCCCAGGCCTTTTCTTCCCCTGTCACCACGTAACTGACATAGATAAGATGATGAGAAAAGTAAGAGAGAACAGGAGGTTGTGTTCCAAGGAGAGACTGGCATTCCTGTGAAAGGCACCAGCAAGCAAGTCTGTATGCTGGGGGAGGATGGTCCCAAATTGGCAGCTAGCCCATCCCTATGGGAGTCCTCTCTGTCATAGCAACAGCCTCAACCCCACAAATAGATGCCAGTTCGGTAGCCCCTTGGATCATAGGAGGTATTTTTGGTACTGGAAGCCAGCCACACTTTGGCAGGCTTTCTACATTAAGTCTGTTCCTCTGCAAGATGGGGGTGGCAAGTGTCAATGTTTAGCATGGGATTGCTGCCTGGAGCGTGTGTATGCATATATCAAGGGGCCTGGAGTGAGATGGGGGCTGGGATTGGGAGCTGTGTGTGAACCTTGGAGGAGGTGAGTGGGCTCTTGTTTGCTGGTGTTGATGGCCATCTTTGGCCAGCACACCAGTTGTTGTCAGGCATGCTTCTGGCTCCCTGAACTCTCTGTCATGGCACTTCTTCTTACTTGACCTATCTCTGCCCTGAGATGAGTGTCATTTTTTTTTTCTCTGACTCAGATTCCAAGCCAGCAGTAATATGGTATCCCTATGGGTAGGCCTTTTGTGTCCCGAAGCTGTACCTCACTTTCACCCTGCACACATTGTCAGGCAGCCATAGCAGAAGTAGTAGCTTCCACCCCCTCCCCCCATACACACACATACTGTTGGCAACAAAGAGATCCATCTGAGAGGCCAAGTCCCATGAATGGAAATGAGAGGCTGCTGGGCCACTTGAGTGGAAGGCCTCTGCCTGGGCAATGGGGCCCAGGGCCAGAGACAACAGGAACTGGGCACCTGCTCTAGATTCTCAGCACCATTCATAAAGACTTTGCCCTGTTCCCTCCTCCATACCTCCCCTTGCAAATTTCACTTTCCCGTGCACTTTAAACAGTAGCAAGCTTGTAAGGCTCCAGGTCAAACACACTGGGTTTTCTCTCTCCTTTTTCCCTAAACCTTCCCATGGGCAGAGCTCATGTCCCTGTACCTTTCATCCTCTTTCCTAACCTACCTTCCCCATTTCTTCCATTCATCTAAGAGCACTTCTGAAAGCAGAGTATCTTCTGTACACCTGGGCAATAGTGTACAGAACCACCCAACAAGACCCTGGGACTGCCTGTCAGGTTAGAGGTTACAGAATGGAGGATGGACTGACTCATGGTCTTTGGCCAAGATGTAAGCTGCTGCTCTATACCTGGTACAGCATCTGAGAAGGATCCTGTTCTCTGCTTTGCTCCCCCCCCCCCTTTCTGAAAAGATTCCCCCTAAGGAAGCTCTAGTCATTCAGTCAGGTATTTCCAGGATAGCTCTCTTGGTGCTTCTGTTTCATTCTTTCATTTATAAAGTAGAGATATTTCCTCCTTGTGTCTTGCAAGGATTCAGAAGAAACAACCAAGATGCTGACTGGGCGTGTACTTCTCATACCGGGAAGTGTTATGTGAATGCATGGTGGTGTCTGCTTCCCATCTGCTACAATGTACTTCGTTCTCTTCCTTGGTTTTCTGTAGAAAACAGCTTGGCTCACCAAAATGTCTCTTGGCTTATGCTTGCCTGTACAGGCTTCCTTATTTCATCTCTGGCACTCTAGCTTCCTCCACTCTTGTTCTTCCTGGTGAAATGTAACCAAGCAAAGAAATTCCCCTTAGTCACCTTTCCTTATGGAATCAAGAAGTCTTTCTGGGCTGGAATCGCCTTTGTGGCCAGTCAGTACCATGCTTATCTATTACTAGGCAAACTTTTTGATTGCATAGGAGGCAGAGGCCTGACCCTCAAGATCGAGACTTAGTGAATTGCATCTCCCCCCCCCCCCCCCCCCCCCCGTTCAGCTCTCTCACCAAGTGGGAGGTCCCTTGTATTGTGGGGTCACTGTCCTTTAGTGCTTAGCCAAGATTAGATGGCAGCGTTACTCAGTATTATTGGGAACTGTGCTCCAGGACTCTCATAGGCAGGCCCCCAGGAACCGCTGGGGCAGGGGAAAGATAGGCAGGACAAAGCCAACAAAGCAGAGTCCTTTGAGACTCAAAACTTAGATCCTACAGGAAGTGCTCATTTTATCCAGGCTTCTTCTCTTAAAGGGATATCATCCTTTTAGTTGTCGTTGTCATAGTAAAACATGGTGCAAATGGATCAACAGTACATAGTCCACCCAGTACCATTCTATTGCTTAGAGTCTTAGAACTTTAACCTCAGAGCTGAGTCTTTCCACCCTGCCTACAAATGCAGAACAGATAGCAGGCAGCCAAAAGGTATAGCTTAATTGTTAAGAATGCCTACCTAGCACACATGAAGCCCCACATCCAGTCCCCAGTACTGCATAAGTCAGCGTAGTGATATATACCCAAAATCCTAGCACTTCAGGAGTGGAGGCAGGAAGACCAGCAGTTCAAGGCTGTCCTCAATTACATAGTGAGTTTGAGGCCAGCTTGAGCGGACAAGAGTATGTGAGACTTTGTCTCAAAAATAAAATAAAATAAAATAAAATAAAATAAAGTGATGTTCTATGGTCAATAGGTAGCATAGGATGGCTATATGATGAACCAGGTGTCTGACATCGCCATCTTTTCTACTTTGCCCATGGTTGGGTAAGAAGTTGTGATGCAGATGAGGGAGTTATTCCAGGTTGAGGAAGTGGGAGGTCCTGGGCTTCATGCCCTCTTAACCTTCTGCTAGCAGAGATCCAGAGCCCTGCCACAGGAGGGCTCTCACAGATTCATCCAACAAAGCTTCAGAGCTGCTTTTCTACTGAGGGTGCAGAATGTTATCTTCTCACAATGGAGAGCATGCTATAATTGTTTTCGTGATTATTATAAACAATCATACTGATAAGGCCAATTCACCCATATCTTATAAGGTGTGAGTGTTTAATATGGAGAGCATCTGTCTCTGGCAAGCACATGCAGATCTCCAGTAGCTTATGTCACCTTTGCACCACATAAGACCACATTCATGGCCTTTCAAAATAATGGAATAATTGGGTGCAATGTGTGCACCCGCACCCCTTAGAGTGAGTGTGCTAGTCTGTCTTTGTGGGAATCCACAGGGAGCCCAGCGAGCAAACTGCCATGCCTGACTTCACCTTGATTACATCCTTGCCCTACAAGCCCCAGAAGAACTGAACTCTCACTCCTCCTAATTAGGGGAGAAAGAAAGACAGTAATGATGGGAGAATTTTCTCTGCCTCTGACTGCAAGCCAGACCATTCAACCATGGTCTAAGACAGACCATTCAACTCTCCCTCTCTCAGCTCCCAGCTCCTCCTTCCTGGCAGTATCTTACCCAGTGCTAGGCCCTCCCTGGGACAAGAGCTCTGAGTGTGAGCTGAGTGACAGCAGGACCTGGTTGGAATGGCTCCACTCAGTTCCCAGAACCTGTTTCCTGTCTGCTGTGAGGCAGTGCAGCGCTACAGAAGGGGAGGAGTCTGGGAGGCCTCAAACCAGACAGGTGGGGCTGAGCAGGGCCTGAAGGGGGTGGGGTGGGGAGCTGGCCAGCAGAGGCTGGCAAAGAGTAAAGTCCTTCACCCCATGAGAAAAATAAATAAATACTCTGCTTAAATAAATCAATACTCTGACACCCAGGTGCAAAGCACAGAGTCTGGCTTCAGGCTATAAATTTAGGACAGGGTGTGAATTACTATGGATTGAAAAAAAAATATTCAGAAGTGGCCCAAGTTCTTGGCAGGAGAGAATCAAGCACATCATCAATGTGGACAGTACAAAATAGTTGATTACTATGTTAGCCTGTTGCCACATTTTCAGCTTTGTGAATACTTAGAAAAGTTCGGTCAGAAGCCTCCCCTCTTAGCCAGTTAAATATCAAGCTCAGCACTATTCCTTTTGTGAAATGGTGTCTTGTAGGATATTTATTCTGAGGGCTAGAGAGGTAGAAAGAAAGATCAGGAAAAGCAACTCTGTTTACATCCTTCACTTCGGGCTTTCCCCATCTTCCTCTCTGTTTATTGACTCGAAAATCAACACAGATTGGAAGGCAAATACCGAACTGAGACAAACACAAGCAAACAAAAAAAGAAAAAAACAAAAAGTTTGATGACTCTGCACTGGGAACTAGGAAGCTACGATGTCATTCTCGACTTTGCCATTGGCTGTGCGACTTTGCACAAGTCTTTCTCTTCCTGACTCTGTCCCTAAAATCCAGGACTGTGGCTCCATACTCCTACTTGACCACGACTTCAGTCTTTCGATGGGGAACAGAGAAGGGACACTCAGAAGGTCTTCCTTTGCTGTCTAAGAAAGCTTGATGCCTAAGATATGGAGAACAGTGTAAGTTTAAGAGGCAGAGCTGAAAAATAGGATCTTGCATCGGAGTCCTCTTTAGTCATAGGATTTCTCTTGCTTCCTCCCTTTGATAAACGCTCCTGCACCAGGCACCGTTGTTATGAATCTTCCTGAGTCATAGGAGGCTGCAGCCTCTTCCATTCATTCTGCTGACAATGCTGTGCCACGTTTGAAGGGATCTGAGTATGGGGCCATCCAGTAACACGTACCTTCTCTCCTCTTCCTCCAACCCTCTGAACAGCCTTTCCCTCTCTTTGGAATTTCTGTTTCAGATTTGTGGCACAAAGTTCTGGAATGACTGAGGACCAGCCCAGGCTCTTTGTTTGTTTACTTTCCAAATGCTGTCCCCCTTCTGGTCCTCCCTCACAGAGTTCCTCCCCCCTTGCTCCCCCCCCCCATCCCCCCCCCCCCCCCCCCCCCCCCCCATATCCCCTCACTCTGGGTTATCAGCTCTCCACAGAGTTAGACACATCCTCTCTTACTGAGGCAAGATATGGCAGTCTTCTGCTACATATGTGCCAGGGACCACAGACCAGCCTGTAGATACTCTTTGGTGGGTGGTTAGGTCTCTAGGAACTCTCAGGTTAGTTGACACTGTTGGTCATCCTGTGGGGTTGCTATTGACTTCAGAGTCTTCAAACCTTCCCCTAACTCTTCCATTGGGGTCCCTGACCTCCGTCCAATGTCTGTGGGTATCTGCATTTGTCTCAGTCAGCTGCTAGGTGGAGCCTCCCAGAGGGCTACTGTGCTAGACTCCTGTCTGCAAGAACAACATGGCATCATTAATAGTGTGAGGGATTGGTGCCTGCCCATGAGATTGGTCTCAAGTTGGGCAAGTCACTAGTCGGCAGTTCCTTCAGTCTCTGCTCTATCTTTGTTCCTGCATTTCTTTTAGACAGGACAGGTTTAGGGTCTAAAGTTTTGTAGATGGGTTGGTGTCCCCATGCCTCTACTGGGGGTTCTGTCTGACTACTGGAGGTGCTCTCTTCAGGTTCCATCTCCCTACTGTTGGACATTACAGCTAAGATCACTTGCATTGACTCCTGGGAGCTTCCCTCATCCCAGGTCTCTGGGACTTCCTAGAGAATCCCTCCACCCCCATCCCTGTTAGCTGCATATTTCCATTCATTCTCCTGGCCTACTGGGACTCTCTCCTGTCAGGTGGAGACCTGATCCTGCCCCCCTAGTCCCCTCGCTCTCCCCTCTCCCACCCAGGTCACTCCCTTCCTCTGCCTCCCATGACTATTCCATTCTCCCTTCTGTGTGGGATTTAAGCATCTTCACTTGGGCCTTCCTTCTATAGGGTATGTTATGGGTATTCAGAACTTTGTGGCTAATATCCACTTATCAGTGAGTACATACCATACATGTCCTTTTGGGTCTTGGTTACCTCACCCAGGATGATATTTTCTAGTTCCATTCATTTGCCTGCGAAATTCACAGCGACCTTGTTTTTAATAGCTGAATAATATTCCATTGTGTAAATGTACCATATTTTCTGAATCCATTCTTCTGTGGACACCATGGACCAGAAAAGATGCAGAGAACCTCAGTGATCACACCACCTAGTGGACTAACTGGGATTTTTTTTCTGGCTCAAAAAAAACAAAACAAACAAAACAAAAAAACAAAAACCAGGGAGACAGGGTGGCCCGTCAGTAAGGCCTGTTATGACAATGGAAGAAGTTCAGGGCATTATTTTGAAATGATTGGCTCCAGTCAAGGACTACTTATGACAGTAGAGGGGAGCATCAGCTCCAGGGAGCACCCATGTAAACAGGGAGTTGGATGTCAGAACAAATGATGGAGCCTGGGTTTAGTTCCATTTTTCTCCCTGAAAGGGCCCTGTTGAGTAATTTCTCCTTCGTGCACCACACCTCTTCATTATTTACTGTATTTATGGGGGAGAATAAAACAAGAGGTACCCCTCCTCCTCATGCCCTCTGCTGCCTCACCCTCCCCTCCCCACCTCCTGTCAATTGTGTCTTTTTCTGGAGTTTGGCAAACATAACCACTTCCTCCTGCTGTGCTTTCAGAGAAGCTGAAATGAATGTGGCTCTAGTTATTTTTTTCTCCTTAATCATTCTTTCTTGTTTTTTGCTGGAAAGCATTTTCACAAAGCACAATCACAGAGGGACAGAATGTCCTGATGTTTGGGTGAACAACATGCATTCTTTTCTTTTTTTCTTCCCTTGAATAAAAATAACACCACATAGCCATAACATTAGAGGGACGAAGGCCATCTTTTCATAATTTTGGTCTACCCTTGGTACCTGTTGCATTTCTCATTGCTCCTCCTTCAACCCTCTGTCCCTGGAAAAAGCTAAGATCACCTGTCTCCTCAACTTCTGCTCCGGCTGCTCTTGCAGTCTGGAAGGTGTCATCCCCAACACACAGGTGTCCAGTGCTGGAAGCACGTTAGTACTTCCTCAAGCCTGCCTCTCTGGGGATTTACCTTTCCAATCTGGGCCTGCAGTGCTTTATGTTCATCCAGTGCTCACAGATTTATAACAATGAATGTGATGGTGCCAGACTATAACCCCAGTACTCAAGAGGTAAAGACAGGAAGACTGACCACAAATTTGAGGTCAGCCTGGTTTAGCTAGCAAATTTTAGGCCAGCTAAGGCTACATAGTGAAACCCCCATCTCAAAATAGCAATAACAATAATAAATTAATAAAAATACATACCTGGATCCTTTCCATTGTAAGTCTGGTGCAGAGAGAAGTTACATAATAAATGTTTGTTGAATTACCATGTGGTGGTTTGAATAGGAATAACCCTCATAGACTCATGTGTTTGAATGCTTGGCCCACAGAGAGTGGGACTATTAGAAGGTAGCCTGATTGGAGGAAGTATGTCACTGTGGGGAAAGGCTTTGAGGTCTCATATGCTCAAGTTACACCCAGTATGGCTCACTGTCTCCTTCTACTGCCTGTGGATCAAGATGTAGAACTCTCAGTTCCTTCTCCAGCATCAAGTCTGCCTGCATGCTGTCATGTTTCCCACAATGACAATAATGGACTAAACCTCTGAACTGTAAGCCAGCTCCTATAAAATATTTTCCTTTATAAGAACTCTTGTGGCCATGGTGTTTCCTTCACAGCAATAAAACTCCAAGATATACAGTATCTTCTATTTTTAAAAAGCCATTTCTGAGACAAGAAAAGTAAGCGTTGCTTGGGAAGGTTAAGTGGTTTGCCTATCACATCCAGTATGTAGCACTGAAGAGATAGGACTAAGATGTTTTAAGTTTAAATCAAGCACAATTCTCCTCTGCTAAGCTGCTTCCAGCTACACTGTTGCTTAAGTTCACCTTCCAGCAGACAATGTCCCTAAATATGGGCACTTCCCTTTTTCAGCACTTCACTAGTCTACACATTACTTAAGGGCAGGGACTAGGCCTTATGTTTCTCCTCTGCAATGAAAGTTGGCAATCCCATGAGCCAACTGTGTGATTCAGAGAGCTATAAAATCAAACAGACCCTTACTTCTTTTAATGCAATAACTATGCTTAACAGCTAACACTAACAATTACCACATTCCTATGTATAGTAAGCTGCCATTGTCCAGGTTGTCATGTACTGAGAAGACTGCTGCCTTCACAGTGGGAGCAAGGGTCCTAAGGATGTTGTCTTAGTTAGGATTATTATTGCAAAGCAAGCTGGGGAGGAAAGGGTTTATTTGGCTTACAATTCCAGATGACATTATCTTTGAAGGAAGTCAGAATAGGAACGTAAACAGAGCAGAAACCTGTAGGCAGGAGTTAATGAAGAGGCCATGGAGAGGTGCTACTTACTGGCTTGACCCTCATGACTTGTTCAGCCTTCTTCCTTGTAGAACTCAGGTGCCACGGATGGCACCAGGCACAATGAGCCACACTTTCCCCCATCAATTACCCATTAAGAAAATGCCCTACAGGCTTGCACATAGCCTGATCTTACAGAGATGTTTTCTCAGTAGAGATCCACTCCTCTCAAATGACTTTAGTTTGTGTCAAGTTGACAGAGGAAGCCAACTGTGCTGCTACCTCTGAGGGTAGGGGAACCCTACCCTCAGCCTTTCTACCCACCCATTGCCTCTTTTCACTGTTAGATAAACAAGAAGAATCAAGTGAGAGTGCTCATTTAAAGTTACTCAGGAAGGGAAGATAAATCCTTTCTTAACCCCTACCTTGCTCAGTTCATGCTGGGTGTGACTTCTAAGACACATGTCTGAGAAAGAGAATAGTCATTGTCCTTAAATTCAGCAAACACAGAAAGATAAATTTTTATATTTCAGAGTTTCATAAAGGTTGTATTAGGCTACTTATTTGAGACTAGATGTCAATGACTCCAGCTTGGTTTCATTTATATCATGTCCAGTGACATATCCTGGAGTTCAAGAGCAGCTAAGGCTGCTATGCTTTTGCACAGGGTGGACCTTTGCACTAGTCTATTCCAGAATAAGCACTGCTGTGAACTGTCTTTGGATCACAAAGAATCCTACCTAAGACTGAGAAAGAGCCCTTGGACAGATGGGAAGGTCATTGCTATCTCTACTCTAGGGCACCCCTAGGATCAGAAAACTGAAGCAGCGGCTTTGCTAATGGTAAGGCAGTGGTTCTCAATTTTCCTATTGCTGTGACCCTTTAATACAATTTCTCATCTTGTGGTGACTCCCAACTATAAAATTATTTTTGTTGCTACTTCATAACTCTAATTTTGCTAATGTTATGAATCATAACGTGAACATCTGATATGCAACCCCCAAAGGGGTTTGAGAAACATTGGGCTAGAGGATCACCAAGCTGGCTTTCTCCTAGGTAGCAATAACTGTAACCTTAAAACAGTAATTAAACAGATAAGGGGAATCTCTTATGGAACACCTTTGAGAGCGCTGATGTGCTCAGTATATGCAGGTTTCCAGGGCTGTGATATTTGGCCAGTGGCTCACAACTGTATCATAGACACATGCTTTATAATTTAATTTAGGTCTCAGTGACCACTCCTGGGAAGTTCATGACACTTGGGTAGGAATCAGCAAATTGTATTTTACAAAAGCTGAAAAAACTATTTAGGAAATTTTTATTCTTATCCAGGGCTAGAAGACATAGAGCTCATTGTGGCTGTGGCCGTGGGGAATATGTTTTAATTGTATAAGGGTTGATCTGATTTTGCTTTTCTAGGAAATCTTAGCATTTCTTGTAAATAAGGGAGGTAGACACGAATTGAAGCATTTTGAGGGTCTCCAAATTCTTGTCTTCTTAAAGAAAGAATTTGATCAAGATATATTGACAATTTAAGCAGAAATTTATTTACTGAAGTTAAATAAATCAAGCACTCCAAAGAAAAATTTGAGTGGGCTGCCCCAAGGCAGGGAGCAGCCCAATGGGTTCTGTACTATAGATTTTAAAGAAGCTTTTATGAATGTTTTCTCATTGTCTTCTGGGTATCAGAGGGATTTATAATCATGTGATACTCGGGTATTAACTTCATAAAGGAGAAGAAAGCAGACAAAATGAAACTCCCTGGAATCAATCAGTGTAGCCACATGTACTATCAGGCAAGATAAGTTTCTGAGTCAGTTTAGAGAGTAATCTGAACCTGGACAAATCACTATAAAATACATCTGTATTTGTTTAAGTAATTTCACAAGAAAGATAAAGCAATGAATTATAAAGCATACAAATAACATATTAACTCCCCAAAGCAGGAATTAGGGGTATATGGCTAGTTGTGAGTACTAGCTTGACTGGCCATTAATAAGATGCATATCTGGGGATCTCAGGGAGAATGGACCAGAGGCAGTTAGAGTGTGAGAGCTCTGACCTAATTAATGGATTAAATGGATTTGCAACATGGTGGCATTATTGGGAGGCAGTGAGAAGTAGGGGGTGGGTCCCTAGGAGTGTGTCCCTTGGCATAGTCCTCATACTGGACCATTCCTGATGTCACTTTTCTCTATCTATTCCACTATGATGAAGCTTCCTTTTCATGTAGTCCTGTTGCCAACTTGTTCCCCAAAAGTACACACAGCAAAGTGACAAAGGACTAAGTCATCTGAAACTAAGCTAAGTAAATCATTTCTCTCTTATGCTACCCTCCCAGATGGTTTGGAAACAGGGTGTGAAGCACCTAACATAGTGTTTCCATAAGAAGGTTTGTTGTTGTTGTTGTTGTTGTTGTTGTTGTTGTTGTTGTTATTGTTTAATTTAACACAGAGAAGGAAACATACAAGGTGATGTTGGGGATTGTCATTTTCACACCAGGAAACAAAGTAAATATCAGGTAAGATGAAGTGTCATAAGGAAAGGACTCTGGAGTTAGATGCCCACTGATCAGAGATGGGATAATTGGAAGATGAGGAAGGAGAACATTCACAACAATTATATCCATGTGATGAGTTCATAATTCTGTTAGCTACTGAAGAAACTATCCCACTATTTTAAAAACTGATAAGTAAAATCAAGCTTGAACTCTGTGTCCTTCATATGATCTTTATCACACAAATAAATGAGGAAGGAACTTTATTTATTTATTTATTTATTTATTTATGTATTTTTGGATATTTACTTTAAATACATTTCAAATGTTTTCCCCTTTGGAAACCCCCTATCCCATTCCCCCTCTCCCTGCCTCTATGAGGGTGCTCCCCCACTCACCCACCCACTCTCGTCTTCCCTTTTTGGCATTCTCCTATACTGGGGGATCTAACACCCTCAGGCCCAAGGGCCTCTCCTCCCACTGATGGCCAACAAGGCCCTCCTCTGCCACATACTCAGCCAGCACCATGGTTCCCTCCATGTGTATTCTTTTGTTGGTGGTCCAGTCTCTGAGAGCTCTGGGGGATCTGGCCAGTTGACACTGTTGCTCCCTCCATAGGACTGCAACCCCCCTCAGCTCCTTCTGTTCCTTCTCCAAATCCTCTATCCAGGATCCCACACTCAGGCCAATGGTTGGCTGTGAACGTCTGCATCTGTATTTGTCAGGCTCTGCCTGAGCCTCTCTGGAGACAGATTATCATGCTTCCATCAGCAAGCACTTCCCAGCATCCACAAGAACATACCAGTTTGGTGGCTATATATGGGATGTGTCCCCAGGTGGGGCCATCTCTGGATGGCCTTTCCTTGAGTCTCTGCTCTACAATTTGTCTCAATATTTCCCCCTGTGAGTATTTTGTTCACCCTTCTAAGAAACACTGAAGCATTGGCATTTTGGTCGTCCTTCTTAGGCTTCAGATGGTTTGTGAACTGAATCTTGGATATTCTGAACTTTTGGGCTAATATCCACTTATCAGTGAGTACATACCATGTTTGTTCTTTAGTGACTGAATTACCTCACTCAGGATGATGTTTTCAAGTTCCATTCATTTGCCTGCGATTTTCATGAAGTCATTGTTTTAAATAGCTGAATAGTATTCCATTGTGTAAATGTACCACATTTTCTGTATCCATTCCTCTGTTGAGGAACATCTAGGTTGTTTCCAGCTTCTGGCTATTATAAATATGGCTGCTATAAGCATAGTGGAGCATGTGTCTTTATTACATGTTGGAGCATCTTCTGGGTATATGCCCAGGAGTGGTATAGCTGGGTCCTCAGGTCGTTCTATGCCCAATTTTCTGAGGATCCACCAAACTGATTTCCAGAGAGGTTGTATCAGCTTGCATTCCCACCAGCAGTGGAGGAGTGTTCTTCTTTCTCCACATCCTCACCAACATCTGCTGTCACCTGAGTTTTTGATCTTAGCCATTCTGACTGGTGTGAGGTGGAATTTCAGGGTTGTTTTGATTTGCATTTCCCTGATGACTAAGGATGTTGAACATTTCTTTAGGTGCTTCTCAGCTATTCAAGTTTCCTCAGTTGAGAATTCTCTGTTTAGCTCTGTTCCCCATTTTTTGATAGGGTTATTTGGTTCTCTGGAGTCTAACTTCTTAACTTCCTTGTATATATTGGATATTAGCCTTCTATCGGACATAGAATTGGTAAAGACCTTTTCCCAATCTTTTGGTTACTGTTTTGTCCTATTGACAGTGTCCTTTGCCTTACAGAAGCTTTGCAATTTTATGAGGTCCTATTTGTCTATTCTTGATCTTAGAGCACAAGCCATTGGTGTTCTGTTCAGGAACTTTTCTCCTGTGCCATATGTTTGAGACTTTTCCCCACTTTCTGGTCTGTTAGATTCAGTGTATCTGGCTTTATGTGGAGGTCCTTGATTGACTTGGACTTGAGCTTTGTACAGGGAGTTAGGAATGGATCAATTTGCATTCTTCTACATGTTGACCACCAGTTGAACCAGCACCATTTGTTGAAAATGCTGTCTTTTTTTCCACTGGATAGATTTTAGCTCCTTTGTCAAAGATCAAGTGACCATAAGTGTGTAGGTTCATTTTTGGGTCTATTCTATTCTATCTAATCAATTCTATTCTATTCTAGTCAATTCTATTCCATTGATCTACCTGCCTGTCACTGTACCAATACCACACTGTTTTTAATCACTATTGCTACTGCTTGAGGTCAGGGATGCTGATTCCCAGAAGTTCTTTTATTGTTGAGAAAAGTTTTTGCTATCCTGGGTTTTTTGTTATTGCAAATGAATTTGAGAATTGCTCTTTCTAAGTCTATGAAGAATTGAGTTGGAATTTTGATGGGGATTGCATTGAATCTGTAGATTGCTTTCGGGAAGATGGCCATTTTTACCATATTAATCCTGCCAACATGCATGGGAGATCTTTCCATCTTCTGAGGTCTTCTTTGATTTCTTTCTTCAGAGACTTGAAGTTCTTGCCATACAGATCTTTCACTTGTTTGGTTAGAGTCACACCAAGATACTTTATATTATTTGTGACTATTGTGAAGGGTGTCATTTCCCTAATTTCTCAGCTGATTATCCTTCGAGTATAGGAAGGCTACTAATTTGTTTGAGTTAATTTTATATCTGGCCACTTTGCTGAAGTTGTTTATCAGCTGTAGTTCTCTGGTAGAGTTTTTGGGGCCACTTCAGGATACAATCATATCATCTGCAAATAGTGATATTTTGATTTCTTCCTTTCCAATTTGTATTCCTTTGACTTCCTTTTGTGGTCTAATTGCTCCAGCTAGAACTTCAAGTACTATATTGAATAGATAGGGAGAGAGGGGGCAGCTTTGTCTAGTCCCTGATTTAGTGGGATTGCTTCAAGTTTCTCTCCATTTAGTTTGATGTTGGCCACTGGTTTGCTGTATATTGCTTTTACTATGTTTAGGTATGGGCCTTGAATTCCTGATCTTTCCAAGACTTTATCATGAAGGGATGTTGAATTTTGTCAAATGATTTTTCAGCATCTAATGAAATGACCATGTGGTTTCTTTTCTTTGAGTTTGTTTAGGTAGTGGATTACATTGATGGATTTCTGGGTATTGAACCATCCTTGCATCCCTGGGATGAAGCCTACTTGATTGTAGTGAATGGCTGTCTTGATGTGTTCTTGGACTCAGTTTTTGAGAATTTTATTGAATTTTTTTGCATCAATATTCATAAGGGAAATTTGCCTGAAGTTTTCTTTCTTTGTTGGGTCTTTGTGAGGTTTTGGTACCAGTGTAACTGTGGCCTCATAGGATGAATTGGTTAGTGTTCCTTCTGTTTTTATTTTTTGGAATAGTTTGAAGAGTATTGGTATTAGGTCTTTGAAGGTCTGATAGAATTCTGCACTAAACCTATTTGGTCCTGGGATTTTTTTTTTTTTTTTGGTTGGGAGACCTTTAATGACTACTCCTATTTCTTTAGGGGTAATAGGATTGTTTAGATGTTTTATCTGATCCTGACTTAACTTTGGTTCTTGGTATCTGTCTAGAAAATTGTCCATTTAATCCAAATTTCCCCATTTTGTTGAGTATATAGGTTTTTGTAGTAGGATCTGATGATTTTGTAAATTTCCTCAGTTTCTGATGTTATAGCTCCCTTTTCATTTCTGATTTTGTTACTTTGCATACTGTCTCTGTGCCCTCTGGTTAGTCTGGTTTATCTATCTTGTTGATTTTCTCAAAGAATCAGCTGCTAGTTTTGTTGATTCTTTGTATAGTTCATTTTGTTTCTACTTGGTTGATTTTAGCCCTGTGATTATTTCCTGCCCTCTACTCCTTTTGGGTGTATTAGCTTCTTTTTGTTCTAGAACTTTCAGGTGTGCTGTTAAGCTGCTATTGTATGCTCTCTCCAGTTTCTTTTTGGAGGTACTCAGAGCTATAAGTTTTCCTCTTAGCAGTGCTTTCATTGTGTCCCATAAGTTTGGGTATGTTATACTTTCATTTTTATTAAATTCTAGGAAGCCTTTAATTTCTTCCTTGACCAAGTTGTCTTTGAGTAGAGCATTGTTCAGCTTCCATGTGTATGTGGACTGTCTGCTGTTTTTGTTGCTATTGAAGACCAGCCTTAGTCCATAGTGATCTGATAGGAGGCATGGGATTATTTCAATCTTCTCATACCTGTTGAGGTTTGTTTCGTGAAAAATTATATGATCAATTTTGGAGAAGGTACCATGAGGTGCTGAGAAGAAGGTATATTCTTTTGATTTAAGATGAAATGTTCTATAGATATCTATTAAATCCATTTCGTCCATAACTTCTGTTAGTTTCACTGTGTCTCTGTTTATTTGTGTTTCCAAGATCTGTCCTTTGATGAGAGTGGGGCGTTGAAGTCTCCCACTATTATTGTCTAAGTTTCAATGTGTGCGTTGAGCTTTAGTAAAGTTTCTTTTATGAATGTGGGTGCCCTTGCTTTTGGAGCATAGATGTTCAGAATTAAGAGTTCTTCTTGGTAAATTTTTCCTTTGATGAGTATGAAGTGTCCTTCTTTATCTTTTTTGATGACTTTTGGTTGAAAGTCAATTTTATCCAATATTAGAATAGCTACTCCAGCTTGTTTCTTGGGACCTTTTGCTTGGAAAATTGTTTTCCAGCCCTTTACTCTGAGGTAGTGTTTGTTTTTAACACTGAGGTGCATTTCCTGTATACAGCAAAATTCTAGGTCCTGTTTATGCATCCAGTCTGTTAGTCCATGTCTTTTATTGGGAATTGAGTCCATTGATGTTAAGAGATTTTAAGGAGTAGTGATTGTTGCTTCCTGTTATTTTCGATGTTATTTTTATGTTTGTGTGGCTATCTTCTTTTAGGTTTGTTCAAAAACCCAAAAAATTACTTTCTTGCTTTTTCTAGGGTGTAGTTTCCCTCCTTGTGTTGGCGTTTCTGTCTATTATCCTTTGTAGGGCTGGATTTGTGGAAAGATATTGTGTAAATTTGTTTTTGTTGTGGAATATCTTGGTTTTACCATCTATGGTAACTGAGAGTTTTGCTGGGTATAGCAGCCTGGGCAGGCAGTTGTGTTCTCTTAGAGTCTGTATGAGGTTTGCCCAGGATCTTCTAGACTTTTTAGTCTCTGGTGAGAAGTCTGGTGTAATTCTGATAGGTCTGCCTTTATATGTTATTTGATCTTTTTCCTTTACTGCTTTTAATATTCTTTCCTTGTTTTGTGCATTTGGTGTTTTGATTATTATGTGACAGGAGGAATTTCTTTTTTGGTCCAATCTATTTGGAGTTCTGTAGGCTTCTTGAATGTTTACATGCATCTCTTTCTTTAGGTTAGGGAAGTTTTCTTTTATAATTTTGTTGAAGATATTTACTGGACCTTTAAGTTGGGAATCTTCACTCTCCTCTATGCCTATTTTCTTTAGGTTTGGTCTTCTCATTATGTCCTGGATTTCCTGGATGTTTTGGGTTAGGAGCTTTTAGCATTTTGCATTTTCTTTGACTGTTGTGTCAATATTTTCTATGGTATCTTCTGCACCTGAGATTTTTCTATCTCTTGTATTCAGTTGGTAATGCTTGCATCAATGACTCCTGATCTCGTTCCTAGGTTTTCTATTTCCAGGGTTGTTTCCCTTTGTGATTTCTTTATTGTTTCTATTTCCATTTTTAGATCTTGGATGGTTTTGTTCGTTTTTTTTTCGCTTGTTTGATTTTGTTTTCCTGTAATTCTTTAAGGGATTTTTTGTGTTTCCTTTTTAAGACCTTCTAGATGTTTACTTGTGTTCTTCTGTGTTTCTTTAAGGGAGTTATTTATTTCTTTTAAAAGTCTTCTATCATCATGAGATGTGATTTTAAATCTCAGTGTTGCTTTTCTGGTGTATTGGAGTATCCAGGCTCGCTGTGGTGAGAGAACTGGGTTCTGATGATGCCAAGTACCCTTGGTTTCTGTTCCTTATGGTCTTGCCCTTGCCTTTTGCCATCTGGTTATCTCTGATGTTAGCTGGTCTTGCTCTAACTGTGGCTTGTCCCTCTTTCAAGCCTCTGTGTCAGTACTCCTTGGAGATCAGCTCTCTCTGAGAGGAATTTGGGTTTGGAGAGCTGTGGTATAGGGTCAGCTCTGGGGTGCAGACAGAAACCAGAAGGATCCTCTCATGGGCTGTTCCTTGGTTCCTGTGTCCTGATTACTCTGCAAGGGTCCCTCTTGAGCCAGGAATTTGAACAGAAGTGGTGGTCTTGCCTGTGCTCGAAGAAGGTGTGTCAGCCCTCCTGGGAGACCAACTCTCTCCTGGCACTATTTGGGTATGGAGCCCTGTGGCACAGGATCAGCTCCCTGTCTGCAGAAGGAAACCAGAAGGCCACTCTTCGGTCTTTGTGTCCTGAGGGTTCTGGGTGGGTCCCACTGAGCAGAAGTGCTGGTCTTACCCCTGCTCACAGGTCTGCCACACTCCTAAAAGGCTAGCTTTGTCCCAGCACTATTTGGGTATGGAGCCTTGTGGCACAGGCTCAGGTCCCTGGCCACAGAAGGAAACCGGAAGGCCACTCCTTGGTCCCTTTGTCCTGAGGGTTCCTGGAGGGGTCCCTCTGAGTAGAAGTGCTGGTCTTACCTCTGCTCACAGGCTTGTACACACTCCTGGGAGGCTAGCTTTCTCCCGGCACTATTTGGGTATGGAGCCTTGTAAGGAAATATATTTTTACACTTATTTTATACTTTATTTAACATACTATAGGCAATGAATGAAAGAACACTCAAATTAAGGTGTTGTTTTTCAATCTTTACCAGAGTGAAGTTCAATAAATAAAGACCTGATGATTCCTAGTTAAATATATATTTCAGATAAGCAATAAATAATATGTAGTATAAGTATGTCCCATGAAACATTTGGGATATTCTTATTATATTAAGCAGTTACTCATTGTTGATCTGAATTTCTAATGTAACTGGATATAATGTGTTTTATTTGGCTACCCAATGTTGAGTCAAAATATTTAGGCAATGGCTACGAATGTTACTATTATGCATACAAGAAACTGATATAACAAGCAAGCCCTGTAGTCCTGAGACAGACATGACCATGAAGCAGTCTCTTCAGATTACTGAATTTTATATCTAACTATTAATCTATAAGCAACATGGAACACAGAAGAACACATTAAATTATGTAAGTAAAATACAAACTAACAGAAACAATGATTCAGTCTCATTATGAAAACTTTGCACAGGGTAGACAAAATTAATTGAAGAAGATGCCCACACATTCAAATAGACTTAAGGAAAATTGCCACATATAGTCCTTTTCATTTGTTTTTTGAGGAAGGAGGGAGAGAAAGCCTGGACAGTGACTGCTATTTAATATTAATACTTTTATATTGTAGGGAAGACAGATGGTCTTGTTATTTTTAAAGACTCTTATTTTATAAAGCATAGTGAAATGATAAAAAATTTAAACATGATTTCCTTAAAATAATTAGGTTAGAAGCATTCACTGCTCTTACAGAGGATTGGAACTCAAGTTTCCAGCACCCACATGGACAGCTTACAACCACCTGTAACTCCAGTTCCAAGGGATTGATGCCTCTTCTCAATTCATATGTGTACATAATACACACACACACACACACACACACACACACACACACACACTTAAAAAATAAATCTTAAAAATTAAACAGAGATGTGGGTAGAGTGGATGGGTCCATAGAATAAGGATGACCAAGCTGTGCATGTTGATGTATGGGAGGCAGGAAGAATGTGGTAAATTTGAATCCAGTCTGGAGGCTCTGTCTCAAAATAAAAACAAACAAACAAACAAAAACTCTGAAAACTAAACAAAATAGAAAAGAATAACATATGTTAATCTTTGTGGCAGCTGAGACATTTGTAATACTTCTTAGATGTATGTGTGCTTATAATACTAATTAACTATGCTTTTGCATATATAATGATATTTATAGTAAAACAATCTTTTTAATAAAGAGGATTGGAGCTAAAGTAGAAATTTCAAACATATACTACTATCTTATTCATATCATTTCATTTTAGTTTTACTGGTTCTAAATGAGCTAGGTATTTTCATATTGCTGTTTTACAGAGGAGAAATTGAAGCACAGATGGAAGGATCACTTTACTTTCCCAAGGTCATCTAAGGACTTTGGTGAACTAGGACCTGAGCCTAGGAAGCTTAACCTAGGGAGTTTGAGCCCAAGATCTTGACTTGGTAATCCTTTTCTCTAATATGGCTAAGCTGGTTTGTATGTTCTGGCGCCTGATGTTACCTGTTGGATCATCTGGCCCTATGTAGCCCAACATCCTGAGCTGTGCTGTGAGTAGCAACTGCCTTGTCACTGGTGGCAGGTAACTATGCTATTATGCAGGCTTTTGTTCATGAGACAGGCTTTAAGATTGTGTCTAATGAAGAGTCTGTGGTTTACATAGTTGTTTTTTTCCCAACAAAGTGAATGTTCTGAAAGGTTTAGGTAGCAATGCTTCCCTTGAGCTATGAAAGCATCAAGGAGGGAAATAGGCAACCAGAGGTGGGGCAGCACAGGAGTGGTTATTTAAGTTTATGTAGGGGTGAGTGAGCCGTTGCACTTGGAATTCTCTCGGGAGAAGACCTCTTCACTCTTACCAGCTTCTCCTCTGACCACACATACCAAACACTCTATTTTTTCCCAGTCAGATTAGTTCAAGAATGTTTTTATAATGACTTTCTTCATGATGACCCACCCCACTCACCAGGATGTAGACAGTACACAAAGATACCTTGCTTTTTAACAGCATAGATCTTCAAAGCTGCACTAAATCATCCCTAGACTGAAATTCTAACAAGTTTGTAACATGAGTTCCTTGTAGAATAAAAATAAAATTCTTGCAGGCAACCTTTCTCTTCATTCTACCATCTTCCTGTTTTTGTTGTCCATACATTTCTGAGGAGACTTTGGGATCACATTCTAAGGAGCAGGGCAGGTGGCTCTCGGGGATAAAATAGCTGGTTTTGTAGTTGTAGCAGGTGCATTGCCTTGGCCAGTGTCTTACTGTTCTATTGCTGTGAGGGAACACCATGACCACAGCAACTTTTCTTTTTTTAAAACATTCAATTGGGGCTTACTTACAGTTTCAGAGACTTAGTCCATTATCATCATCATGGCTGGAAGAATGGTGGCATGCAGGCAGACACGTGCTATAGAGTGTCTGGGAATTCTCTATCTGGATCCCCAGACAGCAGGAAGAGAGAGGCACTTGGCCTGGTTTGAACTTTTGAAATCCCCAAACCTCCAGTGTCACACTTCCTCCAACATGGCCATACCTCCTCCAACAATCCCACACCTTCTAATCCCTGTCAAGTAGCACCACTCCTTAATGACCACATATTTAAGTATATGAGTTCCATGGGGGGTAGGGGAAGGAGGGTGGGTCATTCCTATTCAAACCTCCACAACCTCTTATACATAAGAAAATGGATTCATGTGCATAGCTACTTTATTCAAACTTAGGACAGGCACAGGGCTGGCTGATACCTAAGTATTGTTTTAACATAACTCAGAACCATCTTTGCCAATAGTCTACTCCAATTCTCTGTTTGGATAAGATGGAAGTTTCAAAGGAAAGTTTGCCTTGGCAAAATGAATGTCTTGGCTCTCGTAGATCAATGATGAAAACACCCAAGACCAAAGGCAGTGAAAGGCTGCTTCTAATTATGGGGTTGAGCTCACTGGGAATAGCCTTGTGACAGTTTTGCATTAGAGGCAGACAGTGTTTCAATTGGCAAGCCACAGAAAATGAGAGATCATTTCTCTGCTATTTGGTGGACTTTTCCAATTATAAGATGGTAATTTAAGTCTATGGTGATTTTGGAAATTTTCCCACTGGAAAATTCCCATGGATTTTTGGTGTTTGGCTTATTTTGGAAATAGTGAGAATATGCTGAAGGGAAAAGTGACTAAGACATTGGGAGAATTGATAAGAATTTCAGTAATGGCTGGGGGATACCTTAGTTGATAAAGTGTTGGTTGTGCAAGCATGAGAACTTGAGTTCAATCTCTAGAACCCACAAGCATAGTGGCTTGCACTTGTAATTTCCGTACTAGGGAGGCAGAGATAAGAAAATCCCTGGGGCTTGCTGGGTAGCCAGCCTGACCTTTTATCAAAAAAATTAAATGGTTAACTCCTGAGGAACAAAAAGGTGTTGACCTCTGGCCACTACACACATATGTGTGCTTGAATGTGTGTGTGTGTGTGTGTGTGTGTGTGTGTGTGCGTGCGCACGTGTGCATGCATGCATGCAGTCCTGTGTACACACATGGGTACCCCTTAATCATAGACAAATGCTACCGGCAGAGAGACACACATACATGTTAAGTATATATACATAAGTCACAGGCAAATGTTACCATCAAATATACATATGTACACACATATAATAATAATACATATATACATACATACATACATACATACATACAACCACAAATCACAAGCAAGTAGTACCAGCCAAGATGCTACCCAGGAGTTCATAAATTCCTTAGAAACAGGGTCTTGCTTCCTATGTGATTTGAATTCATGACCCACAAATGAAGAGTAGCTCAACTGCTGGCAAAGAAAAAGTAAGAAATGTCTTCAAAATTGAGAACTTGGAGAAATGTAAGAAGTCAGTACAAATGACTAGGAAGGAGGAAGATGGGGGGACTATAGAGAGGATGAGGTGCAACTTGAGGGAGGCTAGGGAGGAACTGTAGGGATGAGGAGGAACTGTAGGGGTAGGGAGGAACTGTGTAGGGGTGGGGAGGAACTGTAAGGGTGGGGAGGAACTGTAGGGATGAGGAAGAACTGTGTAGGGATGGGGAGGAACTGTAGGGGTGAGGAGGAACTGTGGGAGAATGGGGGGTAACTGTAGGAGTTGGGAGGAA